>QTSX02006416.1:161054-589232 GCA_014839935.2 Entomophthora muscae
CTTTTTTGTTAAATTTTGAAAGGGCCAAATTTGGAGTACTTTGCATGGAAACAGCAGCATCCAGGAAAGAGGTTCCTACAAGTTTGTTGGAGGAAGCTTGGGCAAGCTTGGAGGTCACCAAGACTGTGCCTGAGAAGTCCTTGGTGGAAGTAAAGGCTGTGTTCAAAGAGTTATACTCTAATTACTTTGCAAAAGAAGGGACTCCTGCTCAAGGAAACCAAATCTATGTGTGGGACTCCTGGAACCTGTTAGTAGGATGGGACAAAATCTTACAACAAGTGAAAGCAAAGGCAAATTGTGAAATTGAGGCTTTAAGGGAAAGGGAGGAAAAGAGTGTTGAGATCATGGCCTGTTAGCAGGATGATAACAAAGTGTTGTCCCATAAAATTGCCTCTCTTGAGACAAAGCTCCTCAAAGCTTTGTCACAGGAAGGTAATTGCAATAAGAGTCAAGGGCAGGATAATGGTAGGATGGAGTGGTTGGACCTGGATCTTTCACAGTTGCAGATTATTTTTTACTTTCCAATTCTTCATATATGACATAATATTAAGTTTGAAGCTCTTTTTATCTATTGCTGATTTATTTTAAGACTGCTTGCTGGCCCAGATGATATTATTTTTATTTTTATTTTTATTTTTTTGGAAAAACACTCAAACTTGAAGGAGAAATTGAATTAAAAACTGTATGTTCTAATCTAAACTTGCTGTTTTCTAGAATGAAAGTCAAAAAAAGTGAAAGATAGCCTGGGTTCTAGCACCTGGAATCAAGTCAGGTGAGCTTTTTATTTTTAAAACTATTTATTTCTGTATATTTTATTTCAAAAAGAATCAGGTCAAGATATTATTATTTAGACAGTAATATGGATTTATGCCCTTATCAAATCAGAGATATTTTTATTTATAATACAGGGTTGCTTTAGTAATGTATTGCTATCATTTTTGACACTTGGTTTTGATGTTTTGTCCTTGGGTCAAGTTTTGAATTAAAGCAGGTGCAGTTGTAAATAGGCTTGAATTTTAAGGAGCCTTTTGTGTATTATTGATGTTTTTTTACTCAAGTGTTTTATATTTTATACTGGCTATTATATTAAGAGGTTGATCATATCAGAGCTAACTCTGACACACAAGTTAAATTATTTTTAACTCAGCAGATTTGTTTATCTTTTCAATTTGAAATTTGATTGTATGATTTGACAATCCCACATTTCCCTTAAAGGTTCTAAATAGACTGTAACTATAAATAGTATTGATAATTTTATATTTGCAAAATGACTAGTTTTAAGTATAAAAATAATATTAGTTTATAATATAAATCAGTGAATTACCCTTTCAAAGACAAGTACTGTAAAATCAGAACCTGAACGTAAAAATGCAGGATTTTCAAATCCTTGGTCCAAATTCCAAATCACTTTTGCGGGCAACTCAGCTGAGTGAAAAGTAAAACATTTAATAAAATCAAACATTTAATTTGGCTTTTTTGATTTATTTAAATTGGCAAATTTCAAATCCCTCAAGCAGATAACTCAACTAACAAAAGACAAAACACAACAACAAATGCTTGATACATGAATCAGAAATGTGGGATTTTTTGTACAATTTAATATTTCCTGTATGTCAAAAAAATCATAGACATCATGTAAAAATTAAAAAATCTGAAATTGTGGGATTTTCAAATCCAAGAACCAAGTTTCAAATCATAATTGTAAGGAATTTGAAATAAATATAATTTATGGGTGTCTCAAAAAGGATGTTAAAGGATCTAGAGTGGATTTATGCTGATTCTTTTAAGAAGCACAGGCATTCTCAAAAATCACCCTATTCCAGTTTAGGACAGCTAAAATTTAGATTGTAATGATCACCAACTTACCATATATAACAATAAAATTGACTAAACATGCATTCCTATTTTTGAGTTTAAAATTTTAATAAAATTTTATTATGTCTTCTTTCAATAACAACCAAGTCAACAAGTTGTTCCCTGGCCTTGACAAAATCATGCAGGGCTACACTGGGTCTCTTAACAGTAAAGCCTCTGTCTATGGCCACTCCCAACCCGCAAGCCCTCTGTAAGCACCACCCAGGAGTGTGTTCTTTCTCCCGTAACTTCCAGCATGGCCCTGTTTGCCCATCATGCACAGGCAGCTGCCAACCCAAATCCTGTATCAACAATGGCATCTGGAACCAGCCATTTGAGCCATGGGGTCACCCAGGAGCCCAGAACCCCAAAACAGCCAATCAGATGGCATTGATCAGTTCCCAAGATAAACACATCCCTCCCCCAGCCAATCAGCCTGAAAGATGCAGAAGAAAATTGATCACTCTAGAGATTGTTCTTGAAATAGTTGAAAAGCAAGAGATGCTTATGTCCCTTGGGGAAATTGTGGCTGCAATGGGGTTTGCAAAGTCCACAGTGGCTGCAACCCTGTGAGCCCACGCCAACTGTGGCCCCCCTACCAAGAAGCCACTAACTGGTGCCTGTTCTTCAACTGAAGGTGAAAATGCCCACTCTCTCATGATGGCTATTATGGAGCGTGACCCATGGATGCCCTTGGTCCAGGTCCATCTCCAACTGGTACTCCACAGCATTTTCACAAATAAGAGAACAGTGAATTTGTGGATGCACAGAGTTGTGGTTGCCGCCAGACTCTTATCCAATCAGGTTCTAAGTGGCCCCAGTTTGATGGACACTGACCCCTTTGATTCTAGAATCATCAATTTTATCAAAGAAAGGGCAATGAGGGCCTGTAATGACGTAATCTTCCTAACATATGCCAAGATTTTGGCAAGTATTCAAGACTTTGGAGAAAAGCTTCCAGTCTGACGTATTCAAGCGCGGACCAAAATTGTATTGTTTTGTAGTTTTTTTTGGCAGTTTCCCATTTGGGCTTCACTCACTACTCTTCAATATTTAACACCGCAGATAGGTATGCCTACCAGCCAGAGCTCAAGGCCATGCTGGAGGAGTGGACCACACAAAACACTGTGCACACAGTTATACTTAGTGCAAAGATGGAGCAGCAGTAATGGGCAACCCAAGAAATCAGGGC
The DNA here is from genome assembly GCA_014839935.2 of Entomophthora muscae. Taxonomy (NCBI): domain Eukaryota; kingdom Fungi; phylum Entomophthoromycota; class Entomophthoromycetes; order Entomophthorales; family Entomophthoraceae; genus Entomophthora; species Entomophthora muscae. Next base: position 164,101 of record QTSX02006416.1, read on the forward strand.
TGTGGGGCATACCTGTTAGTTCTACCCCATCAACCACACCAACATGCATCTTGCAGATGTATGTCTCTATAATTTTGGTTCTGCCCTCAGGCGCTTAAAGCCTGGCACATACAATAAACTGTGCACTCACATTGATAAGGGTTATGAGCTTTTCCCTTCTGTGTTCATCCAGTACCTATCAGACCTTGTCATTTTCTATGCAAGTGATAGTGATAAGTCCAGAAAGGACTCCTGCCACCCCCCACGCCAATCCAACTGTTTCACTAAGCCCGAATATGTGACAGAAGACAAATTTGAGCAATTGAAGCAATCATCTCTTGCTGCCCCTTCCCAGTCAACAAACCCTGCCTCCCCAACCCCCCCCCCCCCGTCAAGCCACCCCCCTTCCAACCCTGACTCCCAAGCCACTATCCATTCCCTCCCCACTATCTCTGATGACGCCCCTTTCACAGGCGCAGATGAAGGCGCTGTTTTTTCCGCCCATTCTCTTCCCTACTTGTCCTTTGATGAGTAAAATAAAACTTTCTTTATGCCAACTTATTGAAATTGATTTTGTTATTTCAGTTCATAATAAATAATATATTTTTTTACATTGTTAGCATTCCTCATATGTAAAGAATGCTGTACATTTGATGTGGTAACATATAATTATTTCCATGGATATTTTCATCATCATAAATAAATAAATTAAAGAACATAAATGTAAATATTGTATTAAAATATTGCAATTAGACATCAACTCTTGATATTTTGATATTATGTGCATAACTCAATGCATTTTGTTTAATAAAATCCATTGCAAACTTGGCCTTTTTCATTGTAATTTATTGAAATGAACTGTGTTTGTATTAGAGATTCATTAACACTTAGTATAATATTGATACATTGTACATTTTCAGTCTGCATATTTACCTATTGGTAATAATTCTGTAAGCTTTTTAGTTGGATTTTGCAGGGTAATAATAACCTAATGTGTTATTAAATTACTGTTTATTGTAATTGATTGGATGATTTTCTTTGATGTTGCAATTGTGTATTTTCTGATATTTATGCACTAGTATCCAATTGGTTGGTTTCACATCCAATTGCAGAGGCAATAGGGAATCAAGCCACCATCCTGAGACCAGATGTGGTCGGGATGGCAGCTTGATTCCCTATTGCCTGTGCAATTGGATGTGAAACCAACCAATTGGATACTAGTGCATAAATATCAGAAAATGCACAATTGTAACATCAAAGAAAATCATCCAATTAATTACAATAAACAGTAATTTATTAACACATTAGATTATTATTACCCTGCAAAATCCAACTAAAAAGGTTACAGAATTATTACCAATAGGTAAATATGCAGACTGAAAATATACAATGTATCAATATTATACTAAGCCTTAATGAATCTCTAATACAAACACAGTTCATTTCAATAAATTACAATGTAAAAGGCCAAGTTTGCAATGGATTTTATTAAACAAAATGCATTGAGTTATGCACATAATATCAAAATATCAAGAGTTGACGTCTAATTTCAATATTCTAATGCAATATTTACATTTATTGTCTTTAATTTATTACTGATGATGAAAAATATGTATGCGTTGAAGGTAGTACTATAAAAACCGGTTTTTTGATGCAATTCAAACAAAATTCCAAATATCTACAGCCTAATCAACAAATTAGAGTCAGCCCTCCATAAAGGTGGTCAAGCTTGAATACAACATAAGGGAAATTATGGTAAATCAACTGGGAAATGAGGGAAGGGCCTTGGTCCAGCAAAAGGAAATTGCAAAAAATAGCCTGGAGACAATAGTCAAAGAAGAACACAAGGAAATAATTTTAAACCATAAAAAGGAAATACTCAAGCGGTTATATTTCAAAAGTGAAAATTACAACTTGTGGGAATTTGCAAAAGCCAATAGAAAAAATACTCAAAAAATCAAACTAATTGAAGGAAATGAAATCCCACAGGAAATAAACACAAATGAAGTGAAACTGACTTTCAGAAAATTGTGGACCATGGTATTTTATCATCAGCCAGATGATATCCTAAGTCTCCTAACATTAGTTAAGTACAGAGAACCTGTGACTTTGGCATAACCTTTGGCCCGGAATATTTTGTTGTCATCAGAAGTAGCAAGTCTGACAGGGCCCAAGGCCCAAAGTATTTGGGACAGTTCTTCTTACTTCTGGATATAGGTTCATAAGTTGTTGTCTCTTTATTTTATATAGGATTTAATACTGTATGGCAATATTATGATCTTTTGCTCTCCACTTAATTAGAATTGAACTAGGGAAAGGATTTGAAATATCAACTCTTTATTAGAAGACTGATATTGAGGCTGGCCCAGCTGCCTGCGTTTTTCCAAGTTAGATTGGCCCAACCTTGAGTGTGTACAGTTTATGACAGAAGTTTTCTTGACAACTTCCACAGATCAGTATCTTTTCTGAAGCTGTGCAACTATGCCTTAATGTGAGCAGAGTAGCTGTGAACCTGGGCCACGTTCCAGGTGGCTAGCTAGCCTGACTGGCTACTAGTTAGTGGAGATGATTATTCCTCAATCAGAGCTACTCTAATACAATAGGCTCAAAGCCTTTTATCTTAGTGTGTTTGGCCTGACAGCCCAGTCTATTTTGGGCTCTTCTAGAAGTGTTTCAGATGATGGCCCATATGATGGCCCAGTCTATTTTAGGCTCTTCTAGAAGTGTTTCAGATGACGGCCCTTATGATGGCCCTTGTTCTAGAATATAATTTAAAGTTTAGAATAGTAATTATTATGAGAAGCATGTTTGAGGTGACTGTTGAGGTGGACTAATTAATTGCACAATATCTGCATGTTTCACTATTTAATTAGGAATACATGAAATTGTTAATGCCAGGATATGATTTGATTGTTGATTCATTGATCCTGCAACCTTTGGCCCACATCATTCTGTTGAAACTAATCCTAAGAGTGATTGACAGCTAGCCCACGTTAATTGGTTGAATATGTTAATTAGTCATTATCCCAAAATCCTGAAATTTCCCTCTGCTTGACTAAATATAAGGGTTCATGTTGTTTGCTCCTTCTTCTATTATGTCTGACTCTTCCGCTTGGACAGAGTATGAAGTGTACTACAACCAATTGGGTGAAGAAGGGAAGCGGTGGTGGAAGAAGTACCCCTGTGAGTACCGTCAGTTCCTTGTTAGTGGCTCACGGCTGCCCTCCACTGGCTCAGAGTGTTTTATGACAACAACTGAAGCAAGCAGTGTAGTCCAGACGGATATCTCTCTGCCCTTGCGGCCTATTGGCCCGCCTTATTCTGATGACTCAAGTGAGTTATCTTTGCGCTCTTTAGTACTAGGCAGGGGATCAACCCCAAGAGTGTTACTGGGACCTGATCTCATGTGTTCTCCCCAGGATTTGCTCATGCAAGCTGATCTCATATTAAAAGTGCCCCCCTCCAGCCTGCACTAATTGAAGGGATCCACAGTGCTGGTTTCAGTCCTTTTACAGCCCTGACTGGCCCAGATGTTTTTGGCCAAGTTCCTTTTCCTATCTATGCAGCATCAATCTTGAATTGATGTTCAAAGGCGTTTCTTGATGTGTGAGTGTGGTAGCTTAGGAAGGGATTTATTGTACAGCTCAGGGGTTCCTTTGCAGCCACTTCTTGAGATCTTGTACATCCCCAATTTCCTGTGGACTGTGATTTATCTTTAGAGCTTGAACACACTCTTCTGTATACAGGAGTTGTCCTTAAGTGTTGGTTGCTGCCCCTGCCAATGCCTAGTTATTCTGAGCAACTAACAATTTGCTTTAAAGATTGCAAATCCAGCCAGCCCAACATAGCATCCAGGGCTTGCTATATTCACTTGCAGAAGAATGAGCAATCTTAATATCTTCATTCTATGTGCGTATTGGGCATATTACTTCTCTCTCCCTTAGATGAATATCCTCATTCACAGATGAATTATATGCCTGCTTTACGGAGTATTATTGGCAAGAAATCTACCGGCTGAAGGTCCTTCTGCCCTTGGTTTATTGCTATGTTGACACCTTCATAGTTGACTGTCTTGTTTTGGGAATTTGCTTCCCTCCCAAATTTGGAGTCACTTGCGTTTGTGATCCTAAGTTTTCTATTACTTTGCCCATAGTCAACTATTCACAGCTGTAGTATGCAGGAAAATGGGCCTGGTTTCAGTTAATGTTGCTACTCCTTGCTTTGCACAAAGACCTAGACTGGGGTGGTAGCACCTATCAACCCAAAGACCCCCCCCGTCCACTTGAAAAGATAATGAGGGCAAGGGGATTTTCTTTGCAATAGATTGCTTTACACATAATCTTCCTCTTTTAAATTTTTCTTTTATTTTATATTATTATTATTTATTTTTTGTTTTAATAAATAAATATTTTTTTATTATGCAAAATGGCAAACAGCCAATGCGCAACCTCCCCTGCTATAAAGACTAGGCTACCAACAACAGAATAGTCAAATTTTATTAGGAGAACAAAAGTGTTTAGTGAGCACCAATGTCAGAAAATTGTGGACCATGGTATTTTATCATCAGCCAGAAGATATCCTAAGTCTTCTAACATTAGTAAAGTACAGAGAACCTGTGACTTTGGTGTAACCTTTGGCCTGGAATATTTTGTTGTCATCAGAAGTAGCAAATCTGACAGGGCCCAAGGCCCAAAGTATTTGGGACAGTTCTTCTTACTTCTGGATATAGGTTCATAAGTTATTGTCTCTATATTTTACTATAGGGTTTAATACTGTATGGCAACAGTATGATCTTTTGCTCTCCACTTAATTAGAATTAAACTAGGGAAATGATTTGAAATATCAACTCTTTATTAGAAGACTGATATTGAGGCTGGCCTGGCTGTCGCGTTTTTCCAAGTTAGCTCAGCCTAACCTTGAGTGTGTGCAGTTTGTGACAAGAGTTTGCTTGACAACTTCCACAGATCAGTATCTTTTCTGAAGCTGTGCAACTATGCCTTAATGTGAGCAGAGTAGCTGTGGACCTGGGCCACGTTACAGGTGGCTAGCTAGCCTGACTGGCTACTAGTTAGTGGAGATGATTATTCCTAAATCAGAGCTACTCTAATACAATAGGCTCAAAGCCTTTTATCTTAGTGTGTTTGGACTGACAGCCCAGTCTATTTTGGGCTCTTCTAGAAGTGTTTCAGATGATGGCCCAGTCTATTTTAGGCTCTTCTAGAAGTGTTTCAGATGATGGCCCTTATGATGGCCCTTGTTCTAGAATATAATTTAAAGTTTAGAATAGTAATTATTATGAGAAGCATGTTTGAGGTGACTGTTGAGGTGGACTAATTAATTGCACAATATCTGCATGTTTCACTATTAATTAGGAATACATGAAATTGTTAATGCCAGGATATATTTGGTTGTTAATTCATTGATCCTGCAACCTTTGGCCCACATCATTCTATTGAAACCATTCATAAGAGTGATTGACAGCTGGCCTGTGTTAATTGGTTGAATCTGTTAATTAGTTATTATCCCAAAATCCTGACACCAACCAAATGAAAACATATGAAAGTAAAACACAAGCAAGATTCAGAAGCAGAAGCACTTAAAGAAATACTGAAAATTTATTAAACAAAAATCAAGAGGAAGCACAAGTTGCAAGAAAGATAAGCAGATCAAGCCCAGAAAAACAAATGAAGAGCAGCCAACGCTCATAAAGTTTACTGAAGGGGCTCCTGTGGCTGAGGGGGCTGCAGGGGAAACAATTAGTAAATCTTTTTATGTTTTACTTATATTTATTTTAGTCATCACCAGGAATGGGGATGAGGTTGCAGAAGTTGCGGCTTTTACACTGATTTGGTTTCATGGGGGCTACCAGTGACTGGTAACCCCTGTAAAATAAATAAATAAAAACTGAATAAATAAAATAGTACAACAGAGTATGAATAATTTTTCAAGTATTGAAGCTAAAGCTAGGGAATATTTACCACCTGCGGGGTGCTTGCCATGGATAAGGGAAGCATACAAAATAGGATCAAATATCAACTTCAAAGAGATGAATGAAATTTGCAGGGATGTCAAGCTAAACTTCAATGAATATATATGAAAGCATTCAAGGATTCCCATTCACAAACATAAATGAATATGAAAAAACCTAATAAAAACCAACTTTCAAATAGGAACTGAATATTTGAAAACTGCAATTTTTAATAAAGTATTCAAGGCATTGTCAAATAAAGTTGAGATGCAGTCCTTGTGAACACATTTAAACCTTTATTAATTTTATTTGCTAAGGCATGGGGGCTGATACAAGTTGGGCGCCCCCTGGAACCCTCTTCAAATTCAATCAAACTTCTTATATCAATAGATTAGTTCAAGTATTCAAAAAATTGTGCATGTTCTTGGAAAAATATACCTTGCAAAGAATTCACGTTGCGGTATACCTGGGAATCCTCCTTCACTGCATATTAAAAACCAAAGTCAAAAAGTTGGAGGATGTACCTATTCAAATTGATATATGCCGCTTAGCTCTCAAACACCAGAAGACACCACAGGGTATAAGATAGTTGAGCACATCCTGTACAGCTCCTTTGCATTGGCAACGTTGCATGGATACTATGTGCCCCCTAAAAACCCCTATTAATTGATTCACTCACCTGCCTTCCTTTATCAAACGTTCAACAACCACTGGTGTACAGGGCGCCACCCCTCTAGCAATTGCATCCTGGGTTTTCCACCAAATACAGAAGAGTATGTAGATCCAATTGGACGCTCTAGCCAAAAATTTAATTTTGGGGTATAATTCCCCAGAATAATTTCATCCCCTTAGCATTTTGCATCCCCCAAATAAATCATTTTCCCTTGCAATTTAAATTTTATTTTTTTAACAAAAATTTATTTTAATATTATCTATTTCATTGAAATAGGTAATATTAAAATCTTAATAGTAAAATTTATTTTTAAATATTTTAATATTGTTGCAACATCTTTGATTACTCCCTCTCAGGGAATTAACGCCCCAAGTAAATCACTGAGCGGCTCACTGAGTGGTTCACTGCCCAGTCAATAAACTGGTGGCACCATTATCAGTTAACCATCTATGACAGGGATCACTCCATCCAGGTCCTAAATGGAACACAACTTGATTAAGCCTTGTGACTCAAGAGGAACACTACTTAGATAAACCCCATGATCTCCATGATGTACATGGACAACATGTGGCTTGTCATGATACTATATAATATTCCATATTCATATCCAATAAAGTATCATTCTCTTCTTAATCTTCCCCTTTATTTTGTTTATTATACTTCCAAGAAGTATAAACTTGACAGTGGTAGCACAAGTAGGTTATCCATACCTACCCAACTCAAAGGAAAAATTCCTCCCAAGAAAAGAACCCAAACAATGTCACTCCCTAACGGCTGGAGAGATTACAAAGTAGGACAAGACGTTCCCCCAGGCCTTTTCATCTACAATAATGTCCTTGTACCCATTAACCAGTACAACTTTCTCAAAGCCTGAAGACTGTTCCCTACCACACCAACCACAACAACGCCTACGCAACCTGAGATACCCAATATTGTGTTTCAATGCTTACGTACTGCTTAGATTGGTGCCTTTGCAGGATTAAACGTGAGAACACTTCTCTTTGGATCAACAGCACTGAGAGAAAGTTTGAACAAGTGGAGTACCCCCAAAGACTCTGGGTCAGTGAGATTGCCCTCCGCGTCACAGGGACTGCTTCACGTTTTGTTACCAAATGGCTAGCCCAACATCCTGACCAGAAGGAAAATTGGGAAGTATTCAAGGCTGCATTCCTCAAAAAGTTCTCCATAAAGGACTTGGACGTGGTGATTATGACCAAACTTCAAACCTTCAAAATGACAGGAACCATCAAATAATACATTGCAGCATATGAAGGACTATGTGACTGTGCACCCAACATCATCAACTTTGATGAACCTGGGCCATGCCTGGACTTCTATAATGGCCTTCCCACACACATTAGATGTCAGTTCAACATGAACCACTGCAAGAACCTTGAGGATGTATTCCTAGAAGGAAAATGTGCAGCTCAGAAGTCTGACAATCTATACGCCATCAATAAGCACAAGGAAAACCCTGCAGCTAAGAGAGAGCCTTGCCCCAATAAGAAAAACAACTGAACCAACAGTACCCATCCTTGAAACAGGAATCACACTACACAAGCCAACCAGGCCAGCATCAAAAATACCAACAAGGAGGGAAAAGCTCAGGGGAGTGCTTAGGCAAGCCTCCCTCCCCCTCTTCACAAGACTTGTACAGAGAACATACATGGACTCAGTCACCATAATCCAGGTTCCCTACAGCAATCCTCTACTGTTTGCCGCCCAAACTGGAAATAAACTCCTTACCTATCCTTTCTGTTTTTGCAGATACCAGGGCACAGCACTATTTAACACTGGAGCCAATCAATCACACATTAACAAGAGTTTTGCAGACCTCATAAATTTATCTACCATTTGAAGTAGCATCAAAAAAGTCATCATGGCAGACAACCGCGCACACCAGTTACCCGCAAGACAAAACCTTTCCAAGCCCAAATTAGAGATGTACAAACAATAATTAGCGGCCCCGTCATTACAATCCCCAAATATGATATCATACTTGGATTTGATTGGATGCAAAAGACAAAGCCTCACATTGACTGGGACAGTGCCACCCTCACTATCCATCAAGGAGAAGTCTACCATCATGTGTACCCAACACATCTTGACACCCTCATGAGGGACCACATATTTGTAAAGATCATGGAAACAGAGAAAGAAACTGATACCAGCAGAATTGATTGGAGCACATGTATGTATGAGGTCATACACTTCAAAAACACAGAAACTCAACACAAACAGAACCCAATTATAGACCAGCTTGTCAATGAATTTCCCTCCATATTCCAAGAAACACTACCCAGGTTACCCCCTGATCAGGGTATACAACACAAGATTAACCTGAAAGATAGCGTGCCTAAAGCACAACCCATCTACCGCCTCACACCACAAGAAGACAACGCCCTGAAAGCTTACCTTGACAAAACACTCAAGAAAGGCCTCATCAGACCCTCAAAATCACCCTTTGGTACCGCTGTCTTCTTTGTGGCAAAGAAAGATGGAAGCCTCCGCCTGGTCACAGACTACAGGGCCATCAACAAGGTCACAATAAAGAACAGGTATCCCCTGCCCCTAATTGATGATCTTTTTGATGCCCTGGGGGGGTCCCAAATCTTCACAAAAATCAATTTGACAGCAGGATATCACCAAATTTGCGTGAAACCTGAAGAAATTCTGAAGACTGTATTTCAAACTAAATACAGGTCCTTTGAATGTGTTGTCCTCAATTTTGGCATGAAAAATGCTCCTATTACCTTTTTAACCTTCATGAATGAAGTATTCAAGGAACACATTGGGAAAAGAGCAATCATCTACCCTGACAACATCATCATTTATAGTCCCAACCTGCAACAACACTGGGAAGACGTCTGCGCAGTCCACTGTACCCTGCAGGAAAACTAACTGATTGCCAAACTGTCCAAATGTGAGTTCTTCTTGATTGAACTTTCATTCCTTAGCCATATCATCAGCAAGGATGGTATCAAGCTGGATCCAGACAAAATACACGCTATAAAAGAGATGCCAGCCCCAAGGAACAAGAGCAAACTCCGCACTTTCCTTGGAATGGTAGCTTATGTATGCAGGTTCATCCCTGACTGGGGCGCTCTGACAGCCCCCTTGTCAGCCATCACTGGGAAAACAAAAAAATTTGTTTGGACACCTTTACAAGATCAACATTTCCGCCAACTGAAAGAGCGCATGGTTACTGCCCCCATCTTGCAATACCCAAACCGTGAGGGTATCTATGAGCTGGAAACCAACGCCTTTGATTATGCCATAGGAGGAGTCCTCTGTATCCAAACAGCCCAGAAAGACTTCCTCCCTGTGGCATATGAATCCAGGAAGCTATCAGACAGCAAACAAAGATACCCTATACACTACAAGGAGCTGGTTGCCATCATACACTGCCTCATAAAATGGCAATGCTATCTGGAAGGAGCCCAGACGTTCAAAGTACTCACAGACCACAAGTCTTTGATATTCTTTAAAACACAACAGCACCTGTCAAGAAGACAAGCCAAATGGATGAGTCTCATACAGAGATACCCCATGCAAATTGAATACAAGCCAGGCAGATAGATGCTTACTACAGATGCCCTATCAAGGCTATACAATAAACACATCCTTTGGACTGATGGCAACCCCAAATGGCCTATGTTAATCATGGGGAATCTCCAGGAAGGGTTCCCACCTGGCACACCAATGGACATCCAAGAGAAAGTCCTCAAGAACAAACATCTGTTCAAAAACGTATATGGTACTCTTCACCTAATACTTCCAAATGGTGACACTGTACCCTACGTCCTATCAACAAAAAATATTGACACAACCCTCCGTTATCACAGAGACTTGGGACACACCCGTAGTAGAAACTTGCATGAATACCTCAAGACACACTACTAGTAGCCCAATATGCTAGATGATATCAGAGAGGTACTGGAACAATGTGAGGTCTGTGAGAAGTATGCCCAACCAAAGCTCCACCCAAGTCAGTAGTACCTGTATCCATCACACAACCCTTCAAGGTATGGTTGAAGATATTGTGGGACCTATGCCTGGTGAAAGCTAAGGAAAGAAGTACATCATCACAGCCATTGTCTATGCAACCAGGTGGCCTGTGGCACAAGCCATAAAAGAGCACAAAGGCAATGACATTAGAAAATTCATTGGCAAGGAGATCATAGCAAAGTTTGGAAAGCCTGACCTCTTAATCACAGATGGAGGCACTGAACTCAAAGCTATTGACACCAACATCTATCTTGCCAAAAATGGAATAAAACACGTCACAGCCAGCCCATATCACCCACAAGCAAATGGACACGTAGAACAACTAAACAGCTCTCTAGTGAAATCCCTCAGTAAGTTTTCTGCCAACAATCCAAAAGCCTGGGTTGACATGCTACCAACTGCCCTTATGGTCTGCAGAACACAAGTCAACCGTAATATAGGCAAAAGCTTTTATGAACTTGTCTATGGTCAGAAACCCTCACTTTTCAGTACAACCATGGGACCAGGACTGCCACTTCCAAAGAAGATACCAGAAAGTAATGACCCAAAAGTACTATAAGCCAGAAAGGACCAAGAAGTGATGGAACAACAAAGGGTTCAGCAGGAAGCAGTCCCATTGCAACAAGAAAGGTTCTAAGTTGGAGACAAGATCTAGGTTGTCAATCACAACCAACACAAATTAGACCCAGGTTTATGCAGACCAGGCATTGTCATGTAAGTGAAACCCAATAACACCTACCTCATCAAAGGGATTGGAGCTCAAACTGAACTGAAATGTATGCATCATGATGGCTCCATTTGTGTAAGGCAAGAGCAGCCCAAAAAATTCAAGGCTCCCTGTACCCAACGCCAAACTGGATCAATACCAAGCCCGTATACCAGATACTCTCAAGAAGATTCCCAAGGCTCCGCCTTCCAGCACCCCAGGGGTGGATGTCGCAACAGCTTTGATTACTCCCTCTCAGGGAATTAACGCCCCAAGTAAATCACTGAGCGGCTCACCAAGTGGTTCACCGCCCAGTCAATAAACTGGTGGCTTCATTATCAGTTAACCATCTATGACAGGGATCACTCCATCCAGGTCCTAAATGGAACACAACTTGATTAAGCCTTGTGACTCAAGAGGAACACTACTCAGATAAGCACCATGATCTCCATGATGTACATGGACAACATGTGGCTTGTCATGATACTATATAATATTCCATATTCATATCCAATAAAGTATCATTCTCTTCTTAATCTTCCCCTTTATTTTGTTTATTATACTTCCCAGATGTATAAAATCAACAATATTGAATTTTTTAATATCTAAATTTTAATATATAATATTTCAAGATTGAATGAATCATGATTAAATAAAAAGAGTTAAATTTCAAATATTTAAACTTTAATAGATAAATTTTAAGATTTATAATTATAACTTTACTTTTAATATTTTAATTTTATTTTAAATTTTAATGTGTAAATTATAATAGTAATATATCTAAATATATTACAAGACATTTTTTTATAGTTGCAACCATGTCAAATAATAAAAAAGAATTAAAAATGTTTTTATTTACTAGCTTGTCAAGTACGGGTTCATTTATTACATAGATAAACATCAAGAATTGAATTTATCTGCATCATACGGCCTGCTCCACTTATATTCTAAACAAGTGATTGTTTAGAACTTGAATTATCTTTCCCTCATAATATGATTTGATAAATATATTTGATATGCTTGTCCTGCGTCCTAAGTACTAATTAGTAAGCAATACATAAAAATCATTGGTGGTTGTGTCATGTGGCTATATTGGCACTAAATCAATAAGGTCAGATGATGACCTGCAAGGCCCAATTTGTGGCTTAAAAAAGCCAAAGTACCATCAAGGATTCACAATTATTAAAATAAAATTAATCTATTTTTATCTTTTTTAATTTATTTATTTGTTAGCGCAACAGTCAATATAATATTCAGTGCATTATAATAAAAACATATTCCTCATACCTAGTATAATTAATTTTACTTACCTTTTCTACATATTCCAAAATGTCTATAATACAATCAAACGTCATGGCATTATATATAAATAATAATTTTTGAGGACTAATAAAAACAAAATAAATAAAAATAAAAACAAATAAAACCCAGAGAGCCCATTTATCTGATTGGCTTGGATACCAGGGCTTTGGGGAGGAAGATTCTGAGTGCTCATAGAAAGCTGCCACCACATTGGATGGCATTGCAAATTGACTGACCTCAAGGATGTTGAAGAGATCCTTGGTGTCCTGAGGGAGGCCTTTCTTCACCTTATTTTTGATCCACCAAAAGACCTCCTTAATTGGGTTAAGGAATGGAGAATATGGGGAGAGGAAGAGGAGTCTCATTGGACAGTCAGCAAGGCAGTGGCTGGCCAAATGGCTGTTTTTGTCAATGGGGGGAACTCAGACACAACCAGATCCACTTTGTGGAGCCTGACATTATCCAACAAAACAATGTTAGTTGTACTGCGGTAATTGATCCAGAGATACTCCTTGACAGTTTGGAGAAAATCAATAAATGTCCCGCTATTATGGGATCCCTTGATCATCTGATACTGGTCCAACCTGCAAGGACCAAGAAGCGCTACCATGGAATAGGTCTGGGAACAAACAGCTGTACAATGGGCTACGCTGTCCTTGGACCCCTTCTTGACCCACCCATGCCTAGACCTGAGTGAGGAGGAAAACAACAATTTGTTGATGTAGAAGACCTGGACATTCCCATTCTCTTTTAGTGCCAGATATGTCTTGCCATAAATGTGTCAATCCTTGATGGTCTTCTCATTGTTTCTGTTGAACAGTGAAACTTTCAGTACTTTCCAGGAGAAGCCCAAATCAACCATTGCTTTATAAACAAGGGTTTTAGATAGAGAAAGCCCAAACTCTGTGACAAGCATTGATTGGACAGCAAGTGTGTCCAGGTGGCAATCCTTGGTAATTCACTGCTTGATTGCCTTGAGATGAGTGGGCTGAAGTAGTCTGGGCTGCTGCTAAGCCTTGGCAGATTTTGCAATTTACCTGGTGTTGCTATACTTGGTGTTGATGTTGGCAATGTATCTGGCTGTGACACCAAATTGGGACACAATATCCCAAACTGCCATTCCCCTGTTCAAGCAGTTGAGGAGAGCTTCACATTCACTATCTGTCAACCAACACTGGCCCTTGGCAGTTACCACGGCATCCTGGCTACCAGGCTCAACACAGGGGATGGGGACCTTTGTGTAGAAGGTGGGATCACGCTTGGTTGCGCTGGCGCCATCAATGGTGGCATAAGACACAGGCACAGATGGCTCTTTGGTGGTGATCAATGGCTCATATGAGGTATCAAAAACGCAGGGGCAGGAAGTGGCAACTCTTGGATCAAGAGTGCGGGGCTGGGTGACAACTGAGTACACAGTGGAGGTGTATGTAACCTCATTATTTCCAATGACCTTTGTGTATGAGACTTTGGTTGTAGCCTTGAGAGCAGCTTCTGTCTTGGATTAAGGCTACTGTTCCTGGCTTGAGATGCAGGAGGTGATTGGCTGGCGCCAACACCTTGGGAGGCCTGTGTGTTGGCATGATTCCCCTTGAGTTGGGTTCTTGGTCTGTTCTTGGACCCTCTGGGATGCCCTCGTGGACAGACTGCCCCTTGGGCTGGTGCAGGAGGTGGTTGGGAATGTGATTGACAGTCCATAAAAATAAAAAAAATATATATTAGATTAAATATGTATTTATTTGGATTTATTAGTTTAGTTGTGGGTAGTTATTTTCTCTTGAGTTAGCCTTGAATAGTAACAGAATTTCTATATCCTTGATTTGAATGAATAATATAGTATACTTTCCAGTTTTGGATGATTTTAAAGTTTAATCATTTTTTATGTCTAAACATGGTTGTTGAGATTGGATTTTTCATTTGATTTTAGTTGTGGTGGAGCTTCTTGATTTGGTTTGGTGTTTCCTAGTGTGCTTATTGTACATTCAATTTGGATTCCAGTTCCTGCAATTAATATCTGAGTTTAATAGTGGCATTCAAAGGTGATTTGAAATCCGGTTCATGGATTTGACAATCCTGCAGTTTCAAAAAACTGTAAACTTAATAAAAATGCTTAATGGATTTGAACGCTTCAAATCCAGTTCCAGTTAATTCATTTTGTCCATTGGAAATATGCAGTTCAACTGAACTTTGCAAAGTGTCTATGAGTTCCCGCATTTTCAAATATTCAAATAAATACTCAAAAAATCATTTTAATTAAAAAAGGCCATCCTGCAAAAGTGATTCAAAATTTGGACCAAGGATTTGACAATCCCGCATTTTTATGTTTAGGTTCTGAATTTACAGTACAGTTGTTTTAAAAGCTATGGCAATAACCAAAAATACCTCAGATTTAAACATAATGGTTTCAGATTTGAACAAAATCCAAGTTGTGCAAGATTCAGGATCCAAATAATTTAAATATTTTTGGTTAATAAATGAACTGTCAAACAAAAAACAAAATTTCACTAGCCCATTATACAAAATTATATCAAACATCAAGCGGTGTAGTTCAAACCACAAACAAAATGAACTGACACAACAAGTGAAATGGATGGATGCTGTTCCGGATTATATTATAATCCAAGTAGGATTCATATGAGGCACCAACAAAAGGACTAAAATCAAAAAAAATTAGAGCAATCTAGAAGCAAGATTCCACAAGCACAAAACAAAAAGAAGTCACATAAGATGTGTAGTGTGAGCAGCCCAAAATAGAAATACAACAGTTTTACAGCCAATCAACAGCTATCCAATTTAGAAACAGAGGCATTGTATTCATTTTCATGGATCCTTATTTGTGTATAAGGGTTTTGAGAACCTTCTAAATATGGACTCAAGATTACAATAAAAATAAATCATTAAATTTTAAAATTTCTACTTTTAGTGATTTTATCCTAGGTTTTTTACAATGGTTTTTACAAGCAAATCTTTGACGGCGCCTGCAGCCAAGCCAGCAACAGCCAAGCCAGCTTCAATGGAGGCAAGGCTCAGAACGTGGAGGCACCTATTTACATCCAAGCCTTTGAGGCGGGTAACAAGGAAGCTGACCTGTACCTGACCACTGACCCCTATGCTTTGACCTGTTTGAGAGTCACTTAGTGTCTAGCTCTGCCCCTGCTCCCATACCCACCCCCGCACAAGCTGCCCACCAACTAACCAATCAGGATGGTAACCTCAATTCGGAACAACTTCCTGCCACCAGCCAACCTGCTCCCCTACAGCCAATCAGGCTTCAGCTCCCCCGGCCCAGTGCCCCAAGCAACAAATCATCACTGCCCAAATTCTTCAGGAAATTGTGGCACTGAACCTGCAGGGTCTGTCCTGGGAACATATTGGTGCCCAGTTGCAATT
Source organism: Entomophthora muscae (assembly GCA_014839935.2). Classification (NCBI taxonomy): domain Eukaryota; kingdom Fungi; phylum Entomophthoromycota; class Entomophthoromycetes; order Entomophthorales; family Entomophthoraceae; genus Entomophthora; species Entomophthora muscae. The sequence continues at coordinate 180,124 of QTSX02006416.1, forward strand.
TACCCAAGCTACTGTCATGCAGGAATTCAACAACCTGATGAACAAGGGGAATCTGATCAGGATGGCCAAGAAGCCCAAGAAGGCCCCCAAGTCACAAATATCTGAGGCATACCCAATTATGCTTGACCTCCTCCAGTAAGATCCTAAGCTTCCCTTGACCCAGGTCCGCAAATAGCTTGCGCACCATAACATATGGGTCTCCAAGTGCATGGTGCAGCTCTGGATGCACAGAAAGGTGGCTTCTATACAGGTTCTTACCAATTTTTCCGGCAACCAATGGGATGGCGCTGAGGATTCCCTGTATGTTACCGCCATTGAATCAATCCTGGTCTGATGCCTGACTAGTCTAACTGATGATGTCATGTTCATCTCCTATTACAAGCTATTGATAGTTTTTGATGATTTCAGCAAGCAAGGAAGAGCCACCACTCAAAAAAGAAGGAAGAAGGTCAAGAAAGGGACTTTCATTGGTGCATTTCTGGCTGTTTCAGCCAAGGGTTTTGTCTACTATTAAAAAACCCAGATTTCATCAATGGCTACTTGTACAGCCACATCCTCAGTGGATTACTTGACTCCTGGGATGGCTCAAATTCCAAGTACCAGGTTTTCTTGAGCCATCAGATGGAGGGTAGCTTCACCGCCCTTGAGGCCATCCAGGAATGCGGGCACCACGCCTCTGTGTACCCAGCTGGTCACACTGACATCCATCTGACCAATGTTGTGTTCTTTAATATTAGAGATACACTCTGAGAACGCCGCCCTCAGGCTTTCAACAACCTCTATCTTGGGGTCCTTGACCATAATTCTCTTTTTGGTCACCAACTGGTGGCTGACTTGTTTGCGCAAATGGTTTTCTATGTGAAAATGGGTAAACAATCACAGAAAGACAAGCACCTCCCATCCTGTGCCACAGCCACCTACCAGCCAATCAAGCCAATGACAGACAAGGAATATGACAAGTTGTATATGGCGGCCATCACACAAAATCCTCCTGCCTCCACCCCCGTCACCAACACCCCTCACCTGCAAGCCCAACCCACCCAATCCTAGACCCCCCAGGCCAGCACTGCCTCTACGTCTTCCTTCCCGTGCTATTCTGCCTCCTAGGCATCACTCTCCCCCGCCCCAATAAACCCCCTGTCACCAAACATTTTCTATTTATATTATCTTTATTTTGAATTTCAATTGTTAATGTTCTCTTTGTTTATAGTTGGCTTTATTCTTTATGTTCAGCTTATTTCTATAAAATCATATATTTACTATTTCATGTATCTAGATCCAGAACACAGTTATTTTTAGCACTTAAGGAAACAATGCCAACATAAAGCAAACAACACATATTGAGATGAGCGTAAAACATATATACAATGGGTAAAAAGATGAGATATTGATGTAAATGGGAAACAAACAAGGGTAAACAAAGAGGCAAAAATATCAGAATAACACAGTTTTATTGGTGTGAAAGCTATAAAAACATATGGAAAGGTTAGTAAAAAATCAATGAGAGAATTGGAGAAGCTGCTAAAAGACCTTGACTTAACAATTGCTGAAATTAAAGAGATTGGCTGCAAGGTCAAAGCAAGAGTTAAGTCTGCTATCCTTGAAGGAGACAAAATAGACAAGGTGTCCACAAAGGCCCTTATGACCAAAATACCAGACACCCCAGAGAAGACAATTTAGCGCTTACTAAATACTCAAAAAATTGTGGTTGAGGGCCTCCAGTTAATTCATTTGCCCTCTCTGCGCTGTCTGTCTGGACGGACAACCCAGAAATGTATGCCCATCTTAAACTGTCCAAGCGCGTCAGGAAAGAGGACACAGAATTGCCCACTCAACTTCTTGCGCCAAGAATGGCTAAGCCAGCTGAGGCTGCAGGCAAGGAAAAAACACAAGAAGGTAACCTAAAAAATTTAATAACTTTTCAAAATACTTACCTTTTTTTCTTAGAAAACGTAGACGGTGAACCCCACTGGGTCCTGGTTCCTTTCCCCCCATCTTTTATGCAAATTATGCCACTCAGGTGGCTAGGCAGCTATTTCTGTCCCCTCAGTCTTGTAGGAGCTTGAAGACGGGATTCATGGTACCTTTCTGATGTCACAGGAGGCATTGACTGAGCTAACACATGCCAAGGGGGCATCTAAGTGGGCAGTTACTGCCTACAAGGATGCTCAACTGGTCCGCCTGGACCCGGTATCCCTCAGTAGAGTTTATTGTGTAAACTTCATTATGCTTGTTTGGGACATCCTGGAGACACTCTCATTCAAGAATGTACTGGAGATGGGCTGGGCTCATGAAGCTGCTTGCTTCTGCTTTCCAGTGGAGCACACAATATCTTACCTGTTAGAGAACTTTGGGCATGTGGTGTCAAAATTGGCTGTTGCAGACGCAACAGCCGTCAAGAAAACCAAAATCCTCCTGACAGACTTTGGGCTGGCCTGGAGTGCCAAAAAGACAGGGCTTCCTGCAGCCATGGAGCTGAGCTTTCCTAAAACCAAACACAAAAAGAAAATAAAATAAATACAGTATTCAATAAGCTGTGCAAGTTTACTGAAGCCTTTGCTGGACAAAGGCTTTATCTGGTGGTTTACCTGGGGTTACTGTTTTACTTCGGGATGAGTGCTGATGTGGAGGATCTTGACAGGGTTCTCCTAGGAATTGGCAAGGCTAGGCTCTCCCTGGATGGGAAAAAGGTCCCCCTGGGTACAACTCAGTGGACCACGTAATATAAGACGCCCTGGTCCTGGTCCTGGCAGGGATTTACGGATTTCCAGCCCTACCAGAGAAGCTGCTCCTACATTACTACCTGACCCTTCTCCCTTTTACTAGCCGCCAAGAATATTTTAACCAGGGTGTATCCACCGTCCACAGTGTGGCGGTGGAGGTTGTGCGCCACCTCCATTGCAGGATGGGTACATACCAAAGGACTCACATAGGCGTACACAATAAAAAATATGATTTCAATAAATTTTATTACAATTTATATTATTTTTATTATACTGTAAATTCAGAACCTGAACGTAAAAATGCAGGACTGCCAAATCCTTGGTCCAAATTTTGAATCACTTTTGCAGGCAACTCAGCTGAGTGATAATTAAAATATTTAATAAAAGCAACCATTTAATTTGACTTTTTTTGCTTTATTTAAAGTGGCAAATTTCAAATCTCATGAGCACATAAATCAACTAACAAAAGACAAAACACAACAAACAAATGTGGGATACATGAATCAGAAATGTGGGATTCTAATGTACAATTTGAGATTTCCTGTATTTCAAACAAATCATAGACATCATGTAAAATTAACAAATATGAAATTGCGGGATTGTCAAATCCAAGAACCAAGTTTCAAATAATAATTGCAAGGAATTTAAAATAAATATAATTTATGAGAGTCTCAAAAAAGGTATAATAGAATCTAGAGTGGATTTGTGCTGGTTCTTTTAGGAAGCACAGACATTCTCAAAAATCACCCCATTCCAGTTTAGGACAGCTAAAATTTTGAGCATAATATTCACCAACTTAACATACTTAACAATAAAATTGATTAAATTATACACGTCTCTTTTTGAGTTTAAAATTTTTTAATAAAAATTTATTACATCTTTCTTCAACAACAACCAAGTCAAAGAGCTGTTCCCTGGCCTTGACAAAATCATGCAGGGCTAGGCTGGGTCTCTTAACAGTGAAGCCTCTGTCTATGGCAACTCCCAACCCACAGGCCTCTCCGCAAGCACCACCCAGGAGTGTGTTCTTTCTCCTGCAACTTCCAGTATGGCCCTGTTTTCCCACCATGCACAGGCAGCTGCCAACCCAAATCCCTTATCAGCAATGGCATCTGGAACCAGCCATTTGAGCCATGGGGTCACCCAGAGAGCCCAGAACCCCAAAACAGCTAATCAGATGCCATTGACCAGTTCCCAAGATAGACACATCCCTCCCCTAGCCAATCAGCCTGCAAGACGCAGAAGAAAATTAATCACTCTGGAGATTGTTCTTGAAATGGTTTAAAAGCAAGAGATGCTTATGTCCCTTGGGGAAATTGTGGCTACAATGGGGTTTGCAAAGTCCACTGTGGCTGCAAGCCCACGCCAACTGTGCCCCCTACCAAGAAGACCCTGACTGGTGCCTGTACTTTGACCGAAGATGACACAGCCCATCCCCTTATGATGGCCATTATGAATCATGACCTGCGGATGCCCCTGGTCCAGGTACGTCTCCAGTTGGGACTCCACGGCATCTTCACCAACAAAAGAACAGTGAATTTGTGGATGCACAGAGTTGTGGTTGCTGCTAGAATCTTGTCCAATTATGTTCTCAGTGGCCCCATTTTGATGGATACCAACCCCTACAATTCAACTATTATTAATTTTATTAAAGGAAGGGCCATATGGCTAGTAATGACGTCATCTTCTTGTCATATACCAAGATATCTGCAAGTATTCAAGACTGTGGAGAAAAGTGTATCCAAACTGATGTGTAAAAGCGCGGCCCAATCTTGTATTGTTTTGCCGGTTTTTTTTGGCAGTTTCCCCATTGGGTGTCAATTATTACTCAGCAATATTGAACACTGCAGATGGGTATGCCTACCAGACGGAGCTCAAGGCCATGCTGGAGGAGTGGGCCACACAAAACGCTGTGCACACAGTTGTACTGAGTCCTGAGATGGAGCAGCAGGAATGGGCAACCCAAGAAATCAGGGCTGTGGGGCATACTTGTTGGTCCTACCCCATCAACCACGCCAACATGCATCTTGCAGATGTATGTCTCTACAATTTTGGTTCCGCCCTCAGGCGCTTAAAGCCTGCCACCTACAACAAATTATGCACCCAAATTGATAAGGGGTATGAGCTTTTCCCTTCTGTGTCCGTCCAGTACCTATCAGACCTTGTCATTTTCTATGCAAGTGATAGTGATAAGTCCAGAAAGGACCCTTTCCTCCCCCAACACCAGTCCATCCGTTTTGTCAAGCCAGTATATGTTACAGAAAAAGAATTTGAGCAATTGAAGCAATCAGCTCTTGCTGCCCCTTCCCAGTCAACAAGCCCTGCCTCCCCAACCCCCCATCAAGCCACCTGCCTACAAACCCTGACTCTCAAACCACCACCCATTCCCTCACCACTATCTCTGATGCCGTCCCTTTCACAGGCGCAGATGAAGGCAATGTTCATTCTGCCCATTCCCTCCCCTTCCCGTCCTTTGATTAATAAATAAATCTTTTCTTTGTGACAACTTATTGAAGTTAATATCTCTCTATCAATTCATGATTAATAATATTTTCTTTTTACATTATCAACATTTCCCATAATTAATACAATATTGTACATTTTATAAATAGCTTAAAATTATGAGCATACATAATTTTCATCATTAACAATAAAGTAAAGACAATAAAAGTAAATATTGCATTAAAATATTGCAATTAGACGTCAACTCTTGATATTTTGATATTATGTGCATAACTCACTGCATTTTGTTTAATAAATCCATTGTAAATGTGGCTTTTTATTAATTTAAAATAAATTGACTGTGTTTATATTAGAGAGCCATTAATGCTTAGTACAAATATTGATACACAGTGCATTTTACAGCCTGCATATTTACCTATTGGTAATAATTCTATAAACTTTTTAGTTGGATTTTGTGAGGTAATAAGAATTTAATGTGTTAATAAATTACTGTTTATTGTCATTAATTGGCTGATTTTCTTTGCTGTGGCAATTGTGCATTTTCTGATATTTACACACTAGTATCTAATTGGTTGGTTATACATCCAATTGCACAGGCAATAGGAAAACAAGCTGCCATCCCAACCACATCTGGTCTTGGGGTGGTGGCTTGTTTTCCTATTGCCTGTGTGATTTGATGTGAAGCCAACCAATTGGATACTAGTGTGTAAATATCAGAAAATGCACAATTGCCACAGCAAAGAAAATCAGCCAATTAATGACATAAAACAGTAATTTATTAACACATTAAAATTATTATTACCTCACAAAATCCAACTAAAAAGTTTATAGAATTATTACCAATATTAAATATGCAGGCTGTAAAATGCACTGTGTATCAATATTTGTACTAAGCATTAATGGCTCTCTAATATAAACACAGTCAATTTATTTTAAATTATAATAAAAAGCCACATTTACAATGGATTTATTAAACAAAATGCAGTGAGTTATGCACATAATATCAAAATATCAAGAGTTGACGTCTAATTGCAATATTTTAATGCAATATTTACATTTATTGTTGTTAATTTATTAATGATGATGAAAAATATGTATGTGTTGAAGATAGTACTATAAAACCCAGTTTTTTGATGGAATTTGGACAAAATGTCAACTATCTATAACTTGATAAACAAATTAGAAGTACACCTGAAAAAGGTTGTTGAAATAGAAAAAATATCAGGGAAAAAGTGACAGAAAAGCTGGGTAACAAGGGCCAGCCACTAATCCAGTCAAAAGAAGATGCTATGAATAAACTAGGGAATATTAATGACAAAAAGAATAAAGAAGCATTACTAAATCTCCAGGGAGCAATTCTATCAAGTCTGAAGTTCAACAATGCGGCCTACAATTTGTGGGAGTTCTGGCAGGGGGCCAAAGAAAATAATAAGAAGATCAAACTAATCAAAGGAAATGAAGTTCCAAAGAAAATTAACACCAATGAAGAGGAAAATAATCAAATGGAAACAGACAAAACAAAACACAAGCAAGAAGCAGGAGCACTTCACAAAATACAGAAACTTTATCAAATGAAAATCAAGTTGAAGCACAAGTTGCAAGAAAAATAAGGAAAATTAAGCCCAGGAAAATTACTGAAGAGCAGCCAACACTCATGAAGTTTGCCGAAGTGGTGCCTGTGGCTGAGGGGACCACAGGGGAAACAATTAGTAAGTCTTTTTATGTTTTACTTATATTTATTTTAGTCATCACCAGGAATGGGGATGAGGTTGTGGAAGTGGCGGCTTTTACACTGAGTTGGTTTCACGGGGGCTACCAGTGACTGGTAACCCCTGTAAAATAAATAAAAACTGAATAAATAAAAAAGTACAACAGAATATTAATAATTTTTCAAGTATTGAAGCTAAAGCTAGGGAATATTTACCACCTGCAGGGTGCTTGCCATGGATAAGGGAAGCATACAAAATAGGATCAAATATCAACTTCAAAGAAATGAATGAAATTTGTGGGGATATCAAACTAAACTTCAATGAATATATATAAAAAGGCATTCAAAGATTCCCCTTCACAAACATCAACAAATATGAAAAGAACTTATTAAAAACCATTTTTCAAATAGGAACTGAATATAAAAAACTGAAATTTTTAATGAATTATTCAAGGCACTGTCAAATAAAGTCGGGGATGCAGTCCTTGTAAATACTTTTAAACCTTTATTTATTTTGTTTGCCAAGGCCGGGGGGGCTGATTCAAGTCAGGCGCCCCCTGGAACCCTCTTCAAGTTCAACCAAACATCCTATATCAATAGATTAGTTCAAACATTCAAAAAATTATGCATGTTCTCAGAAAAGTATACCTTGCAAAGAATTCACATTGCGGTATACCTGAGAATCCTCCTTCACTGTGTATTAAAAACCAACGTCAAAAAGTTGGAGGATGTACCTATTCAAATGGATATTTACCGCTTAGCCCTCAACTGCCAGAAGACACTGCGGGGGTATAGGACAGTTGAGCATGTCCTGTATGACTCCTTTGCATTGGCAATGTTATATGGGTGCTATGTGCCCCCTTAAAAAAACTTATTGATCAATTCACTCACCTGCCTTCCTTTTATCAAACAATCAACACACACCAGGGTACAGGGCGCCACCCCTCTAGTAATCACATCCAGGGTTGTCCACCACGTACAGAAGAGTATGTGGATCCAATTAGATGCCTTAGCCAAAAATTTAATTTTGGGGTATAATTCCCCAGAATAATTGCATTCCCTTTGCAATTAACATCCCCCAATAAATATTTTCCCCTTGCAAAATAAATTTTTTTTTTAAACTTTTTATATTTTAATAATAAAATTTTAAGATTGAACTATGTAATATTAAAATTTTACTATAAAATTTTTAATATTACATATTTAATTTTAAAATTTTAATAATACATATTTCAACATTGAATAAATCACAATTTAATAAAAATAGTTAAATCTCAAATATTTAAACTTTAATATTTAAAATTTAAGATTTATAATTATAATTTTACTTTTGATATTTTAATTTTAATTTTTAAATTATAAAGTAATATATAATTAGGTTGATAATAATAAAGGGACAGTTTAATAAAGTGAACATGTGTAATAATAAAATATGATCTATAAATTTGTTTATTTACTAGCGCGTCAAGTATGGGTTCATTTATTACATAAACAAACAATGAGAATTGAATTTATCTGCATCATGTGGCCCGCTCCACTTATATTCTAAACAAATGATTGTTTAGAACTTGAATTACCTTTTCCTTGTAATATGATTTGATAAAAATATTTGATATACTTGACCTGCTCCTAAGTACTAATTATTAAGCAATACATAAAAATCATTGGTGGTTGTGTCATGTGGCTATATTGGCACTAAATCACTAAGGTCAGATGATGACCTGCAAGGTCCAATTTGTGGCTTAAAAAAGCCAAAGTACCATCAAGAATTCACAATTATTTAGATAAACTAATTTATTTCTATCTTTTTTTAAGTTATTTATTTGTTAGTGCAAAAGCCAATAATAATATTCAGTGCATTGTAATAAAAAATATCCATCTTACCTAGTATAATTGATTATACTTACCTTTTCCATGTGTTCTTATATGTCTATAATACAATCAAATGTCACATTATTATATATAAATAATAGTTTTTGAGTCCTAATAAAAACAAACTAAATAAAAATAAAAACAAATAAAACCCAGAGCGCCCATTTATCTGATTGGCTCAGAGACCAGGGCTTTAGGGAGGAAGGATTCCAAGTGCTCATAGAAAGCCGCCACCACATTGGGTGACATCACAAATTGGCTGATCTTGAGAATGTTGAAGAGATCCTCAGTGTCCTGAGGGAGGCCTTGTTTCACCTTATTCTTGATCCAACCAAACACCTTCTCAATTGGGTTCAGAAATGGAGAATAGGGCGGAAGGAAGAGGAGTCTCATTGGGCAGTCTGCAAGGCAGTGGCTGGCCAAATGGCTTTTTTTGTCAATGGGGGGAACTCAGACACAACTGGATCCACTTTGTGGGGCCTGACATTATCCAACACAACAATGTTAGTTGTACTGCAGTAATTGATCCAGAGATACTCCTTGACAGTTTGGAGAAAATCAATAAATGTCCCGCTATTATGGGAACCCTTGATCAACTGATACTGGTCCAACCTGCGAGGACCAAGAAGCGCTGTCATGGAATAGGTCTGGGAACAGACAGCTGTACAATGGGCTACACTGTCCTTGGACCCATTCTTGACCCACCCATGCCTAGACCTGAGTGAGGAGGAAAACAACAATTTGTCAATATAGAAGAACTGGACATTCCCATTCTCCTTTAGTATCAGATATATCTCACCATAAATGTGTTAATTCTTGATGGTCTTTTCACTGTTCCTATTATACAGCAAAACTCCAAGTACTTTCCAGGAGAAGCCCAAATAAACCATAGTTTTGTAGACAAGGGTTTTGGAAACAGAAAGCCCAAGTTCTGTTGCAAGCATTGATTGGACAGCAAGTGTGTCCAGGTGACAATCCTTGGCTACTTACTGCTTGATTGCGTCAATGTGAATAGGCTGAAGGAGTTTGGGATGTCTTTTTGCCTTGGTGGATTTGGCAATTTGCCTGGTATTGCCATACTTGTTGATGTTGGCAATGTATATGGCTGTGACACCAAATTGGGATGCAATATCCCAAACTGCCATTCCCCCATTCAAGCAGTTGAGGAGAGCTTCACACTCATTATTTGTCAACTCACGGCGGCCCTTGGCAGGTACCACGGCATCCTGGCTAGCAGGCTCAACACAGGGGATGGGGACCTTTGTATAGAAGGTGGGATCATGCTTGGTTGCGCTGGCGCTATCAATGATGGCATACAATACAGGCGCAGATGGCTCTTTGGCGGTAGCCAATGGCTCATAGGAGGTGTCAAAGACGCGGGGGCAGGAAGGAGCAACTCTTGGATCAAGAGCGCAGGGCCAGTTGACAGCTGGGTATATGGTGGAGGTATATGTAAACTCTTTATTCCCAATGACCTTTGTGTATGAGACTTTGGTTGCAGGCCTTGAGAGCAGCTTCTGTCTTGGATTGAGGCTTTGTGCTCTGGCTTGGGATGTGGGAGGTGGTTGACTGACGCTGACATCTTGGGAGGCCTGTGTGCGGCATGAATCCCCTTAAGTTGGGTTCTGGGTCTGTTCTTGGACCCTCTGGGATGCCCTCGTGGATGGGCTGCCCTGCAGGCTGGTGCAGGAGCTGGTTGGGAATGTGATTGACAGTCCATAAAAATAAAAAAAAATATATTTTAGATTAAATATGTATTTATTTGGATTTATTGGTTAAGTTGTGGGTAGTTATTTTCTTCTGAGTTAGCCTTGAATAGTAACAGATTTTCTATATCTGTGATTTGAAGTGAATAATATTGTATACTTTTCAGTTTTGGATGATTTTAAAGTTTAATCACTTTTTATGTCTAAACATGGTTGTTGAGATTGGATTTTTCATTTGATTTTAGTTATGGTGGAGCTTCTTTATTTGGGTTGGTGTTTTTTAGTGTGCTTACTGTACATTAAATTTTGATTCCAGTTCCTGCAATTAATATCTGAGTTTACTAGTGCCATTCAAAAGTGATTTGAAATTTAGTTCATGAATTTGACCATCCTGCAATTTCAAAAAACATAGTAAACTTAATGAAAATGGCTGATGGATTTGAATACTTCAAATCTGATTCTAGTTAATTCATTTTGTCCATTGGAAATATGCAGTTCAACTTGAACTTTGCAAAGTGTCTATGAGTTCCCACATTTTCAAATATTCAAATAAAAATACAAACAATTAAATTTAATTAAAAAAGGCCATCCTGCAAATTTGATTTTAAATTTGGACCAAGGATTTGACAATCCCGCATTTTTATGTTCAGGTTCTGAATTTACAGTAATAAATTTTTACAATTTTTATTTCAGCAAACAAGTTTTGCAAAATATTGTGCGGAAACGGTTTCATAAAAGCATAAAATTATATGTTAATAAAATAAATTCTAACTTGTGTATTTTACATTTAATTTTTTTTAACTTGATTTTTATATTTATTTGATAAGAGTAATATAAATATATTCACTTAATACAGTATCAAATCTTTGGGATAACCTCAGATGGTATAATAAAAAAATTAACATAAAATAAATAAATACTAACCTCCATTAATGGTCCTGCTGAATGTGATTACAGGCTTGCAAACATCTAAATATAAAATAATAATTACTAAATCTTGAATAGTAAATTAGAGAATATAAAAAAGTTGAACACACTAAGCCTTTAATTGAATGGCTGTTTGGCTAGGCATGCGGGAATAAATGAATTGGCGTGGCCATAGAATTTGGCCATGGTCTCAGCTAGGAGGGTGTGGATCCCAGCCTGCAGCAAATCAAACAGGTCCTTGGTCTCAGTTGAGGTTCCTTGCTTGACAACTCACTTGAGCCACCCAAAGACTTCCTCAATGAGATTTAGGAAGGGCAAATAGGCAGAGAGGAAAAGAGGGCGCAAATTTGCCGTGGCCAATTGCTGGAGGCCCACTGCAATGCTAGTGTCAATCATCAGAAATTCCTTGAGAATATCAGCCACCTTATGGAGACCAACATTGTCCAGCACAATGATGTTAGTGAAGCCTGAGCTTGTGCGCCTTAGGTGCTCCTGGACCAATTAGAGGAATGATAGAAAGGTCCTGCTGTTATGAGAACCCAATATCATTTGGTATAGCTCAACCCCCTTTGGACTGAGGAGAGCCACCATTGAATAGACTGTGGCGCAGACTGCAGCACACTAAGCCATTCTGTCATTTGAGCCTTTTTGGGACATAGCCATACACATTCTGCATAGACGGGGCAAATGCTGATTTGTCAATGTAATAAAATTTGATTGTCTCCTTGGCTGTGAGGGCAGTGTACGCCTCTGCATATTTTTTTGGGTCTTGACATTGGCTGGGCTGTTTATGTTGTAGGGAGATACCTCAAGCTTTTTCCAGTAAAATTACATTCCCTTCACCAGATGATAGTAAAAGAAAATTGAAGCCTCAACCCCAAAAGTAGATTTGACCATGACCTGAATATTTGCCAGTTCAAGATGGCAGTCCCAGGTTATCCACTGGCAGATTGTCCATTTGTGCTTCTTGGTGATCATGGTAGAAACACACAAGGATTTTTCTGTGGCAAAAACTCAGCCAGCATTGATGAATTTGTGAAAGGTCTTGCTGGCATACTTGGGATCCACTCCAAAAATGGCTGCTGCCGCCTTGTAGTCACCAGATTCACGCATTAGCTTGAGCAGAATGATGCATTTGATATCTGGAATGCGCTTTTGAGCGGGCTTAGTAGGCTCAGATAAACTCAGATCCTGATTGGTGACAGGCTTGCAAGGCATGGGCACCTTGTTGTAGAAGGCTGCAATCTTTTTGAGCACTAACTGTCCCTCATTGGTTTGATAGAACTTGGGCTCCTTGTCCTCCTCCTGATTGCCATCACTGACATAGAGCTTGTAGCTAGTATCAAGTACAGGCTTCACCTTCTCCAGCATGGCTGACGGGACTAACTCTTTCCAACACACAATGTCAAACACATACAAAGTAAGTTCTACCTCCTTGTCTCTAACTTTCTTGGTGAAGGTAACCTTGGTGGGCTTCCAGGTCAGCTTGGGGACCCAAGGGTTTATGCTCTGCACCCTAGCAGCTTGTGCTCCTTGAACCGGCTGTGTCAGTGCAGCATCACATGGAACTCTCCTCTCTTGTCTCCTTCTTGAGTAGGCACTTGGGTTGCACTAACTCTATTCTTTGACCCGCAGGGGCAACCACAACCGCGGTGCACAATGGGTGCATTGGTACTCTGTTGTTGTGTTTTTTCATTTTAAAATTTAATAAAATATTAAATAAATTTCAATTAAGTTACTCCCTAATTTTAATTTTTGCTTTTATCTGAATATGGATATTCAATTAATATTTTTTCTCACCAAATATCCCATTTATAGATTTTTTATTTCTTAATTAGTTGTTTCTGGTTTTAAAACGCCCATTTTTGAATACCTGAAATAATTTCCACCCATTTTCCCAGATTTTACTGCCAAATTCAAACACTCAACACAATATTTTTAAAATTTATGTTTCAGATCTTGTGTCTTATTTTAGATACCTTGGTATCATTCTTGATTACAATCCATTGCACACACTGAGTGAGTGATTTTGTTTACATAGTAAGTTGCTATTGTGTTTTGTTTTTGGATTGAGTTTTGACTCACCTTGCTTGGGTGTATTTTGTCACTGATTCACATAGTAAACACATGTACACTGAAAGTCAACTCACATTTTTTTGTTTGTGAATCAACTTATTTCAGATTGTATTTTGAATAGTTTTGCTTTGCGTGTGAGCTCTTTGTTGCTGTGTTGACTTATTTTGCCTATTAACACCAATAAACTGTGTTGAAAAAGTGTATATTTTAACCTGATAGTTGGATTTTGTTCAAATCTGAAATCATTTTGTTTAAATCTGAGGTATTTTTGGTTGTCACCATAGCTTATAAAACTACTGTATAAAATTGAATCTAATATATTAATTCATTATGTATTATTTAATTTTTATGCTTGTATTATTTAACAACAAGTTAATTTAAAAGTTTTATTTAAAAAGACTTTATTAAAAGTTATTTTAAAGCTTATATATTTAAAATAAAAATCATATATTCCAAGTATAAATATAAAATATAAATCTAAACAAGTAAATTATTAAAATCAAGTTTAGGAAAATTAAAATAATAACCCAAATATTATTTATTTGATTACATAGGTTTATTAAAATATTGAGCTGATATGTAGCTTTAAAATAAGCTACTGAGCATTAAAATTGGCTTAGTATTCACAGATATATTTGTTTTGGTTTTTAATGTGTTCTTGACGAATTTAGATGAATCATACTGAGTCTGTGCCTTTGATTATGCCACTAGCCCAATTCCAGCACTTCACTCTATATCTCAGCATCTAGAGCAGCTAGAACCATCAAATTTGGTACCATTTCAATCAAAATCATCTGAAGTATTTATCTAGGTACTCTAGAACTTATGAAAACTATTTTATTGAGTATTAATAATATTTTTGCTAGTTTACTCCACTAACATTGTTATGAGGATGATGTAATGGCAAGCAAGGTTAACTCTGAAATGATCTGCAGCCACTTGGATTAGCTGATGCATCCAAGTGTAATATTCTATTATTTCACTTCAAATAAATAAAATTGGAATGTGCAAGCCAACTATCTCTTGATTAAACAAACATTTATATAATTTGAATAAGATATCTTTAAATTGATCAAGCTCTTTTTTCTCAATCAAGTCAATCCTCAACATAGAGTTTAAACATCCAATTATCTAAAAGTATAGTAAACTAATCCAAATTTTATCCTATTCTCAAACAATCTGTTGGCTCCTTTCAATTTTAATCCACACATTATAAAGTTGGGTAATCTATACAGATAAGCCTATTCATCATGATTGCAGGAGATAAAGAATAACTTATAATTAAGTAATTAAATATAATTTTATTACAGTACAAGTGACCTAAATTCTCAGTTTGATATAATTTAGGCCACATTCAAGTGGATTCAACCTAAATGCTTTTGAGATGCTTGTAAGAGATTACATGTAAGGATGAGCCAAATCAAGTTTTTGGCTTGAAAGTTAACTTTAAATTAAAGATTATATAAATTATAAATTAATTCAACCTCTTAGACTTTGATGCACTCAAGTTGACATTTTAGCTCTCTATTATATATCCTTCTTTATTCTTGCTCTTTAGTTTCTTTCCACAAAAAATAAATTCTTTTTCTATCTTCTTTAAAACTCTTGAAATACTTAACTAGCCAAATGTAGACCCTAGCTTTTTATATTTAATGTTGTACTTTTAGAGTGGTTTATTTTCTCATGTTCTTATTTTCAGAAAAATTTAATCTGATTTTACTCAAAATAGGATGAGTATGTTTTTACTTTTTAACCCTTTGATTGTAACTCTAAATATGGCGGAGGGGGAGTACTCTAGGCTGCAAAAAAGCATTGAGCAGGAGTGGCTATGCTAGAATCTATACCAGAGTCACCAGTAGAAAACATAAGGCTTGCTGCCAAGACAACACGCTTGATCCTGGAAAACTATTTCAAATGGTTAGCAACATGGCAATTAATAAAAATGAAAAAAGCTTAAACTCAGCTTTTTATCAGCTTGAAATTGTTTTTTAGACATTTTTATTTTAATTAAATTGAATAATTTTTGTAAAAATTTAAATTTTAATTGATTTTTGATGATTTATGTTGACATGAATTTATATAACCAATTTTTGCTGTTAAGGTTTTTTTATTAAGAATAAAACCCAAGTTAGCTTTTTCAGTAAGCTTATTCTGAGAAAATATACTCCAGGTTGTGAAGGATAGAAAGAAAAAATACATTGTTTATTGAAAAAAATAATCAAGAAGGTCTCTGATGAAAATATGAGGTTTTCATATCTAAAAGAGGAAAGCAAAGTTCAACTTTGAGGGTTGGGTTTGTTAATTACCTCCTCAATAGGAGACTTGTTTCTCCTCCAGATTTCTTTCACTGGAGTGTAGCGGTTACAGCAATTTTCTTTAAGTTCTCAGGTGGAAGCCTCTATTAGGAAGTTCTTTCACTTGACCTGACAGTAACATTTGTTAGCTGACAGTTTTGAACCTAGAATAACTTTCATCTTATACTCATAATCTGCCAGATTAAGGAAATAGATCTGTTTCTGAGAAAAAAATATTTGCCTCTGAATTTCTGAACTGGGATACATGAAAGACAGAGTAAACTTTGCTTTCTTGATAGAGTTTCAGCTCATATGCAATCTGATTTATCTTGGTAATAATTTTGAAGGGCCTGATGTTGATAGGCCTAAGTTTGCTACATTTGATAGATAGTTTAAAGTGGCTGGCATTTAGAGTCACCAGGTTCCCTGACAAGTAATAAGATGCATCTGCTCTGTGGATGTCTGCCTTACACTTATGTGATATTCTTGCTTGGCAAAAAGTTTGGATTGAATATGTCTGAATGTCTGAAATTTGAAAAATGATGACTTATTTTTCTGTATCTATAATAGAGCTAGTATCAGAAGAAAGAAATTAGTGGAAATTCTTTTTATAAAAGGAAAGGGTGACCTTTAGACTTGTGAGACTTGTTGTTGCAAGCAAACTGTGATACTTGGAGGCAAATGACTCAATTATTCTGATGTGAAGAGACATTGTGGTATAACTGGCAATTACCTGAACTTCAGTTCAAACCTCTGGTTTGAAATTCATCTTATGCAAGTATCCACTCAATCTCAAACTGTAAGAGAGGGGGGCTAAACTAACTAAGTTTGGCTCCCACCTCAGCAAAACAAACTAACAGGATGCCATCCAGTGAAGGACTGGGACGGCTGCTCAAAGAGAAGACCACAGAGAGGACACAGGGGACAGCTGAGGGAAATACATATTCAATCTTATCAACATTAGACTGATGAGCAACCAGGGTGTACAGGTGGGAGTGGGAGGGGGCATCACAGAGGCCTGAAGGGGCACTGAGTTGCTCTTCTCCAGGATAAGGAGTGAGAATATTGACATTTTCTCACCCACAGGAGTGAGCAAGGCATAGTCAACCGCATCCAAGTCCAAATCTTTGCAGGTCAAGCTCTTAACCATGGCCTTCTCAGTGAACAGAAAGCCATTGGGAAGATCCCAGAGACTAGAAGGATTGTTGCCCATAAGCCAAGCCAAAGAGAAGACTTTTGATCATAGGTAGGGTGAGGTCAACCACAAGAGCAGTAAAAATGGCGCCAGGAAAAATATCACAAATTTCAGGACAGGAAGTATCATGGTAGAAAACTTCACAAAATTTGGAGAAGATTGGCAGGAGTTTTAGACCTGCAAACAATAGAATTGAGGTCTATTGGAAAGTTTACAAGTAGAACCAAGTAAAAAGCAGCAGAACGGGCTCAGGGAGCTTGGTAGTGGACTCAGATGGCTTGAGCAGATGAGAAAGTAGAAAGTGGGCTCAAAAACAAAGAGATAATAGAAAAATTTAAAGTAAAAGTAACTTTTTAAACTGAAAGTTAGTAAAATTTTGAGTTCAAAAGCTGGTTTTGGAAGGTCAAGCATAAATATATAGCAACTATACGCCAAAGCTTTTCTTAATAATTCCAGAAGAGATGCCGGGTTTGAGGCAGGTCAGCACAAGGTAAAGTTTAATATAATAACTAACACTTTGATTTTTAAATTGTAGGAACTCCAAAACAGGGGTTCTGGCCAAGTAAACTTTAAAATTTAAGTGCAACAGTTTCCAAACTTTTAATGATATTAGAAAATAGACAAGCAGGGAACTTGAGGTTCCCTTGCTGTGTTAAAAGGAGTGTGTTGCAGGGAAGTTAATCACATGACCACAGGAATTAAATCCAATTGGCTGGTAGAGAAAATTTGCTGATCAGAGCCAGGGGGGCTGGAGAGTTTCACCTTAATTTCTGCAGTCCCACCTGATTGGCTGGAGGGAGTCTCAGGCATTTGCAATTCACTTGGGTTTTTGAGCGTTGATATGGCGTCACTTGGTTGGTTGGGTCTGACAGTTTTCAAAATTGGGCAACACCATGCCAACAAGTAGTCCAAATTAACCAACATCTTTTCTCAGGGGGGAGCAACCAAAGGCAATGGATCCGCAGGGTAGGCCAGAACAAATCTTTCATCAACTGTGTGTGCCAAATTCCTTAAAGAATTAAGAGGTTTTGCTGATGTTTTGGGGCCTTTCTTTGTACATCTGAGGAAGATAGTGCAATCTAATGCCAAGGGTGGCAGTGAATTTACACAAACTATCCCTCTAAACCCTCTAAATTTCAATATTAATATGTATACTAAGTGTATTTAAACTCTTCAATTTTATCAAATAAAGACATAAGTATTTTACCAAATCTTTGATTTTGGCTATTTCAAAGTTTATTATAAATCTTAGATTTTGCCTCTGGTTTTCTGCTTTCAACCTGCCAACATCAGGCAGGCAATACCTCTGTCTTTGAACCCACAAGACTGTAAGAACCAGCCTTTTTCCTTGTTATATCTTGACATAGCAGTAAATATACTATTCCAGAATCTAATTTAGCCGCTCTGATTGGCTGTTGTTTTGAAGATGATAGCCAGATTAATGGCATGATTCAATGTCTTGCTGTTAGTTTAGAGACTCCCATAACTTTGATATAAACTGAGGCTCCAATCTGAAATAGCTTTTCTGGTAAGCCTTATCAGAAGAAACTTTTTAGCAAGAAGATAGTGGCTGTACCATGAAAAGTGATTAATTCCTGGCAAGGAAAGAATTCAGTGTATTTAGATGATTAGTATACTATCATTATTGAATCAAAATTATCTGATTTTGGAAGACTCATGATAAAGTTTATGCCTACCAAAGGCCAAAGAAAAGATGGAAGTTAAAGTGAAAGTAATTTTTCAACCATCATGCCACAAACATGCTTTGAGTGTGTGCAAATGAGACACATTTTAAGGTAATCTTTTACATATTTACAAAGCTTGGGCCAGAAGTACTGATGTCATACCAACTTTATAACTTTGGTAATTTTTGAATTGCTCATCATAGAATAATCATAAGTTGGGTTAAAGATTTTGATGCACTGATGAAAAGCAACTTCTGAAAAAGCTTGAAAGATAGGTTTGAAGAATAGAGTAATTTTATTAGATAATCTTTTAGGCTTATATATAATGTTTGATGTGGCAGAAACTTAAGTTAGATCAACAATTAGAGGTCAAGTGTAAGTCAGATTATAATAGCTGGATATCTGTATGAGTCACAGAGATTGGTTTGCTATCAATTTGGGAATGTTAAACTTTATATTGAATTGGCGCCAAACCAAGCAATATCTGGATGTTACTTGTGTTGACAACTGCCAGAACACTTGTACATCCAGATTTTTGACACATTCCTCCCTTAAGAGGTTACTCTGGTGCATCAGAAAGGGAATTAGTATTAATGGTTGCTACATGATGTTCCTGAAGATGTTTGCTAGTGGAACACTAACCAAGTTCTGTGTTCTCCTTTGCTAAGGCAGAGACGGGCTCTGTGGTATTTCTTGACAACAGGGTTTTTGGCACCTTGGAATTTCACTATATAGGTGTTTCTGTCTGTTCTGTACTTGATGAATATTCCTGGTCCTCTTTGTACTGAGTCTAGCTTCTTTCTGTTTTCAGCTAGGACCCAGACAGGGGAGTTGATGGGGAGTGGTTCCTCTGTAGAGGTTATCTTTTGTTTTGAGACTTTTTATTTCTGCTATTTTAGCTTTGAGGTGTACGTGTTGTTGAGTTGGTACTTGTTCTACTGTGCAGGGTTTCTCTGGGGGGTCTTTATGTATGGTTGATTATTGCAGGTAACTATCTCTGGTTTATATCTCAATGTTAGCTCAAACAGTGAGTAGCCTGCTCCTTGATTGGCGTGGACCCAGGATACTAATAATGCATGTTTCACATATTGTGGCCATGTGTCTTTGACTTTCTCATCCATTATTTTCTTGAGGGGTTTGATAAGGCTGCAGTTTAGGTGTTTAACTCTTCCATTAGCCTGTGGCCTGTAGGGAAAGTTTGTGGAATGTTTAATGTTTTTGGATTTTGAATTATTGTTTACTATTTGACCTGATAACTCTGTTGCTCCATCAGTTATGATGTAGTCTGAAGTGCTGTAGTCAGCTATGATTGCTTTGTTAATGAATTGGTTTATTGTTTCTGCTTTGTGGTTCTTTGTTGCCCAGCAAATGGGCCAGTGTGTAGCAAAGTCAATGGCTACAATTAGGAAACATTGATTTGTCTTAGTTTCTGGGAAGGGGCCCACTACATCCAGTCCCCAAACCTTGAATGGTTCAGGGTCAGGTAGTGGGTTAACTGTTGGCTGGGGAGCCTTGGTATTGGCATATTTCTTGCACACTGTGCACTTTTTCAGAACATCAATTATATCTTGTTTAAGATTATGCCACCATAATATCTCTTTTAAAGTAAGGTATATATTGTTAGTCTTTGCGTCCTAGTAGACAGTGATATCTTAGAATAGTGTCAACTATTTGTGCAAGTGGGATGTAGGAAACATGTTTGTCTTTAACAATGCAGTATACTGTGCCATTTGATATGTTGAAATGGTTTTCATTCCTTACTAATGTATTGTGGGCTAGCTGATGTGTTGAGAGGTCTTTTTCTTTGGGTTTATACTCAGTGTTATATAGGTTAGGCCAGTCAGGGTCCAGGTGGTCAGGATGATCCTCTCTTGGCTGACATAGCCTAGAGAGAGCATAAGCTGTGACCAGCTCTTCCCCTATTTTGTACTAGATGTCTAAATTGAGCTGCTCTAGCAGGGGCATCCATTTGGCTTGTTGCTGTGCAAGTGTGTTCTGAGTTTTGAAATAGATTAAGGATTTATGGTCAGTTAGTACTCAGACATTTAAATGTCCTTCTAGTCAACATATCTATTTATTTCAAGTGTGATATCTTTCAAGAAATTCTTGTTGTGTATTGGTTATTTCTTATCAGTGCTTATTGAATATATATTTTTGTAACATACTGGCAGGAAGCCCTGCTGCTCTGGCTGGAAAATGAGTAGTACAGTGTCAATGATAGTGTCACTAGTGCCTAACTATAGACTGTAACACCTATTATTGTTTGGGTATTGCAGTATTGGTGCCTTAATCAGGGCTTTTTTTAGTAGTTACAAATTCATGTCACACTCCAAAGTTCATATTAATTTATTCTTATTGTTTTCTTTGGTTAGATGATTGATGGATGCGGTTAGTTTTCTTCCATCTTTGATAGACTTTTTTAGACAAGCTACCATCACAAGAAATCATCTCACTTGGTTCACAGATGTGAATTGTTGCATGTTATTTATGGCTTTGATTGTACTTGGGTCTGCATTGATGACACTATCTGAGACAATATGGCCCAAGAGCAAGATTTTCTTTTCTATAAACTGGCACTTGCTGGGTTTTGTGTATAGCTTGTGTTTTGCAAGTCAATCATGTGTCTCACAGACATGTGTTAGGTGTTCCTCTTTGACTTTTTTAAATATGATAGTGTTGTTGAGATAGTGTCATGAATGAAATTTCTCCCGGAAGAAATAACTAACTTAAATTGGAAGAATCAAACTTGGAACCTTTTCCTGATAACTCTGTGGAAGCTGCAGATGCTTGAGCCAGCTGTCTGTGTTTTTAAGGATAGTCAATGAGCAAGCAGGAACAAACAGCAAGTTAAAACTGATTAATAAAGGAAATTTTCAGGCCAACCTGGCTGAGAATTTTTAAAGTGCAGAAGCACATGATAGGCTGGTAATTAATCCAGACCAATATAGATTGTTGGAGGCATTAAACCAACATACTGTCATTTCTGTCATAACTGACAGGCTTTCTGAAAAGGGATTTGCTTCTCAGCATAAAGTTTTAAATTATAAAGTGAATGCAGATAATTGGCTTGAAGTTAGGGCTACCCAGCCATGTGATCTACAGACAGCTAATGATAAAGAAGTCACTACAAAACATGTCCAACTTACTATGATGAGGATGACCCAGTTTATAGCCTCTAAGGAACCATTAATCAAGAATGACAGAAACACAAGTAAGAATGATGGAGCTATTAGTGGGTTGCCAACAGACTTTCATATTGGGTTCATATAACTAGAGAAAATAGCAGGCCATGAGGTTAATTATGACTGTCAGGATACCAGGAGTACCATAGAGCTCCAGCAGGTGAGGGAGGAGTTGAAGCAGGTACTGGCATGGCCCACCAGATGATGAGAACTAACTTTATCAGGTAGGAAAGGACCTTCCCAGCCACAGCCCAGGGCCCAGCTGCTGGAAAAGCAGAATCAATCAATCCTGTGAGTGCCATATAAAGCACCCCCAGAAATTGATTACTCTAGCCAGAGGCATCAGAAGTGGGTGGGGTTGAGATGGTTGGTTTGGGTGTTGGGAGTGGTTCCATGGGGAACAGGTAGGCAGAAAGATTGTTGTATTTCCTGTTGAAGATCAAAGGGTAAATGATGATTGCCTTATTGTTACAGGCAATTTGGTAGGGTTTCTTGGGGGCGTTTGGGCAGGTGTACTACTGCAAGTCTTCCAAGGTCAAGGGTTTGAGATCAGGGCTTGGGGAATACTCAGTGAAATGGACAGAACCAAATGGAGCATTGGGTGGGCAGTAATAGTTGAAGGCTTTAGTTTTGTCAACTGTAGTCTGACTATCTATCCCTGTGGATGGGTACTGACGCTTTAGTGTTTGCAGATGGAATATTATCAAAAATAAGTATGGAAACAGAATGGTGAACTAAAGGTTTATAACAACTTTATTGGTAAGGATGCCAATACAGAACTTTTTCAGGTGCTTCTGATTTATATATTTACTCATCTGCAAGTGCCTCTGAGCATTTTTCTGGTGCTATCTGTGTAGTAAGACTTGGAATCTCAGGTTCTGCTGTTTGATTGGCTGCTTCATGGTCATTTTTGGGGTTTTCAGGGACAGTTTTTTGGCATTTTGGTGGCCCATCATGGCTTGGATGGTCATTGGTTCTGGCAGGTTTGGCTTCAAGAGTCACAGGGGGTTTCTCAATTTGATCACCATTTTTGGACTGGCTTGAAAGGAATTTCTGAGGCAAAAGAACTTGATTAAAAAAGGGGTTCCCAATTGGGTAACCCCAAATTACTTAATGGAGGGTGGGCTTGAACTGGGTTTACTAGGCAGCTAAAATTAGCCTTCCCAGCCCCAGCCAAACCAACCAAGGCTTAGGTGTAGCTTTTGGGGCCCAGAACAGCCCTGCACCTGGATTTTTGCTTTTCAAAGAAAATCCAGGTGCAGGCAAATCTACCCCGCCTGCTCACCCCAACTGGCGGCTAGGAGCAGGGTTGATTCCCGCCTGGGGCTTTGAATTTTTTACTTTTGTAACAATGACCCTATAACTCTTTTCCCAGATGAAACTGGGCAAACTCAGCTATAATGTGAACAGTTCAAACAGAACTTAGCAAATGAAATGTTATTTAAGACCAAGGAACACCTATAAAAATGGTATTATAATTCTGAAATAAATACAGTAATGAGACCCTGTTTCAACCATTTTATTCCATATTTAGTTTTAATTGTTTTTCATTTCACTACTGTTCTAATGAAAAACTTGGCCCACTGGCCCACCTAACTGAAAAAGTTCCTAAAACCCAGCCCACATTTTATTGTCTTCCAAGAGCTTACTTTGACCCAGTACATTTCTCTGAATTCCCTCTCAAGCCTGAATACAATGAGTTTACCTTGGATAAAATTACCTGCTTTGATTGCCTGGCCAGAAAGAGATCCCCAAGAACAGTTTATCACAAATGAGCCTGGTGTCAAGGATCTGGATGTACAAGTATTTTGGCTACTGCCAACTCACTTAACATCCAGTCATTGCCCAATTTGGTGCCCTCCCAATATACAGTTTGACATACCAGAAATGGCAACTAAGCAATATCACATGACTGTCCAAGTATCCAGTGACTTGAACCTATCCCGCACATGACCAACCCCTAGGTTCAATCCAACTAAATCTCTGCCACAGCTAAAGCTATATAAGTCTAAAGTATTATCCAATAAAATATATTCTCTTCTTTCTCAATTCCATATTTGAAGCTTCCCCTTAAGACACTCCTCATCACTTTTAAAACACTAATCACACTGTTCTATGAGAAATACAACTATTTTACTGCTTAACAGAACAATAAGGAAGCCCCTCTTACACCCAAACCTGACTGTCTGCCACCCAGCCCTGGATCAACACCCCCATATGCCAACTAATATGTAGGCATAGCCTACATTACCTTGGCCAGAAATGTCAATACCATATTATTCTACTGCAACTGTACTACAATCATGTTGGGCTGTGATTTCATGAAGAGGATTGGCCTTGGAGAGATTTTTTCAGCGTAGTAATGGTTTACCCAGGAATCAATTAGGCTGTAATAATTGAGGGCCAAAATAAATAATCTGAAAAATTCAGATTATGAGACTAGGTGTCGCAAACCAATTGATTAACTATGAAGGCTAATTGATATCCAGGAATCAATTGAGCTGTACCAATTGAGGGTCAAATAAATAATCTGAAAGATTCAGATTATAAGACTAGGTGTCTCAAACCCAATTTATTACCTGGAAAGGTTAATTAATATACACCTGTTGAGTATATACTTCTTGGAAGTATAATAAACAAGATAAAGGGGAGATTTAAGAAGAGAATGATACTTTATTTGATATGAATATAGGATAATATATAGTATCATGGAAAGCCACATAATGTCCATGTACTTCATGGAAGTCATGGGGCTTATCTGAGTAATGTTTCTCTTAAGTCACAAGGCTTATTCAAGTTGTGTTCCACTTAGGGTCTGGATTGTTTGATCCCCATAATAGATGGTCAAATGATAGTAGTACCACCAACTTAATGATTAGTTGGTGAGCCATTTGGTGACTCATTTGGTGAATCACTTGGGGTGTTAATTCCCTGAGAGGGAGTAATCAAAGATGTTGCAACATCTCTCCCTGGAGTGCTGGAAGGTGGAACATTGGGAATTTTCTTGAGAGAGGAGGGGGTGCAGGCATAATATTAATCTAGTTTGGCGCTGGGAACAGGGAGCCTAGAATTTTGTTGAGCTGTTATTGCTTTGAACAGGCCAAGGCGGTTGTGGTGCATACGTTTTAGTTTGGTTTGGGCGCCAATTCCCTTGATGAGGTAGGTATTGTTGGGCTTGACCTCCATGACAATGCCTGGTCCACGTAACCCTGGTTCCAACTTATGCTGATTGTGTTTGACAACCCAGATTTTGCCCCCTAACTTGGAATCTTTCCTGCTGTAGCAGGATTGCTTCTCTCTCAACTTTTTTTGTTCCATGCCTTCCTGGTCTCTTCTAGCATGCTGAACGTTGGGATCACTGTTGTCTGGCACCTTTTTGGGCAGAGGTAAATGTTGTGAATACCACTATTCACCATGTGTCAATTTTGCCTTTGGTGGGCCGTTTTGAAGACAAATCTCTCACTTTTGCTTTTGCTTTTGCTTTTGCCTCTCAAAATGAGTTGATGATTGGATCAGGAAATACAATTGTTTGGTTTCTTGACTCTGTACATCTCACTTACGCCACTTATGCTTGTGGCAAGTGATCCTACTGTCCTGGTAGTGTTTTGTGGTATTCCTAACCACTATATATTCCATTTCATATTCACCAATAAAAATTAAGTTCTATTCACATTTTTGTCTTTGTGTCTCCAGTACTTCCGCGCCTCTCTCTAGCCACAACTAGTAGAGATTATTCTTCCAGGGCCGCAAGGTAATTGCATAATCTTCCCTGTCATCTAACCAAGACTTAGTATGAATCCAATCCTAAGGTTAGGATTCCCCATTGTGTGTCTGTGCCGTGCCTTAGAACACAACAAAAATGGTGCTCACTACAGGGGCTGTAAGCCCCTTGGCTATCCCTTTCACATCCATGTTTTTAGGTCCTTTGCCTTGCCTATACAAGAGCCAACTTCACCTGAAATAACCAGTCCTCCTATTGAGGAAGACATTGCCAGCCTGCCTATTGTCTCTAATGTACTGAACCTTGGGAATGGTCCTTGCCTAGTTGCTTATCCCATGGGTACCCCTGACTTAGAACATTTCATGGCGGTAGCCCTTGGGATAGCCTGTGAAGGAGCCATCTCTTTCCTTCAGCTGCAGTTCAGTTGGGCTGAATACTACAAATTGATTGTTTCTCCTTGAATTCCACAGCATCTCCTCTCAGCGGCTGGCTCTGCTGAGCACTTACTATTGTTCTTTGTGCAGCCTGCCTTGGCCCATCACCAAATAGTGTTGGGGCTCCACGTCCAGGAAATCTTGTCTCTACAAGAAGCAGTTAATCATCACTGGGACCAGTTTACTGCCTACCAACAGTGAATTCATTCCCTGTTTTCCTTGGTATCTGAAAGTCATTGCAACTATGTTACCCCCCAGACATGTTTGGTTAATTCTATCAAACAAATGCGCCAGTCCATCCCCAAATACGTCAGGGAGCGTCTACACAAGTTTCACCAGCTAGAACAACCCTGGCAAACTCAAATCATTTCCACCTTGAATGCTTATCTCTCCAACTTCAAACAACTTGTGCAGCAGCTCAATGCATTCATCACGTATTCATTTGAGCAACGTCAGCAGGTAGGAGACTTTGCTGCCAACGGCCTTAATGACCTCTGTACAGCGTTTAGTCAAGAGAGAGCTGCCACTGCTGCTTCTATAGCCAAACTCCAGAGTCAAGTGAATGAATTATCTACACCCAAGCCAGATGTTCCGCCCTCTTCTCCTTCTGAGGACTTGGTGGATAAAGAGCAGAAAATATGGAATGCTATTCAGGAGCTACGTACAACTACTCACAGTCAAGGACGTCCTACTGAAGCTCCTAAACCTGATCTTCAGGTGCTTGCTTTGAACGCTCAAGTTGCTGAATTACAGCAAGAACTTGCTGCCTTACACAAGATGATGTCAGCTATTGCTAGTCTAGTTGGGGTTGTTGACAAAGATGGTTGCTGCCCTGGCTTACCAGGAGCCCCTCAAATCCAATGCACTAGGGAAATAATTGCCCTAGATAACAAGGTGGATCATTTGAAGCAAGATAACACTGAGATGGATAGAGATGTACAAGAGATGAGTGAATTGATTGACTCTGTAAACAACAGGTTTGCTCCTTACCTCTCAGTGGGGCCATCCCTTACCTCTTGACTGGCTGAGCGCTCCACAGTGGTGACCTCCCAAGGTCAACGCCTAGATGTTACTGAGCAACAGACCACTCAAGCTACCAATACGGGTACCCACGCTGTTGAGACCCTGACTACCCTTGAAGAAAGCGTTTGTCAGCTGTGGGCTAGACAGCCCCCTCTGAATCCAAAGCAGAATTTCCCCTGCATATAAACATACTTGATAGCAACAATGGTGGTCCAACTCCCAAAGCACACTTCAAGCCTACCTTTAATCAAGTCTTTGATCCCAGAACCTCAACCATTGCAGCTTTCCTAACCATCTACAAAACTGCCATGAGACAAGCATCAGATGAGGTTAAGAAGGAACATATTTTGACCTGTCTACACCTGACTTGACAGGAGGAGGTGGTGCCTGAACTACCCACCATTGAGACATGGGAAGATATGAAGCAGCTTCTGATTGACAAGTTTGGTGGTGACCTTAGTTCAGAAGTGAAAAAGGACGCCTTCATGCACATTGCTTTCAAATCTAAGGAGACACTAGCTGAGTTTGCAGACAGATTCTACATGGAAAGACAGCAACTGATAATGAGTAGACATTGGCCGCACATTAAGCTTACATGGCTTGCGCTCAAGCCCTGAAAGTTAACCAGCTTCTGTGTCTTCACTTCAAAGCCCATAAAGCTATGCTTTCCTTTATGAAGAGCATAAAGACGCTGTTACAGGACATGTACCTTACCCATTCTGGAGCAGTTGTTAGGGAAAGTTGAGCTGCTTCTAACTCTGGTTTGTCTTCCTGTGGTCCTTGCATTATTATCATGAACTCTCAAAATCCTCCTTGACGCCAAGGTTACCACAACTGTGGTCAGATAGGTCACCATTCTTGAGTCTGCACCAACCCACGGGTTGAAGGAGCTGATCCAAAAGAGCAGGCAGGAAAAGAGCAGTCAACCTAGAGGCAGAGACACTCTTGGTTGACAATTCTTCCCAGTCTCTTTTAATCCCTCCCTCTATAGCTGACTCCAAGCCTGCTGATAATGAGGCTCCTCCTATCTTTCTATTGTTCCACAATATTTCTGACAACTCTGACCTGGATGACTCTGATACAAACGACGCCAATGTATATGGGTACTCTGTTCTGGCTGTTCCCAAAACCATTACAGTCCCCTATAAATTGCAGTCAGGGAAGACTACAACTACTGCTAAGCCTTTGCCTGAAGCCAAAGAAGTTGTCTCTTGCCCTTACCTCACTCAAGCTAAGAGGCCTCCTGTACTAGTGGAGTTGTCAGAAGAAGCTGCTGAGGTTACTGACGCTGTCTTCAAGAATGTATCTGTTTTGCTCCCTCTTCAAACTGTTTATAAGGAGTTCCCAGGATTAAGATGTATGATTGAGAAGTGGGATAAGTAACTAGCAGAGGCTCAAGATATCTTGGCTGTCCTTCCACCCTTTGGTTGCACTACCACTCAAGTAGAGATATCCATTCAGAAAGTGAAGATTAAGGCTGTTTTAGACACTGGCTTGCCAGTCAAAGTTGTCTCCTCCAAACTTGTGAAGAAACTCAAACTTGCCTCTGACCTTAATTATCACCAGTCATATGGCACAGCTGGACTGTCTATGACCCGCGCCTATAGGGGCATACTCTGCTCTACCCATGCAGTTTGGCAAGCTTCTCCTAGCTGCACCAGAAGTTGTCTTGGAAAATGAGAGTTACAATCTCTTAGTTGGCACTCAGTTCCTTAGGAAATATAATGTGATAATCAACTTGAAAGATGGTTACCTCTCTATTCTGGGATAAAAAGTCCCTCTGATCTTTGAAGAGCCAGTTAAAGTTCCCAGGAAGCGCCTGAAGACGTGCGCTTTGGAATACCCCACTGGGGCTTTCACCCTCAAATATTGAACCCACTCTTCAAACATGAAATGTCCACCCATGGCTTGTCCTTCATCTGAGGGGATCCCTCTTATAGCCACGTCTGCTGCCACATCCCCCCCTGGCTCCCAGTCTATCCTAGACTCCCAGATATCATATGAACTACCTGAACAAACTGTAAAGTTACGCCTCCTCCTTAGGCCTCCACTTCAATTCCTGCCAAGTGCTTGGGAATTTCTACCAAATTATGTTTGAATATTTATCTGAAAGGTTACTGAAAAAGCCCAAGAAAGGCCATTAATTTAATATTCTAGAATTATTCTGAAGATGCCTCCTCCTAACCCACCCAAGAGACACCTCTGGTTAAATATCATGTGCAAGAGAGGCCAGGAGCAGTGGTAATTGCATCCAAAGCATATTCCTGATGTTATTTGGTTCAGTTTTTCTTTCAACCATTTCCATTCAAAATTTACAAGATCTTTCTGCCTCAAGAAATGCATTTGTATTGGCTCATATTATTGGTTAATTGGTTTGTGATATTCAATCTACCACCCTAATCCTATCACATCTCTTAAATGAATGCAAGTGTTGTAAAAGACCTTGCTTCATCATTCTCTATTCTAATAAAGTTCAAAATTTGTTGGTTTAATTTGGCCTTCTGGTTTTGCCTGTTGCTTTTGGTGATCAGTTGATTCCTTCTCCCCTTTGGCCTCCCAGGAATTGTTGACAGCAATCTTTTGGTTGTTGCTGAAACCGCAATTTTATTGTGGTTGAGAGCTTGGTTTTATTTCCTCTTAACCTGCTCCCCATTTCTCACACAGACCTTCTTGGAGTTGTACTCTCCCCCTCATTAGGGCACAACAACCTTGTCTCTGTCCTGGAATCCTGGATGTCTCCCATAAGCACCCTGTTTAATTGTTGGTAGCCAACCTGACTGCACTCCCCATGACCGTGTCTAGGGGGCAGGTTGTCAGATATGGCAAGTTGTTGGGCGCTCCTGATGTCCTGTCTCTTCATCCCTTTGGCATGTTCCAAGATTTCAACCTACCTGAGGATGAGCCCTAAGTCCTATCCTTGTTCACTGCGCAAGGCTTTTCACAGCTGTCCCCAGTTCAACAGAAAGAGGTGCTAGACTTGCTAGACTTGCTAGACCAATTTTCTGACATATTTGCTAAGGACAGTAACAACTATGGGTTAGCCAAAGGCATTATTCATCAGATTGACACTGGCAACGCTCCCCCCTTCTGGGTAAACCATATTGCTGCAGCCGCGTGGAGGATGCCCAGGTATCTAGAGAGCTCAAACAACTGTTGGACGCTGGGCTACTGGCACCTTCCCAAAGTCCTTGGGCATCCCTGCTACTCATTTTAAAGAAGAAAGATGTAGGTCATTGCATTGTGATGGACTACCATCAATTGAATTCTTTGACCAAGAAGGACTTTTACCCCTTGCTGCGTATTGATGATGCTCTCTGACGTCTTGAAGGCTATAAGTTTTTCTCCAAAATAGATCTGGCATCTGGATACTGGCAAGTTGACCTTTTGCTCAAGGATTGCCAAAATGCCATGCTCATTACATCTGAAGGGCTTTTTGAGCCTACTTGCATGCCGCAGGGACTCTGCAATGCCCCAGCCACCTTCCAAAGGGCCATGGACTACATTCTCTGCAACTTGAAGCTACCATATGTCCTAGTATACTTGGATGATATTACAGTTTTCAGCACTATCTACACCAATCACCTGGCTCATCTCAAAGAGGTGTTCATAAAGATTCAAGAAGCTGGCCTCAAACTAAAACCTTCCAGGTGCGCTTTCTTCAAAGAGCATCTTGAATTCTTGGGCCATGAAGTAACCCAGACCGGGATTTGCCTAATGACTAAGAAGGTTGAAGCCATTGACAAAATGCTTCCGCCCACCAACCTGTGAGCGGTACAAGTCTTTCTAGGGATGATGGGCTACTATAGACAGTTTATCTCTGACTTTGCCAATAATAGTGAACCTCTAGTCCAGCTGTTATGTAATGTCCCTTTTGAATGGACTGCCAGTCAGCAGCAAGCCTTTGAAACCCTCAAGCAAAAACTCAAAGAGGTGCCAATCCTAGTGTATCCTGACTATGATAAGGAGTTCATTCTATACACTGATGCTAGCAATCTTGCTATTGGGGCTATTCTGGCCCAACTAGACAATGAGGATGTAGACCATCCTATGGCATACACTTCCTGTGTGCTAAAAAAGCATGAGAAAAATTTTAGTGTCACTGAGAAGGAGTGTCTTGCCGTGTTGCATGCAGTCAAGCAGTTCCGCCACTACGTGTATGGTACCCATTTCACAGTTGTCACTGACCACGCTTTGCTTAAATGGTTACAACAACTTAAGGAGCCAGAAGGGCGCCTAGCTAGATGGTCCCTACGTCTGCAAGGTTACAACTTCACTGTGCTCTATTGCCCTGGGATTCAATATCAGAACGCTGATGGGCTATCCAGAATGCCCATTATTGCTTTACATCCTGCAGAGGCTGACCAGTTGTACAAACTAATTGGATACCCTTCTTCTTGGGAAAGTGAGATAGAAGAAGTCCAACTGGCTTTGTCCAAGATATCCTAAGATACCCTCATATGCAACAATAAGCTCTTCAAGAAAGTACAAGACCAGTATCTACCTTATGTATGACCCAGTCTTTGCATCTTGTTGGTGTTGTAAGCTCATAAAGAGACTGGACATGGAGGCATTGCCAAGACCATTGACTGGCTTCAGAAGAATTACTTCTGGGAAAACCTTTTCCTGCTAATCCCAGACGTCATAGCTAGTTGCCATGACTTCCAGATGCAGAGGCCTTAAGCTGTTACCCGCAAATTCAAATTTTTCCCCCTCAACATGCTTTTCATACTGTCAGCATTGACGCAGTAGGTCCTCTCCCCCGCTCACGTTCTGGGTGTTGCTTTATCCTGATTGCCGTTGATCACTTCAGCAAGTGGGTAGAGGCTTTCCCCACAAAGGACATCATGGCTAAGACAACTGCTGCCTTCCTGTTAAAAGATGTTTTCTACCCCCATGGCTGTCCTCAAGTGCTGCTCTCAGATAATGGGACTAACTTCAATGCCAAGTTACTAACCTCTGTTGTCAAAGCTTTGGGGTCTCACCAGTCTTTCTCTGCCCCCTAAAATTCTTCTACCAATGGGGCATTTGAGCATGTAAATTTAACACTGGTCCTTATCATGAGGAAGCTCACCTACTCTGACACTGCCAACTGGGACCTATACTTACCTGCTGCTCTCTTTGCGTATTGCCTCAGAAAACATTGTGTCACTAGGTACTCCCCTTTTGCTATGCTGTATGAGCAAGAGGCTACTACCCCATTGCTCTTGGGGGGCCCTGCTTTCCTCTGATAAGGCCATGAATCCTGACAACCACATCAAGGATCTAGCCAACTGCATAATTGATATACAGGCCACTGCCTACACTTCTTCATACAAGACTAAGATGCTTGAGCTTTCTCCTGATAATGCTGGACGCTCCCCTTTGCCTGAATTTGATGTTGGTGACCATGTTATTTACTACCAACACAGAGTAGGTGGGCGCGTGCATAAGTTGGACACTCTGTGGATTGGCCCTTTGGAAGTGACTTTTAAAAGAGGGTCTGAATACACCGTAAAGCTCCTCTCTAGTGGTTGTCCTTTTGCTCGAGTGCATATCAAGTTCCTCCGCAAGTACCACCCCCCTAAGGCCAATCTAGGGGAGGGCAATGTTGTGAATACTGCTCTTCACCATGTGTCAATTTTGCCTTTGGTGGGCCATTTTGAAGACAAATCTCTTGCTTTTGCTTCTTGAAATGAGTTGATGACTGAATCAGGAAATACAATTGTTTGGTTTCTTGACTCTGTGCATCTCACTTGCCCCACTCATGCTTGTGGCAAGTGATCCTACTGTCCTGGTAGTTTTTTGTGGTATTCCTAACCACTATATATTCCATTTCATATTCACCAATAAAAATTAAGTTCTATTCACATTTTTGTCTTTGTGTCTCCAGTACTTCCGCGCCTCTCTCTAGCCACAACTAGTAGAGATTATTCTTCCAGGGCCGCAAGGTAATTGCATAACCTTCCCTGTCATCTAACCGAGACTTAGTACAAATCCAATCCTAAGGTTAGGATTCCCTGTTGTGTGTCTGTGCCGCGCCTCAGAACACAACAGGAAACAAAGTCCTGTGGTGGTACTAACAGGGGCGGGCTTTTGCCCATAGACAAGTTTGTATGGGCTTTTGTCCATATTGCAATTAACCCAAGCTCTGCATACCATGAGTGCTATGGGTAACATGTCAACCCAGGCTTTTGGATTTTTAACAGATAACTTACTGACAGTCTCCACTAGTGAGTTGTTTAGTTGTTCTACTCTTCCATTTGCTTGTGGGTGATAGAGACTAGCTGTGATGTGTTTTATTCTATTCTTGGCAAGATAGATATTTATGTCAATGGCTTTAAGTTCAGTTCTTTTATCAGTGATCAGGAGATCTGGTTTACCAAACTTAGCTATGATTTCTTTTCTAATAAAATTCCTCACATCATTGCCTTTGTGTTCCTTTGTGGCTTGTGCCATAGGCTATCTGGTTGCATTGTAGATAACTGTTATTATGTACTTTTTGCTTTGTTTTTGCCAGGCATTGATCCCAAAATCCAGTGACCACACTTTGAAGGGTTGTGTGATTGATACTGATAATACTGACTTGGGAAGTGTTTTAGTTCTGGTGTACTTCTCATAGAATTCACATTGCTCCAGTACTTCCTTGATATCATCTATTATGTTGGGTCACCAGTAGTGTGTCTTAAGATATCTGTGCAAGTTTCTGCTACAGGTGTGGCCCAGGTCTTTAGGATATCAGAGAATTTTGTCAATCTTCTGTGTTGATGGGACGTAAGGTACAGTGTCACCACTTGGGAGTATCTGATGCAGTGTGCCATATAAGTTTTTGAACAGGTGTTTGTTTGTAAGGACCTTCTCTTGGACGTCCATGGGAGTGCCAGATGGGAACCCAGCTTGGAGATTCCCCATGATTAACTTGGGCCAATCAGGGTCCCCATCAGTGTGTAGAGCATGTTTATTGTATAGCCTTGATAGAGCATCTGCAGTAAACATTTTCTTGCCTGTCTTGTACTCAATTTGCATAGGGTATCTCTGTATGAGACTCATCCATTTGGCTTGTCTTCTTGACAGATGTTGTGTTTTAAAGAATATCAATTACTTGTGGTTGATTAGCACTTTGAATATTTGTGCTCCTTTCAGATAAAATTGTCACTTCATGAGATAGTGTATAATATCTACCAGTTCCTTGTAATGTATTGGATATCTTTGTTTGCCATCAGATAGCTTCCTTGATTTTTATGCCACAGGGAGGAAATCCTTTTCTTTAGTCTGGATTTGGATTACACCTTCAATTGCATAGTTGGAAGCGTCTGTTTCTAATTTTTATATCCCTTCACAGTTTAGGTACTGCAGAATAGGGGCAGTGACCATGCACTATTTGAGTTTTATGAAGTGTTAGTCCCTTAGTGGTGTACGTATAAACTTGGTTGTTAGCCTGTGATGGCTGACAGGGGGCAGTTAGAGCACCCCAGTCAGGAATGAATCTCCTAAAATAGGAATAATGCCCAGAAAGGTACAGAGTTTGCTTTTATTCCTTAGAGCTGGCATTTCTTTTATGGTGCTTATCTTTTCTGGGTCTGGCTTGATTCCTTCCTTGCTGATAATGCAACCAAGGAACAGGAGTTCAGACAAGAAGTCACATTTTGATGGTTTGGCAATGAGTTGATTTTCTTTGAGGGTGTGGAGGACCAGGCGGATGTTTTCCCAGTGTTGTGCTAGAGTTAAACTATAGATGATTATATTTTCCAGTTAGATGATTGCTTGTTTTCCAATGTGTTCCTTGAAGACCTTGTTCATGAAGGTCACAAAGGTGCTGGGAGCGTTTGCCATACCAAAATCAAGAACCACACATTCAAAGGACCCATACTTGGTTCTGAATGTTGTCTTCAGGATATCTTCTGGCTTCACACAAATTTTGTGATAGCCTGCTGTCAAGTCAATTTTTGTGAAGACTTGGGACCCCGCAGGGCATCAAAAAGGTCATCAATCAGGGGCAGGGAATACCTGTTCTTCATTGTGACCTTGTTGAGTGCTCTTTAGTCTGTGACTAGGCAGAGTCCTCCATTTATTTTTTCCACAAAGAAGACAGCAGCACCAAAATGAAATTTAGAAGGTCAAATGAGGCCTTTTTCAAGGGCTTCATCAAGATAGGCTTTTAAAGTGTTGTCTTCCTGAGGTGTGAGACAGTAAAAGATGTGTGCTTTGGGGACACTTCCCTTGAGATCAATTTTGTGTTGTATGCCGCAATTAGGTGGTAGGCCTGGTAAAGTTTCTTGAAAACCAGAAGGGAATTAATGACTAGCTGTTCTCAAATGTGGTCTCTCTCACTTCTGGTTTCCATATTTTTAAAGTGTATAATATCATACATGCAGGTGTTCCAATTGATTTTGCTGGGGTCCTTTTCCTCTTCTGTTTCCATGATCTTTAAAAACACATGGTCTCTCATAAGCGTATCAAAATGAGTTGGGTAGACATGGTGGTATACCTTGCCTTGTTGTATGGTGAGGGTAGCACTATCCCAGTCAATGTGAGGTTTGATCTTTCTCATACAATCTAAACTGAGTATAACATCATAATTGGGGATTGGCATGATAGGGCCACCAAGTGTAGTCTGTATGTCTTCAATTTGGGCACAAAAAGGGTTTGCTTCCTTAGTGACTGGTGTGCTTCTATTGTCTGCCATGATAACTCTTTTGACATGGCTTCAGACTGTGGATAGTTTCATGAGGAGGGAAAATTTCTTGTCAACAAGAGCTTGGTTTGCTCCAGTGTCAAATAATGATTTACCTTGATACCTACAAAAACAGAAAAGTATAAGTGAGGAGTTTATTTCCAGTTTGGGTGGCAAACAGTAGAGGATCACTGGAGGAGACTTGAATCATGGTGATTGAATCCACGTCTTGGTCCCTGTACAAGTCTTGCAAGTTGGGGGAGGGAAGCTTGCCTAAGCACTCCCCTGAGCTTTTACCTCCTTGTTGGTGTCTTCAGTGCTTGTATGGTTAGCTTGAGCAGTGTGAATAACGTTTTGAGGATGAGTGTTATTGCTTTGATTGTTCTGCTTATTAGGAAGAGGTTCCTTCTTGGCTATAGGGCTCTTCTTGCACTTGTTTGTTGCATGTAGGTTTTCAGACTTTTGAGCTGCGCGTTTTCCTCCCAAGAATATATCTTTGAGGTTTTTGCAGCAAGTTATGTCAAACTGGCGTCTAATGTGTGTGGGGAGGCCATTGTAAAAGTCTAGTTGTGGTCCAGGCTTGTCAAAGTTGATAGTGTTGGGAGCCCAGTCACTTAAGCTTTTGTATGCTTCAATGTACTC
Source organism: Entomophthora muscae (assembly GCA_014839935.2). Lineage (NCBI taxonomy): Eukaryota > Fungi > Entomophthoromycota > Entomophthoromycetes > Entomophthorales > Entomophthoraceae > Entomophthora > Entomophthora muscae. Next base: position 216,425 of record QTSX02006416.1, read on the forward strand.
CTCAATTATTCCTGTCATTTTGAAGGTTCTGAGCTCTTTCATGATCACCATGTTGGAGTCTTTCATGGAGAACTTTTTGAGGAAGGCAACTTTGAACATGTCCCAGTTTTCATTTTGATCAGGGTGTTGTTTGAGCCACTTGCTTACAAAAACTGAGGCAGTTCCCATGGCATAAAGTGCAACTTTGCTGGCCTGGAGTCTCCAGGGGTAGCCCACTTGTGTAAATCTGCTTTGGGTGCTGTTGATCCAGAGGTTGGCGTTTTCCTGGAGTAATTCTGCAAATGTCCCAATTTCTGCTGAGCGTAGACTTTGAAATATGATGTTGGGTATCTCAGGCAGCTGCGGGATTGCAGCAGTTGGGCGTGGGTTTAGGAGTTTACAAGCATGGAGAATTTTGTACTGTTTGGTGGGGACAAGGACGTTGTTGAAGATGGTGAAACCTGTAGGGACATCTTGCCTCTCTTTGTAGTCTCTCCAGCCTGCAGGGAGTGCCATTTGGGTCATTATTTGTTAGATTAGGCAAAGGCGCCAGCTTAAGCATTTCAAAGCATTAAACTTCTTTGGTATCATTTAAGTCATAAAATTATGTTTTTTGAACATTAAATTAAAGCTTATTTTACTGAAGAAAAGTTTAAGAGTGTAAAATATACAAATAATAAAAATAAGTCTTATTTTTATTAGCTGTATTTTTTGCTAAACCCCTTTTTTCTATTTTAATAAGCCAAGAATCAAATATATGAGTTTCATGGGAGAGTAATAGCAGCCCCAAAGCTATAATTGCTATTACCCTATCTTTGACTCACATAATTAATTTCTTAGTTATTTTTAGAAAAAAAAGTTGTTGTATTTAAAAGACTATTTACCCTATGTGAAATATAAGTTTTTGTTATGCGTCCAACTTCATGAACATGTCCTACTAATCCTTTAGTAGTATCAGCTCTCTTTGTTTCTCTGTCATCTGTGCAGAATTTTGCACAATAATTTATTTTGGAGTACTCCTTAACATCCTCAAATGTCAAAGGTGAAACATACAGCTCACCATCTTTCATTAAATATGAAAGATTAACATAAAATGCTTTGACTTCAAGCCAGCTTTTTTAGGCCTAGATTTTCTATCATAAATGTGAAAAAAGGTTTTTTGGGAAACATCTTAATTATTTACAAGTGTCTCATATAGACCCTTTCTTTCTTCCTCTCTCTCAAAAACCATTTTGAGATCATTTATATTTTTTATATACATCTCATTTTCCTTTTGTTTAAATATTTTAGGTAATGCACCAAAATGACCATCAACAATACTTTTGCCATGACACTTAACAAATCTATTAAACTTAATTGTTCCTTTTATAATTTTAGGTACCTCTTTAAAAAGATAATATAAGAATTCATAAGATCTGAAATGATTACCATTATCAGTCCAAACTTTAATATTTTTAATATTCTTAAATTTATTATTTTTAAGCAGACTAATCAAACACTGACCTGAAAACAAAGAGTCATGAGATAAAATTTCAGATAAAAAGTCATGATACTCATATTTAATTTTCTCATTTTCTTTAAAAGCAATTGCAAATCCTATTAAAGAAATAGGTATTTTCTCATAAAAACAATTATTTGTCTCTATAGGACCCCCACCTATTTTAAAGTTTTCTTTATAGTCTGTTACTATAAAACATGAATGATTATCAAGATTATTTATATCACTAATATATTCTTTATTTTGATGCTTATAAAACTTTTCATGTAGATCAATAGATTCCAAATTTTTTTAATGTATTTAGGCAATGGCAACTTCTTTATACTCAGATCCTTTTTTCTTCATTTCTAATGATTTTTTAAGTTTTAAATGTTACACATATCAGTTTGTTTTTTGCTTATAATTATATTATTAGGAATAAGCTTATATAAAGTGGAAATTGAAATTGAAATATTGTTTTTTATTTTTATATCTTCATAAATTTCTTTTTTTGTTTTCAAAAATGAGTATTTTATTTTAGTTGAGTATTCACTCAATTCTTTTTGTAATTCTTCATAAATCAATACAGGGGATTTTTTTAGTGAATTGGCTGGTTGTAAATAAAAATTTTAATATATGTCTTAAAATATTTTTTACGTTTTCTTTCTTTACTGAATCATTTTTTCCTTTTTTATTTTTTGAATTTAATGATACTTTTTTAGCGTTTTTTATTTTTCAGAATATGAATACTCATTTTTTGTCATTTTAAATCCAGAATCCCAAAGCTCTTTCAAACTGTAGCTTGGTGTAATCAATGCTCTTAGTGAAGGAAGGTGCTTGGCAGGGGATTCTGATATCAATTCCTTTAGGTTGCTAAGGAAATCATCTGTCTTGGAATTTTGTATGACAGGTAAGAAGGTACTTTTTCCAAACTCTGTTTTTAATAAATAGTGCTCAACAAAGCTGTTAAGATCATTGCCAGCAGTAAAAATAAATGCTTGTTAAAGCATAGATATTCTTTCTCTCTTAGTAGAAGCCCCCAGTGAGAAGAAGGGTGTCATCTGAGGTGCAAACTTGATAGGTTCTATGATGATAGTGGTTGGGTTCCTTGGCTTGGTTCAGGCAGTTCTTGCTTGGAAATAGATGTGCAGTTATCAGAGAGGAGTAAAGGTGTGGATTTTAAAGTAAATTTCTGTAAACTTGAGCTGTTTAAATACCATGTTAGCTGAGCTTTTGCACTACAGGCATAAATCCCCAACTGACCCCCAACTGATCTCCTTAATTTATCAATATCACCCCTGAAGTCTGATATCATTGTTTATTTACCCCTTTTTATATTCTGGTTAACTGTTGATATCTCAGCAAATAGTACTTCAATTTTTCTAAAACTAGTATCATTAGAAAGCCCTTAATCTCAGCTTTTGTAGTTGTGCTGCAACTTTATATTTCCATACCAATTTTGTATCTTGAAGTGGCTTTGAATGTAAGCTTATAAAATTATTATTTGAAATAAAATATGCTAATTAACTCTTAAAGTATGATATTTTAATCAGTAAACTAGATTTAAAGTATAAATCATTATTTAGCTTACTTTTAGTAACCAACTCAAAAACCTTTTTTAAATAAACTTAAGTTTATTATAACTTTTAAAAGTTCTTAAAAATGAACTTTATATATCCTAAATCTATCAAAATAAAAATGTTATTTTTAATCACACATAAATATTTGCTTGTATAATTAAAGTTGTATCTTATTTTTATAGATACAATGACTAAGATCATTTTCAATTTAGTTTAAATAAATTTTAACCTTTATTAAATTTGATTAAATAAAGCAAGGTTTTGATACATTCTTTTTTATGTCTGAATTTTTTATATATATTATCTCTAGCATACAGTATAAAAATATAATTTTATTGAATAGTTGTATAAAGTTATTTTATTAATATTAAATAATTAAGAATTTGAAAAGAAAACTTTTTACTCTCTTATAAGTTCTTATTATATGTTTTCTATAAAATTTAACTTAAGAATAAATTACTTATGCTAAATAAAATCACTGAAATTTCAATAAAAGTCCATGTTTAATTTTAGTTTTAGTTTTATAAATTTTTACTAGATTTTTTATAAATTGCTCTAAAATTATTTAATATATATTTTTAATAAATAAGCAAAAAAGCTAAGATTTTAGGCAGCAATTTAATTTCCAACAAAAAGCATCCTATCAGTTTTTATTGTATTTTTATGTTGATCTTTTTAGAATGATGCCATTTTGTACTAATTAGCTTTCAAGAAGTAATGGTATATGATTTAAGATTGTTACTGGCTTTTAATATAGTTTAATTTAGCTGTAAGTAGAAAAAGCTTAATTTAATATAGGTTTTTATATTATAAGGATTAAATAAGATTTATTTTTTGAAATTTTTGTAATTATTTAAATTTATTGATAAGAACATTAAAACAAAATTTTAAAGTGCAAAGTAGCACAGTTAATAGGAAACAGATTAATCTTTAAAATAATGACCCAAGTGCAGAAAGCAAGGCCATTTGTGGCAGAATGTCAAGGTGGGAAGCCCAATCCTTCCTCTGTCAACGTGTTCACAGTAGCAAAGCCTACAGATCAGGGAAAAGGGAAGGCAGGCCAGTAATGGAATGTACTGGTTCCGCTAATCCCCTTCTCATTCTAAAAGACTCTGATTGAGGGTCAGCCAGTCCACAGCCTGAGGTCAGCAAAGCTGACCCCATGCCTACCAGCAAGGGGACAACACCTACCCTGGTGGCACTCTTAGACACGCAACTAAGGCCATAGACCTACCCCTTCCTGATCTATTTCTACCTGAGAAGGACTTTGAGGAGAACTCTATCCATAAGCTAGTAGCAGACGCCCTGTATGTGATCCCCACCCAAGGGAGAGGCTGCCCCAGGAAAATTGACGCCAACACAACAGAGACTGTCTCTAAGCCCTACGCCACTCAAGTTCAGGAAATATGTACTGGTTCTAACCCAAATGTGTCCATCAACCTGCTACCACTGAAAGGTGTATAGTTCTCTATGCTGCTGGAAACCATAAAATCAAACTTCCCAGAAATTGGCCAAAGTCTATGTCAGTACTTCAATACCCCAGGACCACTGGTTATCCATTTATTAAATCTTCAATCCAAATCTTATACCAAATGTACTTATGCTGATATTTCTGTAAATATGGTAAAGGTGAGGGCCATTATAGACAGAGGGCCCCAATCAACATAGTCTCTACCTGCCTGGTAAAAAGACTGGGTCTGGCTCCTGATGTTGCCCACTCCAAAGTCTATGGAACCGCTGGAATTCACACTATTGCTTCTGTTGGAGCATAAAGTTCATTACCAATGAGGTTTGGTTTGATTGCAGTTTCATCATCTGCTGTGGTCCTACCCAGCCAGAACTACAATATATTGATTGGTACAGCATTCTTTTGCAAATATGGGGTGAAATTAGACATAGAAATGAACACCTTGACACTACTCATCCAGATCATTCTGCTATACTACTCTAAAGAGAATTTGCCCCCCAAAAAAACCAAGAGCATTCACCTGCCTACAAGGACAGAGTAGTAGCAGTGCCTTACCAAATCAAGGGGAAATGGCTACCCATGTAGATAAAGGAGCACAAAGGCATTCTCCTTTGGTCAAGGTCAACCTTCATACTGCCAAGCGGCACGCAGATGATCATCAACTCTGGTTTGACGTTAGATATGCCAGAAGAACTTTATGGTGATATTCATCAGCCCTGAAGCTGCTCCTGGTTTGAGCCATGTGTTGCCCCAGGAATTATCATTCCTGGGCAACAGTAAATTTATGTTCTATTAGCTAACATACAGGAATTTGACCTAAAGATCAAGAAACATCAGGTAGTGGCCTTTGTCCATCTCCTCCTTGCCGTAGAAATAGAGGAATTTCATTGCATAGATGACTTCCCTGACATGGAGCTGCCTGGCCAAGTTGAAGCTTCTGCTTATGCAACAACCCATTTGGCCAACCTATCCTCCTTGAAGGACAAGGAACACAAGAGAGCCAGCGCGCTATTTGGAAAATACCGCTGCATCTTTGCAGAGGATGATTTTGATCTTGGTTGTGCCACTGATGTCACACATCACATTGACACAGGTGACCAAAAACCTATTTGCCTCTGCCCCAATAGAAGGTCAAAAGCCAGTGAGGAGGTAGTAAGCAAGGAGATAAAGGAGCTCTTGGATAGGGACATGCTTGTGCCATCTAAGAGCTCTTGGGCATCTCCTATGCTCATAGTAAAGAAGAAAGACAGTAGTAATAGAGCCGTGATTGATTACCACCAGCTCAATCTGATAGCCAAGAAAGATTTGTACCCTCTTACACAAATCAATGATGCCCTTGATTGTCTATGCAGAGCCAAGTACTTCTCTGCCATGGATCTGATTCCTGGCTATTGGCAAATTGAGTTGCCTCCCAAAGAACAAGAGAAGTGTGCAATAATAACCTCACAAGGGTTATTCCAGCCAACACACATGTCTCAGGGAATGTGTAACACCACAGCCATGTTTCAAAAAGCCATGGATTTAATTCTTGGAGACCTCAATCTATCCTGTGTCCTGGTATACTTAGACAACATTAACGTATTTTCCAGGACATTCAAGAAACATCTGGATCACTTAGAGGCTTTATTCAAAAGACTGGCTGACGCTAATCTAAAGATAAAGCCTCATAAGTGCCAGTTCTTCAAAGATCAGCTTGAGTACCTTGGCTTTGTTGTGGATACAACCGGTCTTTGCCCTCAACTAGTAAAAGTTGAAGCAATTACAAACATAAAGCAACCAGAGAGCAAAAGGGATATACAAGTCTCTCTAGGAATGATAGGGTACTACTGGCGCTTTATCCCAAACTTCTCCCACACTGGAAAGCCTCTGTTTAATCTTATAAAAAACGGATCTACCTTTGAATGGACAACAGCATGCCAGTCTGCCTTTGATTCTCTTAGAACAAGTCTTTCATTCAGACCAGTTCTGATGTATCCAGAATTCAGCAAGCCCTTTATTGTCCACACTAACACATCTTTGTCAGCACTGGGAGCAGTGCTATCCCAGCTTAAAGATGAAGGAGCTGAGCATCCTGTGGCTTACACCAGAAGATTCCTTAATGTCCACAAGCAAAAATACACCGTCGCAGAAAGAGAATGCCTTGTTGTAATATACACCTATAAGCAGTTTTAAGGTATACTTGCATGGCGTACACTTTACCATTTTAACAGACCATGTCAGTCTCAGCTGGATACAGAATCTCTGCAAGCCAGAAGGACGCCTTGCCAGATGGGCACTGAAACTCCAAGCCTTTGACTATAAGATGGTCCACTGTCTTGGGGCTAGTCACCAGAATGCCAATTGCCTGTCCCGCCTGCCCACTGTAGCACTGGTATTGTCCCAAGCAGACAAAATGTACAAAAGAATGGTAAAGGCCACCTTTGACAATGATCCAGAAGAAGTCCAGGCCATTCTGAGGGTGCTAAAAAGGAATGTCAGGTGGAGAACAAAAAACTCTACAAGTATCATGAAGGTAAAAAATACTTATTCCCTCAACCTTCAGAAAGGGCCAAAATCATACTTGCTGCCCACAAGGCAGTGGGTCATGGAGGATTCCAGAAAAATGTTGCTCAGCTGCAACTCCACTACTATTGAGAGTCTCTGTTGTTTGACACCAAAGAGACCCTTACTTGTTGTTCTGAGTGCCAGAATGAGAAACCATTTGTGAGCTGCCACCAGTACAAGAAAGTACAACCAAAATTTGCTTGGCACACTGTGAGCATAGATGCTGTAGGACAGCTTTTAATGTTCATAGGACGCCTCTGATATATCATGGTGGTCATTGACCACTTAACCAAGTGGGTCAAATCCAAGCCACTACAGCAAGTAAGCGCCAAGTCTACGGCCACCTTCATTTTGGAACATATAATCCACTGACATGGATGTTCTCAGTTCATCCTCATGGATAACAGCAATAATTTTACCGCCAATGTCATTCCCAAGCTAAACAAACTCATGGGCGTGAGGGGAGTTCTCTCCACTCCATAAAACCCTGAGTCAAATGGTATGGTGGAGAGAGTGAATGGAGAATTAGTCTTCATCCTAAGGAAATTGGCAGATACTTGTACCTTAGAATGGTACCTGTTCCTGCCTGCTGTGGTCTTTCCCTACAACATTTCAATCCAAGGCACTACCAGGGTTTTTCCCTTCCAGCTAGTATACAGACGCCACCCTGCCATCCCGCCAATACTGTACTCTGCAATGGGTAACCCTGAAGACATGACTTATCAGCAATACCTAACCAAGTTAGCAGAGACGCTGATCAAGCTTCAAGCTGAAGCTTTCTCAGAAACCTCCTTGTCCAGAACAAAGGGCCAGATAACCAATAACGCAAAGTGCTGTCCTTTAATGTAATTCAAAGTGGGAAGCCAGGTTTCATACCACAACAAGGTTGTGGGTCAATCCCATAAGTTGGATAGCTTATGGAAGGGTCCTTTCAAGGTTATAGAAAAAACCTCACAGGATGCATATACTATTAAGAATCTGGCAGATAGACAACTCATAAATCAAGTATATGCCAGATTCCTTAAACCCTTTTTTACTTTGTCTAGTATTGGCAGCTATTAAACCTTATAATCTATATACAGATAAACTAAAATATAATTGTAGACATAGGTGTTTATTGAATCACTAAGGGTCCCCTTCTTGGTATTCTGGGTCCTCTTCATCCTTGTCATCCTTGTCCCTGTTCTCTTCACCCTCATAATTGTCACTAGGATTATGGCTCACTGGAGTCTGCTGCTCTACTGTCCTTTCCTTGCCCTGAGAAGCCTGTCATTGTCTTTCTGAATGAGCCACGCTACAAACAGGGGGAAAAAGGGAAAGTACAGCCCCTGACAAAAAATGAGGTAGCCACCTGCAGCCACACTCAACAAACTTCAATTGGCTTCTGGGAATATTGGACAAGCAGGAGATGGATAGAAGCCTGCTGAGCGTCCAAACGCAAAAGCCCTGCGTCCATAGGAAAACAGCAAGAAAGGACCATACCATCAATCATGAAATCTGATATATACCAATAAACGCAAGGAAAAGGAGCCTGGATACCACTTATCTTATTGCAATACTTCTCCCAGTGCACTGCCATATCATCAAACATCCCCATGGGCAGACATGAATCTGGCATCAAAAGTAGGTCACCACACAAGGCCATACCACAAAGGGCCAGCTTCTTGTCACCACAATGGAGCGCCTCCCAGGCCTTTTGAGTAGCCCTGCAAATGCGGCTATCCCAAGCATCCAAATTTTGACGCCCAAGGAGCTGTATATCTCTGGGAAGGGATCTAAAGGGAAGATCCAGCATTTAATGACATCAATGCCAAAGTTGAGAATAAACCCCAAGACTGGCATTTCCACTGCACGCACTGTTGTCAGGTCAGCAAGAAGATTGGTCAACTCTTGCATAGCCTCTTGCCGTGAGGGCAAGTCTTCCACCGCATAAAACCCACTGGCAGTTTGAAGGATACATTTCTTCAAATCAATCCAAGGACGCTTCTGAGTTACTACTTAAAGAAACAGAGGAATAATGTCCTTTCCTGTAAACAGATTCTTTACAGAGAATTATCCCACTCCCAGACAGAATTGCGTAAACACAGACTCTTGGGTCCCTCTGAAGGCATCATAACAATCTTGAGCTGGAGTCACAACTATTTCTTGCCCTTTGGTAGCCTGGCTGGAAGCCCAAGTAGCCTGTTTAGGCAAACATTCTTTGGCTGACCCCTCTATTAGATATTTCACAGAAGCAGTTGCATCACTCCCTCTTGACTGCTCCTTTCTTCCTTAGCATTGTATAGGGAAGGGTCCTCTAGCCCAGTAAAAGCTGATTTGGCACCTCAATCTCAAAGTCCTTGGATCAATGTCTGTCTGGCCTTATGGGAAAGGTTGTAGAATGCCTTGCGCTCCTCCTCTGACATCTCTGAAATGTACTGTTGGGTGTCTATCTTGCTGGTATATTTTGAGCAACTTGAAGAATTACCCATACAAGAAAACATCAGTGTCAACAAGAATATATGGTCCAGTCTAGCTGGGGAAATTTCAAGCTTTTGAAATAGTATAGTAGAATTGACCATCATTCTCATGACTGATTGGTTAGAGACAACCAATTACCATAAAGCTACCAAGTTTACAAAAATATCAGCTGATCTTGTTCTTGACCTTGGGTAATCAGTGCTCTTAATATTACTCTAAAGATTGATCCTGATCCAATAATGGTCTTCTCATTGAACCAAACCTAAGCAATCAGGCTTGATGATCCTGGCTATAATCACATAATGCTCATCAGCCAATAATACTAAGGGTTCCTGAACAATAATGCAGGATATGCTACTGCCAACCATTTGCACCTGTAGACGCATCAAAACCTACAATTAATATAGAAGGTTGTTCAGAAGAATACTGTATGATGCAAAAACCCAATTGACAGGATAACTAAACCTGCATATGCAAGAACTGCAAACAGGATACCACCAATACACTGATAAGATAAACTGAGGTTCAGTAATCTATTGAAGCCCCATGCCAGGCCAGCATGGCTGCTTAAATCTGGGGGCTGAGACTAGCAGTCTGGGGAACAGATAGACTGACTAGTAAGAGTTGGAAGCATCAGATTACAATCTGGAAAAAGGGCTTATCCATCCTATATAAGGTGCTCTCCTGACTAGAGATTGAGCAGAATATTCACCCTTGAAGATAGAGATTGAAGATATCTATTGTTGTATCACTACTAGCTGACACCTAGTAGTCAGAAGTATCCCAGTAGAGCGTGCTGCTGTCTAATTGCAGACCCTGTGTATTTTCTCCTACGGCCAGATAAGACTCTGCCAAGCTGTAACTGTACTCTAAGACCCAATTGATAGCTACAGATTGTTGCCATACAATCTCTATCAACAACCCCCATATAATGACCATTAATAAAGACAATTCCTCAAGACCCCAAAATCTTGACAATTAATAATATATTTTTTATTATTGACATTCCCCATAATTAATAAAATGTTGTACATTTGATGTGGTAACATATGATTATTTGCATGAATATTTTTCATTATCAATAATAAATTAAGGACCAAAAATGTAAATGTTATATTAGAATATTGCAGGAATGTATTAATTCCTGCTATTAGGTATTATGTGCATAGCTCAATGCATTCTGTATAATAAAATTCATTGAAAATGTGGCCTTTTTTATTATAATTTATATAAATGCACTATGTACTAATATTTGTACTAAGCATTAATGGCTCCCTAATGTAAACACAGTCTATTTATATAAATTACAATGAAAAAGGCCAAGTTTAAAATGAATTTTATTATACAGAATGCATTGAGCTATGCACATAATACCTAATAGCAGGATTTAACACATGCCTGCAATATTCTAATATAACATTTACATTTATGGTCCTTTATTTTTTATTGATAATGAAAAGTATTCATGTGTTGATGGTAGTACTATAAAAACCAGTTTTTTGATGTAATTAAAACAACATGTCAAATTTCTTAAGCCTAATCATTGAATTAGAGTCAACCCTCCAAAAGGTTGTTGAGCTCAAACATAACATTGGAGAAATTTTAGGAAATCAGCTAGGAAATGATGGAAGGGCTTTGATCCAGCAAAATTAAACTGCAAAAATAACCTGGGAACAATAGTCAAAGGAGAACACAAGGAAATAATTTTAAATCTTCAAAAGGAAATACTCAAATGTTTAAATTTCAACAATGAAAGTCACAACTTGTGAGAGTTTGCAAAAAACAACAGAAAGAATACTAAAAATTCAAATTGATTGAAGGAACTGAAATTCCAAAGGAAATTAACACAAATGAAGAGGAAACTGATCAAATAAAAACAGATGAAAATAAATCACAATCAAGAAGCAGAAGTGCTACAATAAACAATGAAAATTTATCAAATGAAAATCAAGAGGAAGCACAAGTAGCACAGAAATTTAGAAAAATCAAGCCTGGAAAAATAAAAGAAGAGCAGCCAATGCTCATGAAGTTTGCCAAAGGGGCGCCTGTGGCTGAGGGGGGTGCAGGGGAAACAATCAGTAAGTTTATTTATGTTTTACTTAAATTTACTTTAGTTATAACAAGAAATGGGGACAAGGTTGCTGAAGTGGCAGCCTTAATGCCCAGTTGGGTTTACAGGGGTTACCAATCATTGGTAGCCCCTGTAAAAAAATAAATCAAACTGAAATTAATAAAATAATTCAGATGAACATGATTTAATTTGAAAATAAGGAAGTGAAGAAAAAAATATGTGGCACCTGTGGGGTGCTTGCCGTGGGTTAGGGAAGCCTACAAGCTAGGCAGAATAATCATTTTTAAGGAAATGAATGAAATTTGAGGGGATATCAAGATGAATTTTGATGAATATATTTATGAAAGTATTCAAAGATTTCCCTTTTTAAACATAAATGAATATAAAAATCTAAAAAAACAGACTTTAAAATAGGACCAGAATATATTAAAACTGATTTTTTCAATGAAGTATTCACAGAATTATCAAATAAAGTTGGGAACACAATCCTCATGAATATGTTTAAACCTTTATTTATTTTGTTTGCAGAGGCATGGGGGGCAGATACAAGCTGGGCGCCTCCCAGAACAGGCAAGTTCCTTAGGTCAAAGTTCCTAAGGTTGAAAGTGCAAAAATCAAAAATGGGACCCCAAAAAAGTGAAAAAATTGAAACACTATGTAGGGTGCAAAAATCAAAAATATTAAAGATCAAAGTGCAAAAATTGGTTTTCTGGAGGTTAACTTTGAAGCAGAATAAAATACAGCTGTTGATATAAAACTATATATTTTAAAATCTATTCTAGACTAAAGAGTCCCCAAGTAAATCATTTTGGCAATAAAAAATATATGCTAGATAAAGAAAAGATTATTAAATTAGCTGTTTTTTAATAGAAAGTTTATTTCAGTTTCAAAATCAAAATTAGAATAGAATTTATATGAAACTGTATTAAATTAAATATAAAACATAAAACCACACAAAAATTGCTTTATAAACTATAGTTTTAATAAAGAAAATTAATTTAATTTTAAGCTTATGTAAAGCTATAATAATACTTCAGTATAAGAAAAATAAAGGATTTTTAATGTAAGATACAAGCATGTTATTTTAGGTATTTTGGTTTATTATTGATCTTATTTCAATGATAAAAGTTATAGAAGTCTATCATTAAAATAATATAAAGTACATTACTTTCTTATTAAAGCTATACTATACAATTTTATACTTATAAATATAATATAAGACTATATCTTTTATTAAGTCACAATATGCAAAGATATCAAGAATCTGCCACTTACATATCATAAAATGAAGACTTGAATATTTTTATGTTAAAAGCACTGTACCTCCACTAAAAATGATATAGATAGTTTAAAGCTGTATATCAAAAAGAAAACAATTTATACATCTTATTTTACTCTAATACATATAGTAAAAAGATATAGTAGAAGATAAACAAGGGTAGGAATGGAAAGAGAATAGTAGAAGATAATTGAGGTTAAGAAAGGAGAAGAGAAGAGTTGTGTTCTGAAGCGCAGCACAGGCACACAACAGGAAATCCTAACCTTAGGATTGGATTTGTACTAAGTCTTGGTTAGATGACAGGGAAAACTATTTGATTACCTTGCAGCCCTGGAAGAATAATATCTACTAGTTGTGGCTAGAGAGAGGCACCAAAGTACTGGAGACACAAAGACAAAAATGTGAATAGAACTTAATTTTTATTGGTGAATGTGAAATGAAATATATAGTGTTTAGGAATACCACAAAACACTACTAGGACAGTAGGATCACTTGCCACCAGCATTAGTGGGGCAAGTGAGTTACGCAGAGCAAGAAACAAAACAATTATATTTCCTGATTCAGCCATCAACTCATTTCAAGAGGCAAAAGCAAAAGCAAAAGCAAAAGTGAGAGATTTGTCTTCAAAACGGCCCACCAAAGGCAAAATCAATATATGGTGAATAGCAGTATTCATGACAAGAAGAGAAAAGGAGAAGAGAAGAAAGAAAAAGAAAGTTTTTTCTACTTGGTATCAGATTTTATATAATCCACCCTCTTGAAAAAGCAGAATGTTTTTAAAATCTTTTTGGCCCCCGGCGCAGCCAAGGGGCCAAAAAACTTTTGATAAGGTGCGCCTTTTGGGGAAGCTTCAAATATGGAATTTGGAAAGAAGAGAAGTATATTTTATTGGATAATACTTTAGAATTATATAGACTTGGCTGCAGCAGAGGTTTAGTTGGTTCAAACCTAGGGGTTGGTCATGTGCGGGATGGGTTTGAGCCACTGGATACTTGGATTGTCATATGATATTGCTTGGTTACCATTCTCAGTATGTCAAACAGTATATTGGAAGGGCATCAAATCAGGCAATGGCTGGATGTTAAGTAGGTTGGGGGTAACCAGAATGCTTGACATCCAGACCCTTGACACATCCACACCCTTAAGGGGTTACTATGGTGCATTGGGAGGGGGCTTTGTTTTAACAGCTGCTGCCTGATGTTCCTGGAGTTGTTGACTAGTTGGTACCAGTTTGGTTGAGTATTCTCCTTTGCTAAGGCAGAAACAGGTTCTGTAGTACTTCTTGATAGCAGGGGTTTTGGCACCTTGGAATTTCACTAGATAGATGTTTTTTCTGGTCTTTACTTGATGATTCTTCCTGGTCCTTTGTGTACTGAGTCTAGTTTCTTTCTGTTGCCAGCTAGGACCCAGACAGGGGAGTTGATGGGAAGCAGTTCCTCTTTGGAGGTTACCTTTTGTGTTCTGAGCCTTTTTATTTCTGCTATTTTAGCTTTGAAGTGTATGTGTTGTAGAGTTGGTACTTGTTCTACTGTGGGGGTTTCCCTGGGGGAATCTTTATGTATGGCTGCTTGTTGTGGATAATTATTTCTGGGTTGTATCTGTATGTTAGTTCAAATGGTGAGTAGCCTGTCCCTTGATTGGTGCTGGCCCAGGATATTAGTAATGCATGTTTCACATATAGTAGCCATGTGTCTTTGGCTTTACCATCCATTATTTTTTCTAGGGTCCTGATAAGGCTGCTATTTAGGCGTTCCACTCTGCTGTTGACCTGTGGCCTGTATGAAGAGGTTGTGGAATTTTTAATGTTTTTGGATTTTAAGTTGCCATTTACTATGTGGCCTGATAATTTGGTTGCTCCATCAGTTATGATATAGTCTGGGGTGCTGTAGTTGGATATGATTATTTTGTTAATGAATTAATTTATGGTTTCTGTTTGTGTTCCTTTGTTGCCCAGCAGAGGGCCAGTGTGTGGCAAAGTCAATGGCTACAATTAGGAAACATTATTTTGTCTTTGTTTCTGGGAAGGGGTTCACTACATTCTTTCCCCAAACCTTGAATGGTTCAGGGTCAGGTAGTGGGTTAATCATTGGCTAGGGAGCCTTTTCGCTGGCTTATTTCTTGCACACTGTGCACTTTTTTAGAACATCAATTATATATTATTTAAGATTAAGCCACCATACTATTGCTTTTAATGTGAGGTTTAGGTTGTTAGTCTTTGTATGTCCTAGTAGATGGTGGTGTCTTAATATAGTGTCAACTATTTGTGAAAGTGGGATGTATGGAACATGTTTGTCATTAATGATTTGTATACTGTGCCATTTGATACATGGAATTGTTTTTGTTCCTTACTAATGTATTGTGGGTTAGTTGGTGTGTTGAGGATTCTTTTCCTTTGGTTTTATACTCAATATTTTATAGGTTTGGCCAGTCAGGGTCCAAATGATCAGGATGATCCTCTCTTGGCTGACATAGCCTAGAGAGAGCATCAGTTGTGACCAGCTCTGCCCCCTTTTTGTATTGGATGTCCAAATTGAGCTTCTCTAGCAGGGACATCCATTTGGCTTGTCACCGTGCAAGTGTGTTCTGAATTTTGAAATATATTAAGGATTTATGGTCAGTTAGTACTCAGACGTTTAAATGTCCTTCCAGATAACATCTCCATTTCTTGCATGTGTGGTATATTACTAGCAATTCCTTAAGGTGTATTGGGTATCTCTGCTCAGTTTTGGTTAGTTTTATGCTTTTTTAACATACTGGCAGGAAGTCTTGTTGCCCTGGCTGGTGGATGCGTAGGACTGCACCAATGGCGGTGTCACTGGCATCCTACTTGAGCTTGTAGCACCCATTATTATTAGGGTATTACAAGATTGGTGCTTCAATCAAAGCTTGTTTTAATAGTTGAAAATTCTTGTCACATTCTGGTGTCCAGATGAATTTCTTTTTATGCATACCCTTGGTTAAGTCATTGATTGGTGCAGTGAGTTTTCTGCAGTCTTTGATGTATTTCCTGAGGTAAGCTATAATTCCAATAAAGCATTTAACTTGAGAAATGGAGGTGGGGCATTGTGGTACTCTTAATACGGTGATGGGGAATAGTCTAAGGGGCGGTTGGTAGCCTTGGTACTTTACTAGTTGGAAACCAGACAAGTAGTTGATAGTAAAAAAGCATCCGGACCTAGAGAACAACAAAAGGTTTAGAGTAGTGGTGACAGCAACTACTCAAAAGCAAATCCTCAACAAGTGACTTCTAGTCAAGCTTTATTGGCAGTGTAGTTGATAGGAGGAGACTAGCTTTTGCAGTTCTTAGATTATACACTCAACAAAGTATTCAATGGTGTAGCTAATATAAGGGGGGTATAATGTATATTTTATTGAGAAAAGGGAGAGGGGTTTATATACTACAACTTACTTGATAACTCAAGGTAAGTTGGTCATTGCTTGGGTTGAGAGAGGGGGAAATGAATGTCAAACCACTAGGGATTGGCACAAAAATCAGGGGAGAATAGAAACAGCCCCAGCGGCACAAGGGGGTTGCAGAGGGCTCAAAGATGGGGAAGTTGGTCAGTTTAACCATAGCTGGTGAACTGTATTAATTTATAGAATTAACGTCCAGTTGGTGAAGTCCTAATTTGGAACCAAGGCAGGTGGATGAGCAATCCAGAAGCAAGTTGGTGGAGTCCCTATCCAAAGGCCAGGATAGATGAGCAATCCGGAAGCTAGTTGGACTTGTATGATGATCCAGAAGCTAGTCTAAATCATAATCATCAAGAACAACTACTATATTAGAAGGGAGATCAGGATCCTAGTGTTTCAACTGAACCAATGAGGATTCAGTATTTAGAATTGGGGAAGACAACAGTCCAATAGAAAGGACAGAATAATAAGAATAAGGTATCATTTATTGTAGAGTATTCTGATTAATATACCATATGGGGAAATCCACAAGGCCACAAGGGGGTGGCATGGTGGGAAGTTACATGTAAGGTTCAAAGTCAAGGAATAACTTGTATGGGGATCAGCAAGTCAAATTGGTAGCGCTCCTAATTAGGATGAAGTACCTGCCATTTGATATTGCTATCAGATTAGTCCATGTTGTTAGATACGTCAAGGGGCAAATCATCAAGCGCCCCCTGTGTATCATAAGATACATTAGCAGGCAAGTCTAGAAGCTCAGTTGCAACACTAGTACAATCAGAAAGTACCCAATGAAAATCATAATTAAAACAACCAACTGGTGATAAGTTTCACCACAGGCATTATATATTATTTATGGCTTTTATTTTATCTGGATCTGCTTTGATGCCACCGTCAGAGACAATGTGGCCCAAGAACAGGAGTTCCTTTTCCATAAATTGGCACTTGCTAGGCTTTGCGTAGAGTTTGTGCTTTGCAAGTCAATTGAGTATCTTGCAGACATGTGTGAGATGTTCCTCTTTTGTTTTTGAGAATATAATGATATTGTTGAGGTAGCATAATGTATTTGAGAGTCTATTTAGTGCTTGGTTCATCATGGTGACAAACGTTGTGGGAGCGTTGATCATCCCAAAGCTCATTACCCTACATTCAAAGGATCCAAATTGTGTATGGAACGCAGTTTTTGGTATGTCCTTTTATTTAACTTCAACCTGGTTGTAACCTGAGGTGAGGTCAATTTTGGAGAAAAATTTGGCTCCTGAGAGTCTTGTAAACAGATTCTTTATGGGTGGAAGGGGATATTTATTCTTTACTGTGCTTGCATTTAGTGTTCTATAGTTGGTTACCAGACAGAGGGTGCCTTTCTTTTCTTTACAAAGAACACTGCTGCCCCTTATAGGGATTCAGACGGGCAAATGAATCCTTTTGCTAGATCATCCTCAATGTGTGTTTTGAGGGTTTGGGTCTCCATGGGAGAGAGTCTGTAGAGGGGCGCAGGTTTAGGCACGGCTTTACATAGGTCAATGTCATGTTTGACCTCTTTTTTGGGGGGGTAACTCTGTGAGTTCTTCTTTGAATATATGAGCATATTCATTTAGGAGTGCCTCAAGTTCTGGGCATTGGATTTTTGTTGTTTGTATATTATTGAATTCAGTGTATCTCATTATGTGGAGAGTACTATCTTTGGTTAGACGTTCTGAGTTGTCTTGGTTTATGACCTGGAAAAATACTGTGTCTTTTAGAATGAGGTTGTTGGGTTCTTTAAGGATATTAAAATTGACTCTATTGTGTTTGATGGTCATGGTTTTTTTCCAACATACGCTGGGGTTCACTTGGGTGAACCAGTCCATGCCTGCTACAATGTCATAGTTTATGTTGTTCATGACTAGTCATTTGATGGACGTTTGTATGCCTTGGAGGTCAATTATGAAGGGAGTTGTTTTGCCTTTGAGTAAAACCTTTGATTTATCTGCCATTCTGGTGTATTTGAAGTTGGATTTGATAACTGGTATTTTGTACTTGGTTAAAAATGGTTTGCTTACCATAGTGTGTTGAGTGCCAGAGTCAAATAAAATTTTATGTGCATGTGATTTGTAAGTGCATGGGTAAACAAGAAGTTGTGAGCAATCTTTAATTTTTAAGTTCATAAAAATGGAGGATTGCGGGACACATGGGATGCAAGTGCAAAGTTTGTGCCTTGGTACAATTTCTTGTCAAGTTGGGGGGAGAAAAGGGCACTTAAGCCTGTTCCACCTCTTCTTTTCCCTGTTCCTCTGTTTTGAGACCTTTGAGGTCAGAGAATGTGGGGTCAGATTCATAGCAGGTTGCTGTTTCAGCATTGTTTACTTCAGCGGTGTACTCCTTCTTGGGACAGGAGCGGTTTGCGCTTTGGCTGCAATTGCATTGTTGCAATTGGAGTTGTTGTTGCTATGATTAGTGTTTTGGCATTTGTTGCCATTAGATTTTTCTCTGCCATTGCTGTTTGAGGAGCGGTTGCCATTCTGTGCAGCATTTTCCATATCTGTGCTTTTTTCTGTGCACTTGGCTTATGCAATGAGCACAGGCATGGAGGTATTAGCCTCTTGACAAATGAGGGCAGCAACAGAGGGCTTCATTCTGTTGTTGAATGAGGCTCTGGTATGTACGTTGTCAGCTTGTGCTGAGTTTTGGATTTTGTGGCGTATTTCTTTGAATTCATTGGTGTAAGCTGTGATAGTGGTCTTCTGAGGAAGATCACTGAGCTGTATTGCAATGTCTTGAAGGGATTCAGTGATGCAGAAATTGTGCATGATGTCTGCTTTGAACTCTTCCCAGTTGTCAAGCTGGTTATCAGTTTGTGAGCCAACCCAGGTGTCAAACCAGTTAGCTGCGGCCTTGTACAGGCGCTTGCTGGCTTTCTGGACCCATTTTTTGTGGGGAATGCAGCTGGCGCAGAGTTTAGCAGCTGAGTGGTCAAGCCAGTTGATGACATTTTCCTTGTCTTTGATAAAGAATTTGTCAATACCAATATATTTGGTGCTGGTAATTTCACCTGTGGTTGGTGGTTGTGCATTTTTTTGTGGTTGAAGAGAGTGACTGTTTTGAATTATCTTGGCGCATGCTTTGGGCATGACCAGACCTTCAAATACAGTGCATCCACTAGGTATATCTTTGTCAATGTTGTGGGCGCAGAAGTACGTTTTCCAGGTCTCCTGGGATGTGGCCTGGTTGAGTATGTGAGCAAAGGTGGGCAGGTTTTGGTCAGTTGTTTTCTCTTTCATGGGCGTGGTTGAAAAACCTACCACTGCTAATAGTGATGAGGAGCATCTTTTGGGGAAGCTTCAAATATGGAATTGAGAAAGAAGAGAAGTATATTTTATTGGATAATACTTTAGACTTATATAGATTTGGCTGTGGTGGAAATTTAGTTGGATCAAACCTAGGGGTTGCTCATGTGCAGGATGAGTTCAAGCCACTGGATACTTGGACAGTCATACAATATTTCTTGGTTGCCATTCCTGGTATCTCAAACGGTATATTAGAAGGGCACCAAATTGGGCAATGACTGGATGTTGAGTAGGTTGACAGTAGCCAGAATGCTTGTACATCCAGATCCTTGACACTTTTAAAATTTTTTGAGGAGGAAAGAGAGGTGGGAAAGGAGAAATTCAAAATAGAAACCTTCAAAAGAAAAATCAAGAGCTTACTGCACTTTGATTTAAGCACTTCAATTGCTGCACTTTGTTTTGTGCACTGTGATTTGGGCACTTCAATTTGTCCCCTGAAATAACATAGAGAACATAGTACAATATTATTTTAATTTAATATTTTTTGAAATTGCCTCCAAAATACACCAATTTATTAATATTGCAATAAAATAAAACCCTACCAGAAAAGCTTCATTTCTTTTTTATATATTTAAATATCAGGTCTTAAAAAATCTACATGAGGAATTTCAAAAGTTTTTATTAATTATTTAAGATTTCATAAGCTTATAAAAAGTGCAACTAAATCTAAAAAATCAATTTTTAATTTCCTCACTTTTGATTTGAGGAACTTGTAAAACATAATGAATAAAATATTAATTTTTTGCAAAAATTTAATATTAAGTGGTCCTAGTTTTTTGGTACCTTTTTGGATTTTGATTTGACTACTTTTTGATTTCTGCACCCATTAAGAAACTATATTTAAATTTTTAAATAAATTTTTATGAGTTAAAATTCTATTTTTAAAAAATAAAGAGATTAAAATAGTAAATTATATTAAGATTTGAATAAAAAAGATTAAAAAAATTTCTTAAAGTTTAATAAGCTTTTTTTAGCTCTTGATTTCTTTTTTTACATATAGAAAAAAAGTTTAAAATTAATTTTTTTTAATTTTGATGTATCAAATATTAAATTAAAGATTTTTTTGCACTTGGATTTTTCCACTTTCAATTTTGTCACCTCTATTCAAATGGTTAAATAATTTCTATTTCAAAAGCCAAATTAAATTAAAGTGTGTTTTAAATAGCATTGATTTGGGCACTTTGAACTTGGTTTTTCAATTTTAGTTACTAGTAAAACCATTTTAAAAAAGATAAATTTAAGAAGAATATTAATTTTTTTGGGAAAATTTTTATTGAAAAAAGTGCAGAGATCAAAAAAACCATTGATATGGAGATTTTGATCTCCACACTTTGACTTTAGGCACTTGCCCCCCAGAACCATCTTAAAGTTTGGCAACACATCCTAGACCAACAGATTAGTTCAAATATTAGTTAATCAAAACAATACTTACCAACCCAAGATCTAATTCAGGGCAAAATCTGGTTTTTTAATCTAGGCTAGTTAATTTAGTTAAAGAAGCTTACCTTAACTTAATCTTCTTTGGGGTGGAGGTCCTTTTAAAAAGAAAGGAGGTTAGTAAATTGGGTGAAATGCTAACTTGAATTCACTTTGACTAGAATCTCCAAATGATTAGTTTTTTTTAAAAAACTTATTACCTTTTTAAATACCTTTTCAAATTAATTTTAGCTTCAAACTTTTAAAAACATTCTTACCTTTAAAATCTCTGATCTACTATGCTTAAAACAGTTAATATTATATGTATATTTTGAAGCTTACATTTATTTTGAAGTAAATTTACAGTGTTAAAATTGAAAAGTTAGTACTGTGTTTAGTGATGGCTTACCTTGGCTTAGTAAATCTAATCTTATCTGTTTGGCAGAGAAATAGATGGGATGGCCAATAATAGTTGATGAAAGCATTCTAAGCTTCAATCATTATTTGTAAAGTTTTATATCATATTTGACTCTCTTACCTTTTAGGCAAACAGGACTAAATTAGGTCCATTTATATATATTTTTGCTTTTATTAACACTGCTGCAGGTAGGGATGCCATGAGACACTTCAAAGTGTCTAACAACCCCTTCAAGCGGCATCATTATTGAGCAAACCAAACTGAAATATAAGCAATTTGTATTTGTTGTCAGCAACTATTGGACTTAAAAATAGGTATGTTCTTCAAATTAAAACATATAGAAATAATTTCTCCTACAACCCAAGCGGTTATATATGATATATAAAAAATTATGCATGTTTTAAGAAAAATAACCTCTCAGAGGATTCACATCACAACATACCTAGGAATACTTTTACACTGTATATTAAAAGAAAATTTTAAAAAGTTAAAGGAAATACCAATTCAAATAGACATATGCCAATTAGCACTAGAAAGACAGAAGGCACTGCGGGAGCACAGGACAGTTGAGCACGTCCTGTACAACTCCTTTACACTGGCATTACTTTTTGGTTATTACGTGCCTCCCAAAAAGAACTTATTAATCAATTTGCTTACATGATTGTCTTTTATTAAACACTCAGCAACCACTGGAGTGCTGACTGTCACCCCTCTTGCAATTGCATCCAGAGTTGTCCACCACGTACAAAAGAGTACGTGGTCCCAATTAGACGCATTAGCACGAAATTTAAATTCAGGGTATAATCACATTTCCCTTTGCAATTAGCATCCCCCTAATAAAAATATTCTCTTGCAATTTATTTTTTACTATAATTTTAATTCTATTTTTAAAATTATAATAGTAATATATAAGTAGGTTGATAATGATAAACAGACAGTTTAATAAAGCAAAACTGTGTAATAATATAATATGTCTTATGAATTTGTTTATTTAGTTGCTTGTTGAGTACAAGTTTGGTGCAATACGCCATCTCAAAAATGCCATCTCAAAAAATTTTTGAGATGGTGTCAGAATTCATATCAGAAAAGTTAAAAAATTTAATAAAAAATATTAAATAGTTATTTTTTACATATTGATTTCTAATACAGCATCTTGAAAAACTGCATCACAAAAACACTATCTCAAATCAAAATAAAAAAAGTGTTATTCAAATAAAAAATTTTGAGTATAAAAACACTTAATAAATACCCTAAAATATGCCATCACAAAGAACTGCATCACAAAAATGCTATCTTGAATCAAAATAAAAAATATGTTATCAAAATAAGGTTTTCAAAACTCTGCAAGTTCAACTTCTAAACTACCCAGCTTTAAGCGCTGCCGCGCCGCCTTGCAAACATCTTTTATGCCGCTACAGCGCCTTACTTTTATATTTAGTGCAGCAGCACAAGCTTTAAATCTCCAACTCACAAACTCCACTAATAAATAATATTTCTATAAGCACTAAATTTAGAAGATAACTACAATAATTGAAAACTTAATATAATAAAAAATAAGAGCTAAAAAATAATAGAAACAATAAAAAAGAGGATAAGCAAAAGCAAGTTTATTGCAAGAAAAGGAAAAGGCAGGCTCATTGGGATTGATCCCTTGTGTTGGGGGCACCTCTACGCTGATGAGCAGAGAGACATAGCAGGAAGAGAGGCCTGAAAGTTGGCGGGGCAGGGATGCTTGGCAGGGCGCTGTATAGTTATCACTGGGTGCTCATGGGTGGGCATCATGTAGCGGTTGTTGTCCAGGCGCTGGCGCACCTGAGCCAGGATCACCAGCCTTTTGGCCCAGGCCAACTGGGAGTTGCGGGACATTGACAACCAGTTGCAAAGGGGAAGGCAGATCTGACTGACTGGCACCAAACAGCCCCAGCCACCACAAGCAGAAAACGCAGCACCTATGATAAAGCAGTCCATCAACGCATCTTCCATGTAGGAATATGATAGGGGTAGGGGGACGCAGAGCTGGTAAGCCAGGGAGCAGTAATGCTCCAAGCAACAACCAGCGTACCCGGGCTGGCCAGGCTGGCAACTCTCAGGAGGATACCACATAAAGTGGCAAGTTGCAGCAGCCAAAGGAAGGTACAAAGAAGCATTGCCAGTACCAACTGCATGAAGAAACGCCTTGAACGTGGCAGAGAAGCAACAGTTGGTATTGGCTTGGACGGGCAAGTCCAAGGTTTGATGGAAGGAGGGGTCAGCGGCAAGCTCAAGAGCCCAAACCCAAGCTACCTTGTCAATATACTCATTGCAGATGGCAATAGTATGAGCATGTTGGGCAGGAAATCTCACTGGGGGCTAAGATAGCTGACTGCAGCCCTAGACACACCTCAGCAGCCAAACAGGAGGCATTGTATTGGCTGTGGTATAACTCCCCTGCCTGAATTGGGGTCATTGCATCCTCATCAGAATGTAGTGCCTGTACAAAGCTGTACATTGTCTCCTCATGGTGGCAGATCCCAAACTTGCTAAGAAGGTTGGGGTAGTCCACCACCACATTGTTGGAGTTGCGGCAGGCGCAGAGCATGGCAGATGGGGTAGGGGGAGGTGCACCAGTTGAGGGAAGGCATTGAGGAAAGGGGTGCTGAGCACCAGAAGGATTGCCACTGGGAGGCGCACTGCTGATAGGAAGAGGCTCCTCAAACATGGAGTCCTCATCAGGGAAATCTCCAGCGCTGGAGTTTGGCGCAGTACTGCACTCAGAGCCAGCCACAGTGGTTGCACAGTCCTGTTTGCAAAACTGAGAGTCACTGGCCCAAAGTTAATTCAAGAAACCAATACAAACTGAGCGCAGCATTTTTCAAAAAGTGCGCCGCTCCGCTTTGTCCATTGAAGCCATCATTTTGTTATAGGCTTGGTGCATATTGTTGTTGCTGTTGCTGCTGGAGTTGGGATTCATCTGATGAAGAAAGAAAGTAGTGTTTGGTCAAGTGGGGGGAATATGTTAGAAATTTTGACCAAGCAATGATGCCAATTATGACAGAGCCCACAGATTAGGATTACAGCAGCCAACTCCATAAATTAGCAGTATAAAATCAATGATGCCAATCATGACAGAGCTCACAGAATAGAATTACTGCAACCTCATTGTCATAAATTTATAATATAAAATTTATATATATTCAATTGGTAGTAGATTTTGGATTATTACTGCAGAATACCCAATGACATGTGCCGCTGTGCCATCCCTACCATACATAAAGCGCCACCACGCCACCCAAAAAAAACTCCAGGTGCCATGGCGCTGCCTTGCAAATATTTTGGATGCCAAAGCGCCACCTTACTTTTACATCAAGCGCCGCCACAGCACCATTTTTTGAATCCCCAAAATATTAATCTAATTATAAATCATATTTCTAAACACTAGTCTCAATCACGATAATTGAAAAAAGATATTTTGGATCAGCAGTAGATTTATAATTGTAATGACAAAATCCAATCCACTGAAAAGCAGCGCTGCAGTGCCTGGAATAATTTTCAGTTGGTGCTGCAGCGCTTAGTATCTTTACCAGTTGGTGTTGTGGCGTTGTGGTGCCTAAGCTTTTACTAAAACGGCGCAGTGGCGCTATCTTTGATTTTTTTGTCTATACAATCATACTTTTATGTGATAAATCCAAGCCTTTTCCTTTTTAATTGGGAATAAAGTATGGGTATTAATTTATGACCCCACATAATAAATCAACCTAAATTAGAGCCACTTTTATAGTACTACCCCCTATAATACAGCCATTCAAAAAACCATGTTTAATATGCTAGCCTTATTCCTTATCATATTATGAGCTTTGCTATTTGGGTTTCAACAATACAATATTCTAATAGTGATTTTATTTAGTAATGAGGGTGTTTCTGTTGTGCAAAATGCACCCATTACAAAATCTACTAATCTTTTAAGTGTCCAATAGGAGTGGCGCCCACCAATGTGGCACTAAGAATTAACCTGTTTTAACATATGGTGTCATAGACGCTATAAAGAGCACACCATCACAAATTGACTGTTTCCACTTTTAAAAAGTACAATTCAGCGCCAAATCTCACTTACATAAAAAATGTAAGAAACTGTCTGAAACTTTGCATAAATATATTTTTTGATCTCCTCTAAACAACTGGTTACTTTTTAACCCCAGTTGTATAAGCTAGTTTAAAAATATCCAAGTTTTACTCTTTGGCCCAGTTGAGGTAGCTCCACTGTAGATTTCTTAATTTAATATAAAAAATGGTTAAAATCACCATATTTTTGAGCTACAGCATCTCAATTACGTCATCTTGAAAACACCATTTCACTTGCAAGTTTTCAGTCAAAACTCACAGTTTTTCATACTTGCGCTACTAATAAATTTTTAATTTTCACATAATAAAAAATATAATAATTTTGATGGTATATAATTTGAGAGTTTCTCTACAATCCCATGTAAAAATATTGACTACTTTTATATTTAAAACATTCTCATTTTTCTCTTTAAAAATTGTCCCCAAATTTGAACTTTTCTGATGCAAATTCACTCTTAGATGCCTCCCAAGCCTACCACCAATGCTACCCCCAAGGCTCCCAAAGAGCACAGCTGCTCCTTCTCAGGCAAGAAAGACCAAGGCTACCATCTCCAAGCAGCCTCCTAAAGAAAAAACACCTGCCAAGACCCCCACATCTTCCCCCAAGCCTGAAGCTGATAGCCCCACCCCTCCCTACTCTCCCTTTGTCTACTCCCCCTCTGATCCCCAGGAGAAGCACGTTCACTTCAATGATGAAGATGAGAATGAAAAAGTCTCCAAAAAAACTCTGGTGATCATAGTTCCACAGCCTCAGAGGAGGAGCCCATCCTAGAGTGGGACTTACATGTGGTTGCCAATATCTGCAACATCAACGGGCAATTTAAAGTTCTGGCTGTTTTCCTCAACTCTTTCCCCATTATGACTAAGAAGGGGGGTGCTGGCTTTGTCAAGGACAACTTTCTTTTCACATGCAATGACCAGAGAAAAAATATGGCGTACCATCACTACTGGTGTGATAGTCCAGGTTGCCCCACGCAAATAACTACAATTGGGTTTACCCAAGTCAAGGAGCTCACCATTGAGCATGACTGTTTGGGCTCTGATATGATCCTCTACTATCTTATATGCTGGTACCTTTGCCAAGCCATTCCTCTCAACAAGGATTTGACTTCAACTGAGCTGATAACACATGCTCTCCTTTACCTGACTGAGGATCAGAGAGAGGAGGTTGGAGAAAAGACCAGACTCCAACAGTATGTGACTGATCAACGGTCAATTGATGCCAATATTGGCATCAGCGCTAGGAGCATTGATGAGTTTTTACTTTCAGAAGTCTGAACAACTACCATGCTTGGCAAGCCCTTTCTGCTACACAATGATGGGCAAGGTTCATCAAACTGTATTTTGTGCTTTTCAACACAAGAGGATCTTGTACACCTTTTAAAGTGTTATACCTGGTTTGCCAATGGGACTTTTGCCTCTTGTCCAAAGCTATTTTATCAGCTTTGGGCCATCCATGGTCAGGTAAATGAACACACAATCCCCTTTGTCTTCTTCTTTCTCCCTAATAAAAGGAAAGAGACTTACATTCATGCCTTGGATATACTCAAGCAAAAACTGGATGCCATCTTGCCCACGCTTGAAGAAGAGCCAACTGAGAAAAGGGGCTGCAAGAAGAAGAAGGTCAGCCCAGAGGCCACCCAGGAGCAATAGGCCACAACCATAAAGGCGCCAGAGTTCCTTCCCTACCTTACCTCATTAATGGTTGACTTTGAGGCGGCACAAGCCAACACCTTTATCAAGGTATTTAGGAGCAGGCCCCAAGGCTGCTTTTTCACTACTGCCAGGCTCTGCGCAAGAACATGATGAAAAACCCAGCCCTCAATAAGCTGGTATTCAAAGATGGCACAAAGGAGGCCTGGAAGATCTTCAATTGCTTTGCTGCTCTGGCCATGGTCAGAAAGGAAAAGGTCAACCTTTTTTACAATGAGCTTCTCAACAGCAATTATATAATCAAGAACCAAGAAGCATTTGTTCCTTTAATCCAGTACTTTGAGCACCAGTGGGTGGGTGTATTCCAGGGACATTGCCGCATCTGCAAGGGTGGCAACTCAGTTAATTGTAACTGCTATAAGCAGACCAAATAAGGCATAACTAAGAACACCTCATTACTTGAAGGTTGGCATAATCAATTTTCCTGCCTGGTTAAGGTAAAAAAGCCTATGTTCAATGTAATTGTCAACAAGCTGAAGATTCAGCATGCTCATGGAGATCAGCTATACTCCTATGCGTCAAAGGTAAAGCTGTTTTATCCAAGCATGCTGGCCAGCAGGTCAAGTTTGCAAATGTTATCAAGGAGTTTTTAGCCTAATACATCAAAGAAGGCCGCCTTACCCATCTCAGAGACATTGCCATGGCCCTTGTATCTAATGTATAATCACTTTTTTAACAATAAACTTCTTTCTTTCAAATATTTGATTATAACTTTATTTTTAGTATATACATGTTTAATATAGAGTTAAAATTCAATACAAAAATATCACTGTTTTAAGATGTGTCAACTTTGGAGCTTTACGCACTATAGTTAGTATTAGCTGACTCCACATTTTTATTACATATTTGAATCCAGGGATGATTTTGAGTCTATTCATATTTTTTATACTTTTCAAAAAAGTTTTGGGCTATTATCAACATTTTAAGTTATCTGGCACGGCTTAGCCAGAAATCAGGGATAGGGTTTGAGATGTCATCTTTCTAGATAGTGTATCCCACCAAATTCTTATATGTCTACAATACAATCCAATGGCACATCATTATATATAAAATAATAATTTTTGAGTCCTAATAGAAACAAAATAAATAAAAATAAAAACAAATAAAACCCAGAGCACCCATTTATTGGTATGACACACCATTTCAAAAACGGCATCTCAAAAAACGCTATTTCAAAATATGCCATCTCAATTTTTGCTATCTAAAATTCATAGTAAAAACGCCATTACAATTTACGGCATTTCAACTAAGAAAAAACAGGGTTTAAAATTCTAGAGTTTTTAACTCCAAAAATAACCCAAAAAATTCTCAAAAAAATTTAAAAAAACATTTATAGGCTTAAAAAAGCCTCAGAGACCAAATCTGCAATAAAAATGGGATTGATAAGTGGCAAAAAGGCTGTGTAAAGCCCAAAAGTTAAAATATACCTAAAAACAACTATTTTCATCTATTATAACTATAAACTATACTTTAAAATAATCATAGAATTGTACCAAATACTAAATAAAACAAAAAGAATGATAAAAACAAAGGATAATAAGAGAGAAAATTGGGAGGTGTTTTTTTGGAAAAGGGTTCAAACATTGGTAGAAAGAGCAACTGAGATAGCTTGGAGATGCTCAAGCTTTCTATCCTTAAGATAGTATGCAAGAACCACCTTACTTATTTCAGTATATTTCTTTACAGCCTTAGTCTGCTTGAGGGGCTTGCCCTTGGTCTTCATACCAGTCTTAAAGAGCCAGGAAGAGATGGCTTGCTGGGTTTTAAAATGCACCATTATCTTGTTGAATTTGGGCTTATGAACCCAGACTCTTGTTGCAAACTGACTATGCCATCCTTCAAGGGAAGAGGTGGTCTTGATCAAGACGTATTTTACCTGCTTAAAGCAGTTTCACTGGATTGAGTCACCGCCTTTTCTGATGTGGCATGCTCCTTGAAACACTCCAATCCATTGAGCTTCAAAATACTCAATAAAGGCGCAAAGGCTGCCTGGTTGATAAGGATATAAGGATGGCAGAGGAGGGCATTGTAAAAGGCACTTTTCTCCTCCTTTCTCACAAGGGCAATGGTAGCAAAGAAATTGAAAACGTCATTGGCTTCTTTAGTGCCTTCAGTGTTGACCAGCTCATGAAGTTCAGAGCACTTTTGGAAGCGGCAGCAGAGTGCCTACCAGAAGTGGAAGTAGCATCCCTTAGGAGAGCTCTTGAAGACTCTAATGAAATCATTTGCCTGAGCTGTTTGAAATCCACTACCAGATATTTGTGGTAGGGAAGGCTTTCTGCCTGCTTCCTAGTTGGGGTGGCTTCCTCTTCCTGGGATTGGGCCTTCTACTTCTTCCCCAACAAGAAGCAGGAAACTTATGTCCGTGTTCTCAATATTAAAGGCCAAGTTGGATGAAATCCTCCTAACCATCAAAGAGGAGCCAAAGGAAACTAGAGGGTGCAAGAAGAAGACCAGGAGAAGAACCAGATTTACAACCTGCCCATGGATATTCCAAAGCTGGTTAAATAGCTTTGGGCAGGTGGAGGAAGTTCCATCTGCAAACCAGGTCTTGCATTTAAGCAGGTTGCACAGATCCTGTGAGGTGGCAAAGAAAATGATGCGCTCAGGGGCAAGATGGCCATTGATGTGGAGAAGGAATCTCTCCTCATGACAAGATAGTTTTTGTTCCTCTTTAAGGATCAATTTCTTGATCAATTAAGCACTGACGCCTTCAGCAATCAGAGCATATCTCTGATCAGTGAGATATCTCTGTAATTTGGAGGCGCCACCAACAGTGGCAAGTTGGGTGTCATTTAAATTGAGGAGGGCATCATCAACAACCTTGGTTGCGCTTTGATCTTTGGTGGTTGAGATGACCTGGCAAAGAAACCAGTGTATCAGCTGGTACAAGAGATTGAAAGGCTCAGTGCAGTCATGGCCAGTAGTTAGGGCCTTGAATCCAGTGAACCTGTATGTAGTGAGCCTAGCAGGGCACCTCATATTATAAAATTTATAGCAATATTGGCGGATTGGTTTCTTTTCATTATTACAGCTGAAGCTGTAGCCCTTGTAAACAAACCAGCTCCTCCTTTCTTAGTCATTATGGGGTAGCTGACTAGGTACGTGGTGGGCACAGCAAAGATGCCATTTCAGTTGAAGATATTGTGAATAGTGTATAGATCCCAGAGCTCAATTTGCTCATCTGCAGGAGCACTAGTCTCAGGCTCCTGTTTCTCTTCCTCTTGAGGCTCTGAGGTGGGATAAGAGTGGCAGTTGAAGTCTAACAACTTCTCTTGTGGGTCTGAAGGGGAGTAAACAAAAGGAGAGTGGGGAGGGGTTGGGCTTGTTTCCTCAGGTTCAGAGGATGGCATGGGGGTCTTGGGGGGGATTTCATCCTTAAAAGACTGCTTTTTTGGGGTAGTTGTGGCCTTTTTGGCCTTAGGGAGATTAGATTTGGACTTAGAAGCCTTGAAGGCCTTGGACGCAGCTTTGTTGATGGACTTGGGAGGCATCTAAAAGTGAATTAGTATTAAAATATGGGAAATCTGGGGGTTGTTTTTAAAGAGAAAAAGGAGAATGTTTTTAATAAAAAGTAGATTTTTTTGCATAGAATTTTAGAGAAGATCTTAAAATATATAATATCGAAATTGTAGTGCTTTTAATAGTAAAAAATATTTTTTATTAGTAACGCAAGTATGTAAAACTTTGAGTTTTGACTGAAAACTTGCAGTCAAAATGGCGTTTCTGAAGTGACATAATCAAGGTGCTGTAGCTCAAAAACATAGTGTTTTTGACCATTTTTTATATTAAATCAAGAAATTTATGGTGAAGCTACCTCAACTGGGTTAAAGAGTAAAGCTTGAATTTCTCAAAAACTAGCTTATACAACTGGAGTTAAAAAGTACCCAGTTGTTTATAGGAGATAAAAAATATATATCTACAAAGTTTCAGGAAATTTCTTACATTTTTTATTAATATGAGTTTTAACATCAATTTGTACTTTTGAAAAGTAGAAAGTAAGAATTGGAGTGGGGGATCAATAAAGCGTAGCCTGGCGCCATATGTAATTTTCTCTATCCATTGTGCACATTGAATCAATTGGGTGATATGAAACTTGGTGGAATTTGAAGTGACGTAAATCAAAATAACGTAATCACCCTCTTCCATATTGAAATCACTATTATTTTTTTAAGAGAACCCTTATCAATGTATCCATGTATAATAAAGTCATAAATTACATTTAACAAAACTGTTTTTTTACCCAGAAATGACAATCACTAGAAGGACTATCATAGTGGCGTCTTTTTAGGTTGTTCTTATTATAAGTGTCTTAGATTAATGCTATACAAACATCTTCTGGCACTATACAATAGGCTTTATTTTAGTTTAGGTGTAAGCTTATTTTAGTTTAAGATAAATGGTGTGATTCAAAATGTTGTAAAGTCAAGATGGCTTAAACACGCCCCACACTAAGTAATTTTATATGTAAATAAAGTTAGCAAAATAAGATTTAATTAATCTGACTCAGAGTGACAGAATTGAGATGGCGTAAATTCAATATATTGCATTAATAAAGTATGTTTAAAAGTTAACTATTTTATTATTTTTTGTGATTCAAAATCACTAGCACAAAAACACCATCTCAAATTAAATTTGAGATAGCTTAAATTAAAATGCTGTTTTCAAAATGGTGTGTCCTACCCATTTATCTGATTAGCTCAGAGTTAAGGGCTTTGTGGAAGAATGATTTATAGAGCTTGTAAAAAACCACTATCACATAAGGTGCTATTGCAAATTGACTGATATCAAGGATATTGAAGAGATCTTTGGTGTCCTGTGGGAGCCCTGCTTTAACCTTATTCTTGATTAACCTGAAGACCTCCTCAATTGGGTTAAGGAATGAAGAATATGGTGGGAGGAAGAGGAGTCTCATTGGGCAGCCTTCAAGGCGGTGGCTGGCAGAATGGTTACTTTTATTGATGGACAGGAACTTGGAAACAACCAGATCAACTTTGTGGAGACAAACATTATCAAGCACAACAATGTTAGTTATGCCCCAGTAAATAATCTGAAGGTACTCTTTGACGGCTCAGAGAAAATAAAGAAAGGTCCTGTTATTATAGGAACCCTTGATAATCTGATACTGGTCCACCCCGCAAGGACCAAGAAGCGCTACATGGAATATGTCTAGGAACAGATAGCTGCACAATGTGCTAAACCATCCTTGGACCCCTTCTCAACCCACCCATGTTAGACCTAAGTAAAGGAAAAACAAAAAATTTCAATTTAGAAGAACTAAACATTCCCAGTCTGCTTAAGAGCCAGATAGGTCTTGGCATAAATTCTTCAATCCTCAATGGTCTTCTTGATGTTCCTATTGTACAGAGAAAACTTCAGTACTTTCCATGAGAAGCCTGAATCAGCCATCACTTTGTAGACAAGGGTTTTGGAAAAGAAAGCCCAAACTCTGTGACCAGCATTGATTGGACAGCAAGTGTGTCCAGATGGCAATCCTTGGCTATCCACTGTTTTATTGCCTCAAAATGCACAAGCTGCAGGAGTTTTGGCTGTCTTTTTTCCCTAGAAGATTTGGAATTTGCCTGGTATTGCCTTATTTTTTGTTGATGTTGTCAATATATCCGACTGTGACACTAAATCAGGATGCAATATCCCAAACTGTCATTCCCCTGTTCAAGCAGTTGAGGAGAGCTCCATGCTCACTATATGTCAATCAACACCAGCCCTTGGCAGATACCGCAGCATCCTGGCTAGCAGGCTTGTCACAGGGGATGGGGACCTTTGTGTAGAAGGTGGGATCACGCTTGCTTGCAGCGGCGCTGTCAATGGTTGAATTCACAATAGGCACAGATGGCTCCTCAGTTGTGGCCAATAGCTCATAGGAGGTGTCAAAAATGCAAGGGCATGTAATAGCAACTCTTGGATCCAGAGTGCAAGGACAGGTGACAAAGGGGTACACAGTGGAGGTGTAATTAACCTCATTGTTCCTGGTGACCTTGGTATAGG
Organism: Entomophthora muscae; assembly: GCA_014839935.2. Taxonomy (NCBI): domain Eukaryota; kingdom Fungi; phylum Entomophthoromycota; class Entomophthoromycetes; order Entomophthorales; family Entomophthoraceae; genus Entomophthora; species Entomophthora muscae. The sequence goes on from QTSX02006416.1 coordinate 249,674, forward strand.
AGACTTTGATGGCTGTGACTGTACAACGGTCACTGTTGAGTATTTATCCAAATAAATACTCCAAAATATAAAGATATTCTGTTTTTGCTATCTATTTCATGTAGATAGTATTGAATGAAATTATTCAGATAAAGATTCCTGGAAATTTGGTATCTAATTTAATAAAAGAATAGAACATGGGTGGCTAGTCAGGCCAGGCTAACTAGTAAAATTAAGGCAAGATTGGCCAAAGCAATCTTGGGGACTAGGCGTCTTAAAAACAATTTAATTAACTGGGAAAGTTAATTAATAAATTCATGAGAATATAATTAATGAGTATTTAATTATATTGTTTAATTGCCTTGACTGTGTTAAGAAGTTTGGTTAAGGTTAACCATAGGTAAATCCCCAAATTTGGGTTAAAAGTGCTGTTTTAGCAGATTTATTAGGTTAGAAGCGCTGCCACGCTACCTAATTGATTTGTAAAGCACCGCCTAGTGAATGTTTCAGGCGCTGGGGCACTGGGGTACCGCCTGGGAAAGTTCCTGGGTGCTGCAGTGGCACCTGGTTTGAGTTTCAAAGAGTTTAATGGGTTTTTAATGCAAAAAACATTAAATGCAAAGATAACTAAATAAAGGCAATGATGTCTAGGGATTTAGGTTTGATTAGCTGGTTCCCAGTTGGAACCTTGATAGCTGAATTTTGGAATGTGTGTATTCCACAGGGTTTTGGCGCCAGGAGCCAATAAAGCTAGATGCTAATTGATACATTGAGATGAATAGTGTCAGGTGACACTTTCTCATTGTAGGTTAATTCTCATAGGCTGATAATTACAGGGGATCTTTTAGGTAAAGATCTAGGGTTGAATGACTTGAATGTCATATTCCACATGATACAAATCATAGGTTGATTCAGGAACTGGAGGTGTTTTCAGAAAAATATGCCCTAAATAGTATATAAGCAAAAACAGCCAAATTTTAATAAAGATATATTGTCAATTTTGACGCTTTCCCCTCAATTGCTTTCAATTGTTATGTCTTATTTGTTATTGTTTGAAAGAGAAAATTTGGAGCACTTTGTGTGGAAACCACTGCTGTCAGGAAAGAAGTTCATACAGTAGGTTTAAAAGCTATGGCAACAACCAAAAATACCTCAGAGTTAAACATAATTATTTCAGATTTGAACAAAATCCAAGTTGGCAAGATCAAGGATTCAATTAATTTAAAAAAAATTAGTTAATAAATGAACTGTCAAATAAAAAACAAAATTTTACTATCACATTATACAAAATTATAGCAAATAGCAAGTGACATTGTTTAAATCACAAATAAAATGAACTGACACAACAAGTGAGATGGATGAATGATATTCAGGAGTATTTTATAATCCAATCAGGATTCATATGAGGCAGTAACAGAAGGACTAAAATGAAACAAAATTTGAGCAATCTAGAAGCAAGATTACACAAGAACAAAACAAAATGAAGTCACACAAGATGTGTAGTATGAGCAGCCTAAAATAGAAAACTATCAATTTAATAGCCAATCAACAGCTATCCAATTTAGGGACAGAGTAATTTTATTCATTTTTATAGATCCTAATTTGTATAAATTAGTTTTGAGAACCTTCCAAATAAGGACTCAAGATAATAATAAAAATAAATCATAAAATTTTAAATTTCTACTTTTAGTGATTTTATCCTAGGTTTTTTACAGAGGTTTTTAACACCAATATCTTTGATAGTGCCAGCAGCCAAGCCAGCTTCAATGGAGGCAAGGCTTGGGCGTGGAGGCACCTGTTTATACCCAAGCCTTTGAGGCAGGTAACAAGGAAGCCAGCCTATACCTGACCCCTGACCCCTATGGCTTTGACTTGTTAAGTAGTCATGTAGTGTTTAGCTCTTCCACTGCTCCTGTACCCACCCCCGCACAAGCTGCCTGCCTGCCAACCAATCAATCAGGATGGCAACCTTAATTAAGAACAAATTGCTGACACCACCTAACCTGCCCCCCTACAGCCAATCAGGCTTCAGCTTCAGCTTCTGCGGCCCAGCACCCCAAGCAACAAATCATCACTGCCCAAATTTTCCAGGAAATTATGGCACTAAACCTACAGGGTCTGTCCTGGGATCAGATTGCTGACTAATTTAAATTTACCCAAGCCACCAAATGCAGGAGTTCAACAACCTAATGAACAAAGGGAGTCTGATTGGGACAGCCAAGAAGCCCAAGAAGGCCCCCAAGTCCCAAATCACAGAAGCCTACCCAATCATGCTTGACCTCCTCCAGTGGGACCCCAAGCTTCCCTTGACCCAGGTCTGGAAGCAACTTTTACACCATGGCATTTGGGTTTATGAGCACATGGTGCAGCTCTGGATGCATGGAAAGGTGGCTTCAATACAGATTCTTACCAATGTTGCCGGCAACCAATGAGATGGTGTTAAGGATTCCCCATATGATCCTGACATTGAATCCACCCTGGTCTGATGCTTGAGTAGTCTATCAGATCATGCCATGTTCATCTCCTACTACAAGCTACCAATAGCTTTTGATGATTTTGACAAGCAAGGAAAAGCTGCTGCCAAGAATAGAAGGAAGAAGGTAAATAAGGGGACTTTCATTGGTGTGTTTCTGGCTGTTTCAGCCAAGGGTTCTGTCTATTATTGGACAAACCCAGATTTCACCAATGACTATAAGTACAGACACATCCTTGGTAGATTACTTGACTCCTGGGATGGCTTGAATTCCAAGCAGCAGGTTTTCTTGAGCCACCAAATGAAGGGTAGCTCCACTGCCCTCCAGGCCATCCAGGGACACAGGCACCAGGCCTCAGGCTACCCCACTAGTCATGCAGACATCCATCTGGTTGATGTTGTCTTCTTCAACATTGGAGGCATATTACAGGAGCACCACCCTCAGGCTTTCAATGATCTATCTTGGGGTCCTTGACCACAATTCTCTTTTTGGTCACCAAATGGTTGCAGACCTGTTTTCTCAAATTGTCTTTCATGTAAATATAACAACCAATCATGGAAGGACAAGCGCCTCTCACCCTGTGTCACTGCCACCTATCAATTAATACAGCCAATAACAGACAAGGAATACCAATATTATTATATAGCAGCCATCACGCAAAATCCTCCTACCCCTACCCCCACCACTACCACCACCCACCTTCCAGCCCCACCCACCCAATCCCAGACCCTCCAGGCCAGCACCACCTCTATGTCTTTCTCCCTGCGCTATTCTGCCTACTAGGAATCACTTTTCCCTGCCCCAATAAACCCCCTGTTTCCAAACATTTTCTATTTATATTATCTTTATTTTGAATTTCCATTGTTCATGTTCTCTTTGTTATAGTTTGTTTTATTCTTTATTTTCAGCTTATTTCAATAAATTACATGTTTACTATTCTGTGTATCTAGATCCAGAACACAGTTATTTTTGGCACTTTACATTGCCCCTTATGATAATATTAACAACAATTTGGTGATCAGCTAAATTTGAATTAGAAAATTATAGGTTAATTGTGTTTAAATAAAGTTGTTACTGATCTGAATTCAAAACCTTAATGATAAACTTTAAGCCATTCAGGGGAAAGTAATAAAGTGATTGTTAAACATAAAGGGTCATTAATAATTCTTTGATGCATGTGCGCTAATTAATATGATTGGCTGGATTTTTACCATTGTGCGCCATTGCTGCTGTGGCATGTTGTTGATGGACTAGTGCTCAATCAGCTGCTGGGTTAGCACTAGTCCATTGATAACTTGCCATAGCAGCAATGGCGCACAATGGCAAAACAACCAGCCAATCATATTAATTAGCGCATATAAATCAAAGAATTATTAATGACCCTTTATATCACAACAATCACTTTATCACTTGGCTCCTGATTGGCTTAAAGTTTATTATTAAGGTTTTGAATTTGGATCAGTAAAAACTTTATATAAACACAATTAACCTGTAATTTTTTAATTTAAATTTAGCTGATCATCAAATTGTTGTTACTATTTTCACAAGGGGCTATGTCAAGCGCCAATAATAATATGGTAATTAAGGAAACAATGCCAAAACAAAGCAAACAAGACATAGATTTAAGTGTAAAATATATATACAATGGGTAAAAGATGGGATATTGTAGTAAATGTGAAACAAAAAATGATACACAAAGAGGCAAAAATATCAGAATAACACAGATTTTATTGGGGTGAAAACTATAAAAGCATATGGAAAGGTTAGTAAAAAATCAATGAAATAATTGTAGAAGCTTTTGAAGGATATCAACTTGGCAATTGCCAAAATCAAAGACATTGACTGCAAGGTCAAGGCAAAAGTGAAGGCCACTGTCCTTACAGGGGACAAGATTGGCAAGGTGTCTGCCAAGGCACTTATGGCCAAGATTCCAGACAACTCCAAAACAACAATCAAATACCTTTTAAATGTCCAGAAGACTGTTGTGGAAGGCCTTCAATTAAATTCCTTTGTTCTCTCTGTGCTGTCTGTCTGGGTTGACAACCCTGAGATGTATGCCCACCTCAAAGCAGCCAAGCAAGCCAGAACCAAGGACACAGAATTGCCAGCGCAATTGGTTGCACCAAGAATGGCTAAGCCTGCCAAAGCTGTTGGCAAGGAGGATACACACAAAGGTAACCTAAAAAATAAAATTAATGAGAATTTCCAAATACTTACCTTTTTTGTTAGAAAAAATAGACATTGAAATCCGGCAAGTACTGGTCCCCTTTTTCCTGGCCACCTTTTATGCAAATTATGCCACTCATGTGGCAAAGCAATTGTATCTGTCCCCCCTGTTGTGCGGGAGCTGGAGGACCATATCCACAGGTCCTTTCTGATGTTTCAGGAGGTGTTGGCAGACCTTATGCATGCCAAGGGGGCACCTGAGTGGGCAGTTACTGCCTACAAGGATGCCCAACTGGTCCGCCTGGACCCAGTTAACCTCAGTGGATTTATTGTGTTAACTCCATTGAGCTTGTTTGGGACATCCTGACAACGCTCCCACTCAAGAATATACTGGAGATGGGCTGGGCACATGAGGATTCTTGCTTCTGCTTCCCAGTGGAGCACACCCTGTCTTACCTTTTAGAGAACTTTGGGTGTGTGGTGGGTAAATTGGCTGTTGCAGACACAACAGCTGTAAAGAAGACCAAGATCCTCCTTGCGGACTTCAGGCTGGCCTGGAGTGCCAACAAGACAGGGGTCCCTCCAGCAATGGCTCACATTTGCAAAGACAAAGCACAAGAAGAAGATTAGTGCTGTGTTTAATAAATTGTGCAAGTTTACTGAAGCTTTTGCTGGGCAAAGGCTTCATCTGGTGGTTTACCTTGGGTATCTCTTCTACTTTGGAATGGGTGCCAGCGTAGAGGACCTTGACAGTATCCTCTTAGGGATTGACAAGTCCAGGCTCTCCCTGGATGGGAAGAAGGTCCCCCAGGTTACAACTCAGTTGACCATGTGATCTAGGACGCCCTGGTCCTGGCTGGGATATATGGGGTTGCAGCCCTGTCAGAAAAGCTGCTGATTCATTCCCACCTCACTATCCATTCTTTTACTAGCTGCCAAGAATACTTCCAGAAGGCTGTATCCACTGTACACAGTGTGGCAGTGGAAGTTGTGCACTACCTCCATTGCGGGGTGGGTACATACAGAAGTACTCACTACAGGTGCTCTTAATAAATTCTCTCTTCCAAATAATTCCATTCCATTGCAATTTATATTACTTTTATTATAACAAATTTTTATAATTTTTATTTTAGCAAACAGGTTTTGCAAAATATATTGCAGAAACAGTTTTCATAAAAGCATAAATATATTTACTTAATAAAATTTACTTCTATTGTGTGCACTTTACATTTAACTTTTTTAATTTGATTTTTATATTCATTTGACAAAAGTGATATAAATATATTTGTATAATCCAGTATCAAGTGTTTGGGATAACCTCAGATGCCATAATTGAAAAAAATTAATATAAAATAAATAAATTACAAACCTTCATTGATGTTCCTGCTGGATGTGATTGTGGGCTTGTAAGCTTCTAAATATAAAATGATAATTAATAAATATTAAATAGTAAATTAGAGAATATAAAAAAGTCAGACAAGCTAAGCCTTTAATTTATTGGCTGTTTGGCAAGGCAAGCAGGGATAAAAAAATCAGTGTGGCCATAGAATTTGGCCACAGTCTCAGTTGGGAGGGTGAGGATCCTGGCCTACAGCAAATTAAAGAGGTCCTTAGTCCTAGTTGGGGTCCCTTGCTTGATGACTTGCTTGAGCCACCCAAAGACTTCCTCAATGGGATTTAGGAAGGGCAAATAAGCAGGGAGGAAAAGAAGGCGCAAATTTGCCATGGCCAATTGCTGGGGGCCCACTGCAATGCTAGTGTCAATTAATGGAAATTCCTCAAGAATATCTGCCACCTTATGGAGACCAATGTTGTCCAGCACAATGATGTTGGTAAAGCCCAGGCTTGTGCACCTCAGGTGCTCCTGGACCAATCAGAGAAATGTTAGAAAGGTACAGCTGTTGTGGGAGCTTAGTATCATTTGATAGAGCTCAACCCCCTTTGGATCAAGGAGAGCCACCATTGAATATGCTGTGGCACAGACTTCAGCACACCAAGCTACCCTGACATTTAAGCCTTTGGGGACATACCTATATTCATTTCACATAGACAAGGCAAATGCTGATTTGTCAATTTAATAAGTTTTTCTGTCCCCTTGACTTTGAGGGCAGTGTAAGCCTCTGTGTAGTTTTTCCAGGTCTCAATGTTGGCTGGGATATTACAATTGTAGGGAGATACCCCAAGCTTTTTACAGAAAAAAGCGCATTCCCTTCACCAGATGATAGTAAAAGGAAATTTAAACCTCGACCCCAAAAGTAGCCTTGACCATTGCCTGTATATTTTCCAGTTCAAGATGTCAATCTTGGGCTATCTGGTGGTGGATTGTCCATATGTGCTCCTTGGTGAGCATGGTTGACACGTGCAAGGATTTCTCTGCAGCAAGGTCTCAGCTAGTATTGATGAACTTGTTGAAGATCTTTGAGGCGTACTTGGGATTCACTCTAAAAATGGCTGTGGCCGCCTTGTAAACACCTGATTCACACATTAGCTTAAGCAGGATGATGTGTTTGATGCAGGGATGCGCTTCTGAGCGGGTGTTTTGGTGGTGAGGATTGACTTGTTGGCATTGGGAACAACACAGGGCATTGGTACCTTGGTGTAGAAGGCTGCAACCTTTTTGAGCAATACTGCCCTGATCAGCTCTGAAGAACTCAGGCTCTTTTTCCTCTTCCTGATTGCCATCACTGACGTAGGGCTTGTAGCTATTATCAAGTACAGGCTTCACCTTCTCCAGCATGGCTGGCGGGACCAACTCTTGCCGGTACACAATGTCAAACACATACAAAGTAAGTTCTACCTCCTTGTTTCTAACTTTCTTGATGAAGGGAACCTTGGTGGGCTTCTGGGTCAGCTTGGGAACCCAAGGGTTTATGCTCTGCACCCTAGAAGCTTGTGCTCCTTGAACCAGCTGTGTCAGTGCAGCGTCACTATTGAACTCTCCTCTCCTGTCTCCTTCTTGAGTAGGCATTTGTGTTTCACTAACTCTGTTCTTTGACCTGCGGGGGCAACCGCAACTGCGGCACACAACAGGTGCATTGGTACTCTGTTGTTGTATTCCTTTACATTTCAAAATTTAATAAAATACAAAATAAATATCAATTATGTTACTTTTTAAATTTTAATTTTTGCTTTTATCTGAATATGGATATTTGATTAATATTCCCCCCAATATCCCAATTATAGATTTTTTGTTTCTTAATTAGTTGTTTTTGGGTTTACAACACCCATTTTAAAATACTTAAAAAAATCCACCCATTTCCCCAGATTTTACTGCCAAATTCAAACACCCATCACAATATTTTTAAAATTTGTGTTTCAGATTGTGTGCCCTATTTTAGATATCTTGGTATCATTCTTGACTACTTTTCATTGCACACAACATTTGAGTGATTTTTTTACATAGTGGATTGCTATTGTGTTCTGGTTTTGGTTTGAGTTTTGACTCACCGCGCTTGGGTGTTTTTGTCACCAATTCACATAGTAAACATATGTACACCAAACGTCAAATCACATCATTTTGTTTATGAATCAATCTATTTCAGATAGTATTTTGAATAGTTTTGCTTTGTGCATGAGCACTTCTTTGCTGTGTTGACCCATTTTGCCCATTAACACCTAAAATCCCTATTAACAGAGTGTATATTTTAACCTGATAGTGTATTTTGTTTAAATCTGAAACTATTTCATTTAAATCTGAGTTATTTTTGGTTGTTGCCATAGCTTTTAAAACTAATGTATAGAGATACATATTTTTATTATAATGTACCAAATATTGTATTGGCTGTAGAGCTAACAAATAAATAAATTAAATAAACAAGATACAAATAGATTAATTTTATTTAAATAATTATGAATCTTTTTAGTACAATAGTTTTTATTTTAAAAGCCACAGATTTGACCTTGTGAGGCATCACTTGATCTTTATTATTTCAGTGCCATTACAGCCACACAATACAAAAATCAATGATTTTCATGTACATCAAACTAATTATTACATATTACTGGGTTTTGCATAGAAAATCTATTTATCAAATCATATTACAAGTGAAAGGTAATTTGAGTTCTAAACAAACACTTGTTTAAAAATAAGCGGGGCAGACAGCTTGATGTGGATAAATAGAGCCTTTGTTGTTTAACTACGTAATGTATGAACCTGTACTCAACAAGCAAGCAAATAAACAAATTTATAATCATATTTTATTATTACACAAATTTGCTTAATTAAACTGTCTCTTTATTATTATCAATCTAATTATATATTACTATTATAATTAATAATTAAATCAAAAATAAATATAAAAATTAAATTGTAAGAGAATATTTTTATTAGACAGATGCAAATTGCAAAGGGGAATGTAATTAATCCGGGGTATTATACCCCAAAATTAAATTTTATGCTAATGTGTCCAATTAGGACCACATACTCTTCTGTGTGTGGTGGACAACTCTGGCGCCAATTGCTAGAGGGGTGGTGCTCAGCACCCTGGTGGTGGCTGAGCGTCATATAAAAGGCAGATGCAAAAAATTGATTAGGAGTTGGTTCTTGGGATGTATTGTGTACCCATACAACAAAGCTAATTTAAAACAGTATCATAGGACATTCTCTACAGTTTGTTAGCCCTGTGGCGTCCTCATTTTGTCCAGTGCCAGCCAGCAGATGTCCATCTGAAGGGGGACATCCTCCAGCTTTTTCACATTGGCTTTCATGATGCAGTGAATGATTACCCCAAGGTAAACAGTGAGCATTGTGAATACTGCTATTCACCATATTTTTTTTTGCCTTCAGTGGGCCATTTCAAAGACAAATCTCTTGCTTTTGCTTTTGCTTCTTGAAATGAGTTGATGACTAAATCAGGAAATAAAATTGTTTGGTTTCTTGACTCTGCGCATCTCACTTGCCCCACTCATGCTTGTGGCGAGTGATTCTATTGTCCTGGTAGTGTTTTTTGGTATTCCTAACCACTATATATTCCATTTTGTATTCACCAATAAAATCTAAGTTCTATTCACATTTTTGTCTTTATGTCTCCAAGTACTTCTCCGCCTCTCTCTAGCCACAACTAGTAGAGATTATTCTTCCAGGGCCGCAAGGTAATTGCATAGCCTTCCCTGTCATCTAACCAAGACTTAGTACAAATCCAATCCCAAGGTTAGGATTTCCTGTTGTGTGTCTGTGCTGCGCCTCAGAACACAACAAAAATGGTGCTCACTACAGGGGCTGTAAGCCCCTTGGTTATCCCTTTTTCATCCACGTTTTCAGGTCCTTTGCCTCAGCCTATACAAGAGCCAACTTCACTTATAATTACTAGTCCTCCTATTGAGGAAGATTAGCCAAACCACCTATTACCCCCACTATACTGAACCTTGGGAATGGTCCCTGCCTAGTTGCTTACCCCATGAGTACCCCTGACTTGGAACAAGTCATGGCAGTAGCCCTTAGGATAGCCTGTGAAGGAGCCATCACTTGCCTTCAGCTACAGTTCAGTCAAGTGAAATACTATGAATTGATTGTGGCTCCTCAAATTCCACAGCATCTCCTCTCAGCGGCTGGCTCAGCTGAGCACTTACTAGTGTCCTTTGTGCAGCCTGCCTTGGCCCACCATAAAATGGTGTTGGGGCTCCACGTCAAAGAAATCTTGTCTCTACAAGCAGCAGTTACTCATCACTGGGATCAGCTTGCTGCCTACCAACATTGGATACATTCCCTTTTTTCCTTGGTATCCGACAACCAACACAACTCTATTACCTCCCAGACCCGTTTGGTTAACTCTGTCAAACGCATGCGCCAGTCCATCCCAAGTACGTGAGAGAGTGTCTACACAAGTTTCACCAGCTAGAACAACCCTGGGGGAACAAAGTAGATTCCACCTTAAACGCTTATCTCACCAACTTCAAACAACTTTTGCAACAGCTCAATGCATTCAGCACGTATTCCTTTGAGCAACTACAGCAGGTAGCGGACTTTGCTGCTAACAGCCTTAATGAACTCAGTGCGGCGTTTGATCAAGAAAGAGCTGCTATTGCTGCTGCTATAGCCAAACTCTAGAGTCAAGTGAATGAAATAGCTACGCCCAAGCCAGATTTTCTGCCCTCTGCCCTGTCTGATGACTTGGCAGATTGAGAGCAGAGAATATGGGACACTATTCAAGAGCTACGTACAGCCACTTGCAGTCAAGGACGTCCTGCTGAGGCTCCTCAACCTGACCCCCAGGTGCTTGAGTTGACTGCTCAAGTTGCAGAGCTACAGCAAGAACTTGCCGCCCTACGTGAGATGATAGAAACTGCTGCTAGTCCAGTTGGGGTTGTTGACAAAGATGGTTGCTGCCCTGGCTTACCAGGAGCCCCTTGAATCCAATGTGCTAGAGAACTAGTTGCCCTAGCTTACAAGGTGTATCAATTGAAGTGGGACCATACTGAACTTGATAGAGAATTACAAGAGATGAATGACGTGATCAACTCTGTAAACAACAGGTTCACCCCTTGTCTCTCAGTGGGGCCATCACTTACTTTGCAACTGGCTGAACTATCCACAATAGTGACCACCCAAGGTCAACGCTTAGATACTACTTCACAACAAACCACTCAAGCTGTCAATACAGGTGCCCACACTGTTGAGACCCTGACTACCCTTGAAGAGAGTGTTTTTCAGCTGTGGGCTAGACATCCCCCCTTTTTAATCCAGAGCAGAGTTTTTATTGCATATAAACGTACTTGATAGAAACAATAGTGGCCTAGCTCCCAAAGCAAATTTTAAGCTTGCCTTTAAGCAAGTCTTTGACCCCAAAACCTTGACCATTGCAGCTTTTCTAACTATCTACAAAACTGCCATGAGAAGAGCCTTGGATGAAGTCAAGAAAGAACACATTCTGACCTGTCTACACCTGACCTGCAAAGAGGTAGTTGTTCTAGAACTGCCCACCATTGAGACCTGGGAAGATATGAAGTAGCTTCTAATTGGCAAGTTTGGTGGTGACCTTAGTCTGGAGGTAAAGAGGGACCCCTTCATGCACATTGATTTCAAACCTAAAGAGACATTAGCTGAGTTCACAGACCAATTCTACATGGAAGGACAGCAACTAATAATGAGCAGACAGTTGTCAGCCCATGAAGCTTACATGGCTTGTGCTCAAGCCCTTAATGTTAACCAGCTTCTGTGCCTTCACTTCAAAGCCCATAAGGCTATGCTTTACTCCATGAAGAGCATAAAGAAGCTGTTGCAGGATATGCACCTTACTCATTCTGGAGCAGTTGTTAGGGAAGTTTGAGCTACTTCTAACTCTGGTTTGTCTTCCTGTGGCCCTTGTATTCTTACCATGAACTCAAAAAATCCTCCTTGATGCCAAGGTTGCCACAACTGTGGTCAGATAGGTCATAATTATTGAGTCTGTACCAACCCACAGGTTGAAGGAGCTGATCCAAAAGAGCAAGCAGGAAAAGAATAGTCAACCTAGAGACAGAGACACTCTTGGTTAACATTTCTTCCCAGTCTCTTTCAATCCCTTCCTCTATATCTGACTCCAAGCCTGCTGATAATTAGGCTCCTCCTATCCTCCTCTTGTTTCACAATATCTCTGACAACTCTGACCTGGATGACTCTGGTACTGACAACGCCAACGCATATGGGTACTCTGTCCTGGCTGTTCCTGAAACCATTACAGTCCTCTATAAGTTGCAATAAGAAAAGACTACAACCACTGCTAAGCCTTTTCCTGAAGCAAAAGAAGTTGTCTCTTGCCCTTACCTCACTCAGGCTAAGAGGTCCCCTGTGCTAGTGGAGTTATCAGAAGAAGCTGCCAAGGTTGCTGACGCTGTCTTCAAGAATGTATCTGTTTTGCTCCCTCTCCAAACTGTTTATAAGGAGTTCCCAGGATTAAGATGTATGATTGAGAAGCGGGATAAGGAACTAGCAGAGGCTCAAGATATCTTGATTGTCCTCCCACCCTTTGGTTGCACTACCACTCAAGTATAGATATCCATTCAAAAAGTGAAGATCAAGGCCGTTTTAGACACTGGCTTGCCAGTCAATGTTGTCTCCTCCAAGCTTGTGAAGAAACTCAAACTTGCTCCTGACCTTAATTATCATAAGTTGTATGGTACGGCTGGACTGTCAATAACCTGCACCATAGGGGCATAATCTGCTCTACCCATGTGGTTTGTCAAGATTCTCCTAGCTGCGCCAGAAGTTGTCTTGGAAAACAAGAGTTACAATCTCTTAGTTGGCACTCAGTTCCTTAGGGAATATAATGTGATAATCAACTTGAAAGATGGTTACCTCTCTATTCTTGGATACAATGTCCTGCCTGATCTTTGAAAAGCCAGTTAAAGTTCCTGGGAAACGTCTCAAGACATGTGCCTTGGAATATCCCACTGGGGTTTTCAACCTCCAATATTGCACCCACTCTTCAAACATGAAATGTTCACCCATGGCTTGTCCTGTGTCTGAGGTGATTCCTCTCCTAGCCACGTCTGCTGTCACTATCCCCCTGGCTCCCAGGCCATCCTAGACTCCCAGATACCATATGAACTACCTGAACAAAGCTTCTTGGAGTTGTAATCTCCCCCTCATTGGGGGGCAAATAACCTTATCTCTGTCCTGGAATCCTAGATGAATCCATAAGGACCCTGTTCAATTGTTGGTAGCCAACCTGACTTCACTCCCCATGACTGTGTCTAGGGGGCAGTTTGTTGGATATGGCAAGTTGTTGAGCGCTCCTGATGTCCTGTATCTTCATCCCTTTGGCACATTCCAAGATTTTAACCTACCTGAGGATGAACCCCAAATCCTATCCTTGTTCACTGCACAAGATTTTCCACAACTGTCCCCAGTTCAACAGAAAGAGGTGCTAGACTTGCTAGACCAATTCTCAGATATCTTTGCTAAAGATAGCACTGACTACAGCCTAGCCAAAGGCGTCATTCACTAGATTAATACTAGTGACGCTCCCCCCTTCTGCGCTAAACCTTATTGCAGCAGTTGCGTGGAAGATTCTCAAGTATCTAAAGAGCTCAAACAACTGATGGACGCTGGGCTGCTGGAATATATCCAAAGACCTTGGGTATCCCCGCTACTCATCTTAAAGAAGAAAGATGAGGGTCATTGTATTATGATGGACTACTTCTGATTGAACTCATTGACCAAGAAGGACTTGTACCCCTTGCTGTGTATCAATGATGTTCTCTGGCGTCTTGAATTCTCTAAGTTTTTCTCTGCAATGGATCTGGCATCTGGATACTGGCAAGTTGACCTATTTCCTGAGGATTGCCAAAAAGCCGCGCTCATTACCCCTGAAGGGCTTTTTGAGCCTACTTGCATGCCGCAGGGACTCTGCAACACCCCAGCCACCTTCCAAAAGGCCATGGACTCCATCCTCTGTGACTTGAAGTTGTAGTGCGTCCTAGTATACTTGGATGATATAGCAGTTTTCAGTGCTACCTTCACCAACCACCTTGCTCATCTCAAAGAGGTGTTCCTAAAGATTTGGGAGGCTGGCCTTAAACTAAAACCTTTCAAGCGTGCCTTCTTCAAAGAGTGTCTTGAATTCTTGGGCCATGAAGTAACCCAGACCGGGATTTGCCCAATTACTAAGAAGGTTGAAGCCATAGACAAAATGCTCATGCCCACCAACCTGCAAGAGGTACAAGTCTTTCTAGGGATGATGGGCTACTATAGACAGTTTATCCCTGACTTTGTCAATACTAGTGAACCTCTAGTCCAACTGTCGTGCAATGTCCCCTTCAAATAGACCGCTACCAGCAACAAGCCTTTGAGACCCTCAAGTAAAAACTCAATGATGCACCCATTCTAGTATATCCTGACTATGATAAGGAGTTCATCCTATACACTGACGCTAGCAATCTTGCTATTGGGGCTATTCTGGCCCAGCTAGACAACAAGGGTGTAGACCATCCTGTGGCTTTCACTTCTTGCGTGCTAAACAAACATGAGAAGAACTATAGTGTCACATAGAAGGAGTGTCTTGCCGTGTTGCGTGCAGTCAAGCAGTTTTGTCACTACATATAATGTACCCACTTCACAGTTGTCACTGACCACGCTTTTCTCAAGTGGTTACAACAGCTTAAGGAGTCTGAAGGAGCCTAGCTAGATGGGCTCTACGTCTACAAGGTTACAACTTAACTGTGCTCCATTGCCCTGGGATTCAGCACCTAAACGCTGATGGGCTCTCCATAATGCCCATTCTTGCTTTGCATCCTGCAGAGGCTGATTGGTTATACAAAATAATTGGGTACCCTTCTTCTTGGGAAAGTGAGACAGAAGAGGTACAACTAGCTTGTCCAAGCTATCCAAAGATTTCCTCATACACAACAATCAGCTCTTCAAGAAGGTACAAGACCAGTATCTGCCTTATGTACAACCCAGTCTTTGTCTCTCGTTGGTGTTGCAAGCTCATAAAGAGACTGGGCATGGAGGCATTGCCAAAACCTTTGACTGGCTTCAAAAGAATTACATCTGGGAAAACCTTTGCCTGCTAATCCCAGACGTCATAGCTAGCTGCCACAACTACCAGCTGTAGAGGCCTTGAGCTGCTGCTGCTTACGAGTTCAAATTAGTTCCCCACAACATGCTTTTCATACTGTCAGCATTGACGCAGTAGGTCCTCTCCCCTGATCACGTTCTGGGTGTTGCTTTATTCTGATTGCTATTGATTACTTCAGCAAGTGGGTAGAGGCT
The DNA here is from genome assembly GCA_014839935.2 of Entomophthora muscae. Classification (NCBI taxonomy): domain Eukaryota; kingdom Fungi; phylum Entomophthoromycota; class Entomophthoromycetes; order Entomophthorales; family Entomophthoraceae; genus Entomophthora; species Entomophthora muscae. The sequence goes on from QTSX02006416.1 coordinate 264,983, forward strand.
TGTCCTACAAAGGACATCACAGCTAAGGCAACTGCTGCCTTCCTGTTACAAGATATTTTCTACTGCCATGTCTGTCCTCAAGTGTTGCTCTCAGATAATGGGACTAACTTCAATGCCAAGCTGGTAACCTCTGTTGTCAAAGCTTTGGGATCACGCCAGTCCTTCTCTGTCCCCTAAAATCCTTCTACTAATGGGTCAGTTGAGTGTGCAAATTCAACACTGGTCTCTATCATAAGGAAGCTCACCTACTCTGACGCTGCCAACTGGGACCTATAATTACCTGCCGCTCTCTTTGCGTACCACCTTAGCAAACATTGCGTCACTGGATACTCCCCTTTTGCTATGCTGCATGGGCAAGAGGCTACTACCCCATCACTCTTGGGGGGGCCTGCTTACCTCTGATAAGGCCATAAATCCTGACAACCACATCAAGGATCTGGTCAACTGCATAATTGATATACAGGCCACTGCCTACACTTCTGCATATAATACTAAGATGCTTGAGCTTTCTCCTGATAATGCTGGACGCTCCCCCTTGCCTGAATTTGATGTTGGTGACCATGTACTTTACTACCAACACAGAGTAGGTGGTTGTGCACATAAGTTGGACTCTCTGTGGATTGGCCCTTTAGAGGTGACCTTTAAAAGAGGGTCCAAATACACTGTAAAGCTCCTCTCCAGTGGCCATCTTTTTGCTAGGGTGCACGCAAAGTTCCTTTGTAAATACCACCCCTAAGGCTAATCTAGGGGAGGGCAATGTCGTGAACACTGCTATTCATCATGTTTTGATTTTGCCTTTGGTGGGCCATTTTGAAGAAAATCTTCTTTTTGCTTCTCAAAATGAGTTGATGACTGAATCAAGAAATACAATTATTTGGTTTCTTGACTCTACGCAACTCACTTGCCCCACTCATGCCTGTGGCAAGTGATCATACTGTCCTGGTATTGTAAACTGCTATATATTACATTTTCTATTTTCCAATAAACTTAAGTTCTATTCACATTTTTGTCTTTATGTCTCCAAGTACTTCCGCGCCTCTCTCTAGTCACAACTAGTAGAGATTATTCTTCCAGGGCCGCAAGGTAATTGCATAGCCTTCCCTGTCATCTAACCAAGACTTAGTACAAATCCAATCCTAAGGTTAGGATTTCCTGTTGTGTGTATGTGCCGCGCCTCAGAACACGGCAGTGAGATGCAGTTGCTGTGAAGTATAGCTTTCCGCAAACAAGCAGATTTTTTGTATATAATGACTAATCTATTTGTATAGGATGTATTTGAATTTTTTATTTAAGGTTTTCAGGAATTTTGGAGGGATCAGCCCCCCATGCCTCTGCAAAAGATATGAATAAAGGTTTTATCTTATTGACTAAAAATACTTCACCTAATTTATTTGATTAAGTTATTGAAGATTACTTCCTTGATGTTTTCTTGTGGAACTTGAAATTGCTTTTTTTAGGTTTATTTTATATGAGTTCATAGTTAAAATTGAAAATATTTAAGACATTCAAAGATATATTTGTCAAAATTCATGTTGACATTAATTTTAATCTCCATCATTCTATTGAAATTGATACTTGCACCTACTTTATAGGCTTCTCTGACCCAAGTTGAACTTCCTTCTGGCGCTTTTAATTCCCTATTCATTGCTTCTTTTGTTGCATATTGGTTGATATTTTTTTGAATTTTTTTATTAATTTCATTTTTATTTATTTAAATTACAGGGGCTAACAGTGACTGGTAACCCCTGTAAATCTAACTGGGCGTAAAGGCCACCACTTTAGCGGCCTTGTCCCCAATTTTGTTATAACTAAAGTAAACTTAAGGAAAACATAAAAAACTTACTGATTCTTTCTCCTGCAGCCCCCTCAGCCACAGGCGCCCCTTCTGCAAACTTCTTGAGCATTAGCTGCTCTTCATTTGATTTCCTGGGATTGATCTTCCTTATTTTCTGTGCTACTTGTGTTTCCTCTTGATTTTCATTAGTTGAATTTTCTTTGTTTCTTGAGGTGCTCCTGCTTCTTCTTGTGTTTTGTTTTCATCTGTTTCCATTTGGCCAGTTTCCTCTTTATTTGCGTTAATTACTTTTGAGCTTTCATTTCATTCAATTAATTTGATTTTTTGAGTATTCTTTCTGTTGTTTTTTTGCAAATTCCCACAAGTTTTAACTTTCAATTTTGAAATCTAACCGCTTGAGTATTTCCTTTTGAAGATTTAAAATTATTTTCTTGTGTTCTTTGTTGACTATTGTTCCCAGGCTATTTTCTGTGGTTTCTTTTTGCTGGACCAAGGCCCTTCCCTCATTTCCCAAATGATTTACCACAATTTCCTTTATATTATGTTCAAGCTTGACCACCTTTTGGAGAGCTGACTCTAATTCATTGATTAGGCTGTAGATATTTGACATTTTGTTTGAATTACATTGAAATGTTGCAACCAAGTTTCCAGACTTGCCTGCTAATGTATCTTGCAATATACAAGGGGCGCTCAAGGAGCCGCCCCTTGACGTATCTAACGTTATGGATTAATCTGATGGCAATATAAAATGGTGGGTACTTCATCCTAATTAGGAGCGCTGCCAACTCAACTTGCTGATTCCCTTGCGAGTTATTCCTCAGCTCCAAACCTTACATGGAAATTCTCACTATGCCACCCCCTTGTGGCCGTGTGGCTTTCCCCATATAGTATATTAATCACAATATTCTACAATAAACAATACCTTATTTTTATTATTCTTTCCTTTCTATTGGACTGTTGTCTTCCCCAATTACAAATACTGAATCCTCCTTGGTTCAGTTGCAACAAAAAAACTGGTTTTCATAGTACTATCCTCAACACATGAATATTTTTCATCATTATTAATAAATTAAAGACCATAAATGTAAATATTGCATTAGAATATAGCAACTAGACGTCAACTCTTGATATTTAGAAATTATGTGCATAACTCAATGCATTTTGATTAATAAAATTCATTGTTAACTTGGCCTTTTTCAATGTAATTTATTAAAATATGTTGTTTATATTAGAGAGCCATTAACACTTAGTACAAATATTGATACATAGTGCATTTTACAGCCTGTATATTTACCTATTGGTAATTATTCTGTAAACTTTTAAGTGGGGTTTTGTGAGGTGACAATAGTGTAATGGGTTAATAAATTAATTTTTTACCATTAATTGACTGATTTTCTTTGCTGTGGCAATAGTGCATTTGCTGATATTTATACACTAGTATCCAATTGGTTGGCTTCACATCCAATTGCACAGGCAATAGGAAACATGGTTGCCATCCAAAGCACATTTGGTCTCAGGGTGGTAACCATGTTTCCTATTGCCTGTGTGATTGGATGTGAAACAACTAATTAGATACCAGTGCATAAATATCAGAAAATGCACTATTGTCACAGCAAAAAAATCAGCCAATTAATGGCCATAAACATTAATTTATCAATCTATTATATTATTATTACCTCACAAAACCCCACTTAAAAGTTTATAAAATTATTATCAATAGGTAAATATGCAGGCTGTAAAATGCACAATATATTAAAAATTTTACTAAGAGTTAATGGCTCCCTAATATAAACACAGTCCATTTATATAAATTACAATGAAAAGGCCTCATTTACAATGAATTTTATTATACAGAATGTATTGAGTTATGCACATAATATCTAAATATCAGGATTTAAAGCATACCTGCAATATTCTAATATAACATTTACATTTGTGGTCCTTGATTTATTATCAATAATGAAAAATATTCATGCAAATAAACATTTGTTACCACATCAAATGTACAACATTTTATTAATTATGGGGAATGTCAATAATGTAAAAAGATATATATTATTAATTATGAAATGGAATATTTAATATCAATTTTAATAATTTTTCACAAATAATAGTTTTATTCTACTTATCTGTCAAGATTTTGATTCTTGAAAAAGAAGAGTCATGTTTTTATTAAAGGTATTATGCATGTTGAGATTGGGATATCTATATGGGGACAGATGTGATTTCAATTGGTGTGTGTAAGTGCAGCAACTGGCGGAGTTCTGTTGTTACTGGAGCTAAGTAAAGAGAGAGTCCTGTGGTCTTTGGGATGCAACACTGGCTGTGGTGGTTTGGTAGGATTCTGGAAGTATTAATAATACGTTCTTATTGTACTTGAAACTAATACTATTTGGTTTAGTAGTAATTTTGATGATTTTTAATTGTATGCCTTCCACATAATCTTGGAAGGGTTTTTAAAATGTGAAGGTGGTGGCCAGACTGACGTCTAGCTGCAGATAACTCTTACTAGCTAGTCTATCATTTTGCCAAGCTACTAGTTTCACCCCCAGAGTTGGATTCCAAACCTGAATACGGTTTTGGAATAAGGTGATATCCTAGTCTGCTAATTTATCCTCTTCAGCCTGGATATCTCTTGGCTTAGTTGAGACCAACTAAGTTGACATTCATAGGGCAGGGTCCCATCTTGTGCTTGGTCTAATGCACAAAACTTGCATGGGCAGTTTTCTGTCCCATTTCTTGGTGAAACAGGATTTTGTAATTTCCTGTCTTTATTCTATAATGCAGCTTTGCATCCATTTTGGGATCTGGAATGCCTAGCATCTAATTATAGAAGCTTCTGGATTGACCCATGGCCTGAGACCCGGCATGTCTCAGGTGTCTTCTGGATTAGAAACTAAGACAGTCTTGATATAGTTTCTCAGTATTCCAGAATAGAGGTCTCACATCTGGCTGTGAACTTTCTATTGTTAGCCCATAGCTTTAGTGATGGGAATATGAATCAGTAAACCCTGATAGATCAGAATTTCCTGACATTTCCCCTCACTTGACTGAGCTATATAGTCTTGGCAAACATCTCTAGCACTGGAATATGAGCAATAACTCTAATTACTCTGGTATTAGTAACAAGACTGATACCCACCAGATGGTGGCAAAGATGTCAGAGGAGGACAGGCACCATTTTTGTGGCTTATTTAAGGAGGCAAAGGTAGCATTACTTTGAGGGCTATGTCAATCAGATACTGGCTCAATATGGTCTAGACTAGAGAGTTCAGTACCTGATGAAAACAGTGATGAAATCCTGGCAGAGGATACAACCACAGGGCGTTCTTCTATTAGTGGGGAAAAGCGCCTGAGTGAGGCCCAAGCTGGTTCAGCGCCTACCTGCCCTCACAACTTGGAGAGAGAGCCCTTGGTAGTGTATCCCCATTCTGGTACCTTTAACTATTTCTCAGTTGACGCTCATCTTCCCAATCTTGATTCTGTGCCTTTGCTCCAGTTGGATGAAGAGGGTTTTCCATTTCTCAACTTTATTTGAGAATGAATATAATTCCTCAATTCCTCTTTGTGGTGATGTGCCAGCATCTGCACCTCAATCTTAAGCAGTGTATCACACATGCTAGTGAGGGTTTTCATGCAGTTGAGGACAAAGACCTGGCAGGGAAGCTGGAGGAGAATTTGGCAGAGCTCTTAGTGGAGACTGGTGATTCTGGCGGAGTGGACAAGGCCTGCCAAAGCTATGCTCTAGGTTTTGGCTTACAGGTGTTTTTTCTTTGGTTTGGCGCTCTGGAAGGATTTCCTTCACTGTACCTGTCTCTGGGTGTTGACAACTCAGATGCACAAGACAGCCGTATCTGTCAGGTCTTCTGTAGTGTGTATGCTGCCATCAACAATTGAGCCAAGAAGCAGGCAGTTTGTGGTATGGTGTTATGTGGAATATAATGCTTGCCCCCAACCTTAGTCTGCCAATGGCTAATGCTGACAATATGGCAGCGCAATGGGAGAAGATCTGTAACAAACTGGGTGGCTTGAAGGAGCTGTTGTCTTGGTGTTATTGGTAGATTTCTGACTTTATGTTGGACTGTGTGGTTTTGTTGTGTACTTTCCCCCTTGACGCTGGGCTCTGGCAAGTTGATGCTGTCTCTGGAGAAATTTCCATTCCTTTTGTTTGGTTTTCTCAAATAGTTCCAAAGGAGCGTTGTCTCTGGTTGCAGGCCGCAACTTACTGGTTTGCTGAGGGGAGGAAGTTCCCTTTTGTGTCTATTTGGAGCCTTTGTCAGGCAGTGTGGCGTTCTCAGAGAGGTAGCTCTCAAGTGGTTGATCCTGAAGAGGATGAAGAGGACCCTGAGTACCAGGAGGGTGATCATTAGGTCCCCTGCAATAAAGCTTATATTCCTATTTCAAATTTTTGAATTTATTTTAGCAAGCTTTATTGTGAGCCAATATTAGTAATAGAGAAATATGGCTTAAAAATCTGATGTGGACTCTATTAATGAGTCTTCTGTTGTCCAGATCCTTGATTGTGTAAACATCTTGGGAGGTCTTTTCAACAATTTCAAAGGGGCCTTTCCAGATGCTGTCAAGCTTATGAGCCTGTCCTACACCTCTGTTGTGATATGAAGCCTGGGTGCCAATCTTGAATTTGGCAAGGGCGTGTCAATTTGTGTTGTCAGTCTTGTGTCCTTTATTCCTGGTGAGGGAGATTTTGATGAAAGCTTCTGATTGAAGCTTGATAAGTGTATTGGCTAACCTAGACATATATTGTTGATATTTAATGTTTCCTGGGTCCCTCATTGCTGAGAAGAGAATAGGTGGGATGGCTGGATGGCATTCATACATCAATTGAAAAGGGGAGAAGCCAGTTGTGTTGTGGATCAAAATTTTGTATGCAAACACAACAACAGGCAGGAAGAGATACCTTCTGATGTACAGGTGTCTGCCAGCTTACGCAGAATGTTGACCAGAGTGCAGTTAGCTCTCTCAACTATCCCATTGAATTCTGGATGGTATGGTGTGAAGAGCACTCCCCTCACGCCCATGAGCTCATTTAATTTGGGAAATACATGAGCAGTGAAGTTTGTTCCATTGTTGGTAAGAATGAGCTGAGGGCAGACATGTTGATAAATGATCTGTTTCAACACAAACCTGACACTTAACTCAGCGCTTACGTGCTGGAGAGCTCTGGCTTTCACCCATTTTTTAAGATGGTCAATTGCTACAATAATATAGTGTAAACAACCAACACACATGGAAAGGGGCCCTACTACGTCTATAGAATAATATGCAAGGCAAACTTGGGCTCTACTGCTTTGTATTGATGCTTACCAGTAAAAGGTTTCTCATGTTGACACTCTGTACAGTAAGTCAGGGTCTCTTTTATGTTACAGAGGAGTGAATCCCAGTATTAGTGTAGTTTAAGTTGGTGAACTGTCTTCCTTAAGCCACCATGGCCCACGACCTTGTGGGTGGCCATTATCAGATTCATGTGCTCCACAGGCCTTAGGAAAATATATTTAACACCATCATGGTACTTATATAATTTCTGGTTCTCAACATTGCAGTCTTTTTGGAGCTCACAGAGGATGGCCTGTACTTTGTTTGGTTTGTCCTCAAACTGGTTGTTATACATCTTATTGTACAGTAGATTGGCCTGGGTTGCTACTATAGCAACTGTTGGGAGTCTTGATAAGCATTCCACATTCTGGTGGTTGGCGCCTGAGCAGTGGACTATGGTATAATCAAAAGCCTGGATTTTTAATGCCAATTGGGCCAGATGCCTTTCTAGCTCCCTAAGGTTTTGTAGCCAACTGAGACTAGTGTGGTCTGTGACCACAGTAAAGTGTATCCCATGCAAGTACACCCTAAATTGCTTGTAGGCGTATATCACATCAAGGCATTCCCTTTCAGTGACTGTGTAGTTCCTCTCATGTACATTCAGAAAGCAGCTAGCATAGGCCACTGGGTGCTCTGCCCCTGTGTTGTCCAACTGTGAAAGAACAGCCCCTAGAGCAGATAATGAAGCATCTGAATATACAACAAAAGGTCTGCTGAAGTCTGGGTACATTAACACCAGGCTGGAGGACAGGCTGGTGTAGAGGGCATCAAAAGCGTCCTGGCAGGCTGTTGTCCACAGGAAGGGGACTCTATTCTTTAGTAGATGAACAGGGGCTTGCCAGTACAAGCAAAGTTGGGGATGAAGCGGCGTTAGTACCCTACTGATAAGGAGTGCCTTTAGGGAAGCTTCAAATATGGAATTAAGAAGAAGAGAAGTATATTTTATTGGATATTACTTTAGACTTATATAGCTTTTGCTATGGCAGAGATTTAGTTGGATCAAACCTAGGGGTTGGTTATGTGCAGGATGGGTTTGGGTTGCTGGATACTTAGACAGTCATGTGATATTGCTTTGTTGCCATTTCCAGCAAGTCAAACTGTACATTAGAAAGGCGTCAAATCAGGCAATGTCTGGATGCTAAGTGGGTTGGCAGTAGCCTGAATACTTGCATATCCAGATCCTTGATACTAGCATCCCCAAAAAGACCTGGATATTGTGCTTGCTTTCTGGCCGCTTTATTTTTGTGATTGCCTCTACTTTAGCTGGCTGGGGGCAGAGCCCTGCTGTATCCACCATAAATCCAAGGTACTCCAACTGATCCTTAAAGAATTAAAATTTTTGGGGTTTGTGTAAAATCTCTCCCCCCTTTGGCCTTGGATAGGGCAATATTCCCACGTTGTATCATAAAACCTCCTCAGAAGCCAGCCAAGCCCCTAAACTCTCTTGAAGATTTAGCCCACACAGTTGACAAGAGATTTTTGTTGGCATACCCTTCTCAGGCGGCAAATGTTGATGTTGGGAACTCTGTTTCTACTTGGGAAAAATTCCTGATTAATTTGGACTATTTTTTGGCTTGGGCTTGGCCACACCTAAAATTAATTAGGTCTAAACAATCAGGTTGCGCTACTGCCAAATCATTAAATCCTAACTTAACTGGATTTAATGGTGATCTGCTCCATTCATTTGACCCCAGCCAATCAGAGTTGTAGTTAGAAATTGGTGTAAACCCCTCCAGCTTGCTGGATCTGCCTGGAAAGATTTCCCCTGCAGCCAATCAAATCCACACCCCTGGGTCAGGTGACCCTGAATTTTGATTTCCACCTTTAAAGCAAGACAGGGGACTTTTGGTCCCCTGCTTGCTCATTCTTACAATCAAACTTTGGTTTCCCAAACTTAAAATTCTAGTTCTTCTTTAGGGTCAATTGTTTGGTCCCTTTTAATTTCCTAAAGTGTTAGTAAAGCTTATCTTCCCTCTTACTTATTTACCTTGATTTTGGGCTCCCCAGTGCTCTTTTGAAGCCCTTAATAATGTTGTTAAAGTTAACATTGAAGCTTACTTCTTTTGCTTTGAAATATACAGCTCAAACCTAAAAATTAGTGATTTAATTAGTATAATTACCTATTTTAAGTTAAATTTTGCTCCTCTTTTGCTTTTGCTTCTGATGTTGATTTCTATACGCTCTACAGCTTCTACTTATGCTTTTAAAGCCAAGATCATGCACCTGCTGTTCTCTGTTCCCCTTTTTACTCCAATAAGACTCATCATCTGTTCTTTTTGTCTAGTTGTTTTTCTTTGAGTGAAAAAATAAGGAAACTAAATCCAGTTGTTGGGTTTATATTTTTAGACCTAAATTTGGATGTTGGTGCCCTTTGTGAAGTTTGTTGTCCTTACCTTGGCACCCACCTTGGTGATGATATGGTGTACCTCCCCAGATCTCTGGGGGCGTATCACCCATACCTTTCACCTTGTTGGGAGCAATCCCAGTAACTTTGTGCATATGCTTGAGGATCTCCCTGGACAAGCCCTAGACATTCTTGTTACCAGCAAGAGCGTTTAAAGAAGCCTGACTTGTGACAACCTTGAGCTCTCCACCCTTAAACCGGTCTCTTCCATGGTTCCTAGCTTGGCCCCTTTTTTTCTCCTCCCCCAGAGATCCCAGTCCCACAGGGCCAGGAGGAGGATTTGCGTGGTCAAGAGGCTGCTCCCAAGCGCGCTCCCTGGTTGCTTGGTGGAATGATCTTGATGGGCTTGGACTCCTATTTTCCCTGTCTATCCACTGCGTCCTCTCTATGGACACCCCTTTGAGCGGCCATACCAGTCTTGCACTGGATGGTGTCCTGGTGGATCCTCTCCCCAGGATGGGAGCCAAACTTAGTTAGTTTAGCCCCCTCTCCCACAGTTTGATCTTCAAGTTAGCATCTGCCAGTCTCTTTAAGACAGCCTCCAGGTGCTCAAGGTGTTTGGTGAAAGTTTTTGAAAACACATTGATATCGTCCAGATAAACTAGAATGCAGGAGAGATTGAGATCACTTAGTATGGTGACCATGGCCTGTTGAAAGGGTGTGGGCGCATTAAATAACCCTTGTGGAATTTAGGGCGGCTGAAAGAAGCCTTGAGAAGTGATTATTGCACACTTCTCTTGCTCCTCTGGTAGGAGTTCAATCTGCCAGTACCCCAATATGAGGTCCATGGCGGAGAAGTACTTGGCCCCTGTTGGTAATTTTGACCAAACAACAATGACAATTATGATGGAGCTTACATATTGGGATTGCTACAACCAAATTCATAAATTAGTAGTACAAAATACAATGATGTTAATTATGACAGAGCTTGTGGATATAGATTGCAGCTACCAAATAGCATAAATTGGTAGTATAATCATATGCATATTGGATCAGCAGTAGCCTGCTGACATGGACATTAAATTAGCCAATAATAAGAGCCGCTGCAGCATTTTAGTGATACATGATTTGCCGCTGCACCACCTTAAAAATACACAAGCACCACCTGGCAACTGGGTTAGGTGCCAAAGCGCCAAACTACTTTTACGTCAAGCGCCACCACACCAACTGAAAATTATTGCAGGCGCCAAGGTGCCACTTTACTTTTACATTGAGTGCCAAGGCGCTGGTTTTGTTTCCCCATTATCTCAAATTCCCATATTTATCATATTAATAAGCATTATGCCTGGAGTATGCCAGAGAAGTAAGAAGTAATCCTGAAGTAACTAAATTATTCCATGCCAGCAAGGATCACCTGTTCTGGGTGAAGATGAAGATATTCTATTGGTTGGCGTGCAATAAGTGCCAAGCCTAGATTAATAATTATCCAAATCAGGGGCATGTTAGAATGTCCTAGAAGATATTTCTAGAAGCCCAAGGGTTAATCTTTGCAGAAGGTATAAGAAGAATGTGCCTGTACTACAGTCACATTGGGCTGTGGTTTCACAAAGATTGAATTGTGATGAATTTCATATGTTAAAATTTAAAACAATAGGATTGGCCTGGGAGAGATTTTACAGCATAGTAATGAATGATCTGAATGGTTCAGATTACAAGACTAGGTGTCTCAAATTGTCTAATTAACCATGGAGATCAATTGATACCCAGGAATCAATTAGGCTGTACTAATTGAGGGCCATAATGAATGATCTGAATGGATCAGATTATGGGACTAGATGTCTCAAACTGTCTAATTAACCCTGGAGGTTAATTGATACCCAGGAATCAATTAGGCTATACTAATTGAGGGCAGTACTGAATAAAATGAACGGTTCAGATTATGAGACTAGGTGTTTGAAACCAATTTATTAACCGGGAAGATTAATTAATTGATACCCTTGAATATGATTAATGGGGATTTAATCATAGGGCTAAAATGGACTTGACTGTGTCAAGTAAAGACTTGTTATCTTCAAAAAGATTAATTAACTGGAAAGGTTAATTAATATATGCTTGTAATATAATTAATGAGGATTTGATTATATTGTTTAATTGTCTTGACTGTGTCAAGAAGTTTGGTTAAGGTTAGCCAAAAGTAAACCCCCAAATTGTGGTTTAAAAGCACCGTTTCAGCAAATTAATTAGGTTAGAAGCGCCACCCAGTGAATGTTTCAGGCGCTGTGGCGCCACCTGGGAAAGTTTCTGGGCGCTGCAGTGGCGCCTGGTTTGAGTTTCAAAGCGTTTTAATGGGTTTTTAACACAAAAAACTATTAAATGCAAAAATAACTAATTATAGACAATGATTTCTATACATTCAGGATCAATCAGCTAGTTCCCAGTTGTAACAAGGATAGCTTGGATCAGGAATATGTATATTCCACAGGGTTTTGGCGCCAGAAGTCCAGAATGCTTCAAGCTAAAGCAATACATTTCCACAGAAGGAATCAGGTGATTATGGAATGAATAGAGCACATTCTTATAGGTTAAGAGTGTGAAGATCTTTTTGGTAAAGATATGGATTGGATGGCGCTGTTATGTCATAAACCATGTGATAGGAATCCAGGTGTGATTCTGGAACTGGAGGGGTTTTCAGCCAAATGTACCCTGATTAGTATATAATGGAAACATGATAATAATTAATAAAGATGATACTTATGTGTGACAATGGTTGCTTTCCCCTCAATCTTTTTATGCTTTTTTATTTTTGGCTTTTAACTGAAATAATACTATCATGGAATGAAAGAGATGGTCTGCAGCTAAGACTATGGGAAGAAAAAAACGTGGAAGTGATCACCAGATGGCGCCAAGTTTAACGCCAAGATTGCTTGCCTGGAATCCAAGCTCATCAAAGCTTACATAAAGGATTCCCTGTCAACCTGTAAAAGAGTCAGACCAGGATAATGAAGAAGCAAGCATGAATTTCCTGGATCTGTCACAAAGAATGAATCAATCACAATAAAAAGAAGCTTTAATCATGACTTGTTTTTAACATATATCTTTAATATGGTTGACCTTATCCTAATCCTTAAGTGCTTCTGCGCAATCAGAAGCCATTGATAGACAATAATCATGATTCCATTCAATCCTGGCTCTTCTGATACAATACTACTCATATCCTCACATATGACTATATTAAAGCAAATGTCCTGTGCCCTATAATCTCAAATAATTGTGGCACTGTAATGCAAAAAGCGCAGCAGCCCCTCCAAGTCAATCTAGCTTGTTGTCAATCCTGGGAAGCAGGTATGAGTCCTTCTTGGTTATTAAGTTCAGACGTTGGTAGTCTATGACTACTTAATTTCTCCTGTCCTTCTTCTTTACTATCAGGATAGGCAACACCCAAGGACTCTTGGATGGGATCAACATGCCTCTGTCAAGAAGTTTCTGGATTTTATTACTCACAGTCTCTTCACTGGCCTTTGAGTGTAGAATTGGTCAGAGGCAAACAGGCTTGTTGTCACCTGTTTCTATGTGATGAGTGACCTCATTGGCACACCCCAGGTTGAAGTTGTCCTCCACAAATATGCAGCGGTATTTCTCAAATAGCACACTGACTTGCTCTCATTCAGTATCATTGAGGGAAGAGAGGTCAGCCAGTGGTGTGGTCACATATGATGTGGTTTTGAATTGATCAGATAATCCCATTTCTGACAAGTATCTAATACACTCAAAGCTGTCCAGCTCTTCAAATGAAGAAGATGGACAAACCCAACAATCTGGTTCTTCTTGATGTGGATATTGTGTCCTTGGAGGTTGGCCAGCAGGACATGGATTTTGCCATGGCCAGGAATGATGATCCCTGGGGCAATGCAAGGTTCAAATCTTGAGCGTCCTCATAGCTGATGAACTTTGCCATATAATCCTGTGGGGATGTATAAAGTCAGTCATATATTCACAGCCTGCTTTTGGCCAGATTCAAGTGTAAGGGTTGATCAAGAGCGGAGCAGAATTCCTTTGTGCTCTTTAATTTGGGTGGGCAACCATTTTTCCTTTTTCCTGTAAAGGTATAGGGAACTGCCACTACACTGTCCTTATATGCCAGATTAATGCTAGTCTTTACCTTAGCTAGTAGTTTAGAGTCCTATGTGTAATACAGTGGGATAATCTGGCAAAGGATAGTCATAGTGCTGTCTTTCATGTTCAATTTAACCCTGTATTTACAAAGGAACACAGTACCAATGAGTTTGTTGTAATTTTCACTGGGTAGGACCACAACAGGAGAGGACACAGCAATGGAGCCAAAGCGCATTGGCAGGGCACTGTAAGCTCCTTCAGATGTGGTGGTATGTTTGCCGGCAGTACCATATACCCTGGTGTGCACAATTTCAGGAGCAATACCTAGCTTTCTGATAATGAGGGTGGACACAATAATAATAGGGGTGCCACTATCTATTATGGCGCGCACCTTGAATTTATTAACAGAGATATCTGCATAAGTACATTAAGAGTAGATTTCAGAGTGTAAATTCAATACATGTACAACCAAGGGTGCCATAGTATTGAAGTACTGCTTGAGACTTTGGCCAAACTCAGGGAAGTTGGCCTTGATAGTCTAAATTAGAAGAGAGAATTGTACTCTCTTCAAGGAAGGCAGGTCACTGGCTATGCTAGGATCTGAAACAAGTAAAGTTTCCTGTACTTGAGCTGTGTACAGCTTGGAAACTGTCTCTACAGTGTTTGGCGCAACCTTCTTTGGGTGTCCTCTACCTCTGGCATAAATGGTGTAAAAGTTGTCTGACACAAGAATGTGTAAAGGATCCTCTTTGAATTCTTGTTCAGGGGCAAAGTGGGACAGCTGAATGACCAAAAGTGGATCTAATATTTATGCCTCTGGGGCTGTTGCCTCACAGGGAGCTGTATTAGCTGCTTCTGACAGCTGGCAATCTGGTTCTTTTGGAATAGGAGAAGCAGTGGACTCAGTATATTCCTCTACTGGCCCAGCTTGACTTTTCACTGATCCTCCTGCTTTTGATTGACCACCATGTTTACTGAGGATTCACGCCCTTTCCCTTTGCAGGTGCTGGCCCAGTGTCCTTTCTTACCACATTTGTGGCAAGGGCCTGGTGGGTCTTTGGCCTTGTAGTTGTTCCTTGATTTATTGGTGGTTTTAGGGGCACCATTGTCAGACTTGGGCTTGAAAGTCTTATCCTTGGTTGGGGTAGATGCAAAATTATTCTGTCCCTTATTTGGGGCTCCAAACTGGGCCCCTAGGCAGCTCAAATAGCTGGTGATCCGTTGGGTTGAGCTAGATTGATCCAAAACTGGGAACATGATATTAACTAACTCCCTGTATGGCTATAGTGCACGTCCCATAGTGATTCTGTAGTATAACTCAGATAGAACCCCAGCACCTAAGAGAACATGAGCTTCATGATAGAAGCAGCTGGCAAAGTCCTGTACAGACTTGTATTTTTTTGAAAAAGATGTTACTGAACTATGTCTTTTGAGCCTTTAATCTGGTTTCACTACCAAATTCCTTGATGACAGTCTGTTGTGAGTCTTTGTAAGTCCAACTGTCTAGTGATAGGCAGGGCATGATGACGTCTACGCAGGTGGGATCAAGAGTGTTTATGAGGGTGGTTGCCTTTATATGATCACTTGTACCTCTTATGGACATTTCAAAGAGGCAGATGAAAGTTTAATGTTCCATTCCTACCAAACTTTGGCAGGTTAAGCAGCTTAAGCTTATGGTCAGGGACAGTTGGTTCCGTGACTTTCTTACTAGTGGTGTGGGTATTAATAGCACACAGTACTAACAAGGGAGTGAGAGGAGGCAAGGCTGCTACTCCCTAAGTGTGAGATTAGGCTGATTGACCACAAATAATCAGGCTAATCATTGCACGTAGATCTTTATCAGTTACACACTGTATTATCATCTGGTTATCACTTCATTAAGTGTGGTAATTATACACCGTCTAATCAATAGTCTATTATAATTAATATGGCAGTTATACACCTTGTGATTGTTATTTTATTATTATAGATACAACAATTATATGCTGTATTATCACAGAATATCATTCAAATGTGTAGTAATTATATGCCATATATTTCTAAGTTTATTATAATTGATAAAGTGATTATACACTGTATAAAAGTTAGCCAATATGGGGATTATCATATATTACACGACATTTAATCATGTAATCATCAATTGTATATCACTCATTCCATACTATTAGACGTTGTATCAACTCAGTCCCACCACTCCTGAAGGGTGTATATGATCATATCAAACAATTGATGTGCAAATGGCAAGGAAATACCAAGTTCAGATCAGCACTACACGGCATATAATTGGCTTCTTATTTCTTTGGGTCAGCATTATACAGAGGATAATTCACAAGTTAATATTGGATTGAGTCTGCCATTTTAAGGTGTATAATCCTGTATTTGATCCATTGCATTAATAAGCAGAAGGCTTGCCATCCAGAAAAGGATCACTGATTAAGCCCTGGAAATGGAATACTGGAATTCTACCTTCCAATTTTCCCAGCGCCATAAGAAGTGTGTAAGATATAGCCAATCAATAATTGACAGTGGGCTAGCTCAAGAAGAGCGTAGGCTGTAGCTGAAGTGCCATGTATGCCTTGCTAAGGCCAGTAGCAGCACACATGCCAAGGACAGCCAATCAGGATAGGCACAGCCAGCAAAGATGGACCCATTGTAAAGGTAGCCGTTGAGAACTGTCTGAAAGGAAAATAACAAGGGTTGTTGCAGTATATATTGATACAGATGTCTGAAAGGATGAAAAACAAGCTCTTAGTTACACCTGGATAGATTGCAGCTTCTGGCTAGATTGTACCCCCATTGCAATAAATGTAATTATCTTCAAAGTTATATTCTATTGTCTTCTGTAGTGCTCTTGTATAGAATTAGGTAGAGTACATTGGCAAGGCTAACATCTATCTGTAGCTTTGAACATACCAGCAGTAACCCAAGTTGCTTGACATTGGTGCTCACTCAAAATTGAGCCTCTGTCAATGCCCACAGAATCTGTCCCTGTCTGCCAAGGATTGTCCTTGGCTCCACCCTCACCCAGCTTTTTCAACATGCATGGGTACAAAATTAAATCCTCAGACAGTGAGTGTGTTCCTGTCTTCTCTGTGAGCAACCCTGTTGTTGTTCACCCTCCCACAACTATCCCTTTAGTTGTGGCTCATCTACCCTCTGTTCTTAAGGGTCGCGCTTTGGTTCACTTCTACAATTGCATGCAGATTGTAGAGCTTGCTGAAGCTCTCCTTTGTGGCTTCTGCCTTTAACCTTCAGACCGCCTTTATCAGAATCTCAGTTTTTTCTTCCACTATTGTGATAAGGAGACTTGTTGGCAGCTCTACTGGCTGTATTGAAACACTTTGTTCCAAGCACTCCAGGAGCGCCTTTCTGGAGGAGATCACGCCATGGAATACTTTGTGGGCTTTTTAAAGCCCTCTGTGAAACAGCTCCAGCTTGTTGCAGCCCGCCAGAACTTGAGTTGTTTTCCCTGGGGGATGCTCTACTCTCCTTCTGTTGTGATTGTGCTGAACAATGGGCCATGGCCAATGCCTCCTTTTTGGAGATGCGCGCTGTGGTCCTGTATTCAGCCCATGGGGGAACACTCATGCCCATATAAATTAACTGATCAACATCCTCAACACAAAGTTCAGGTCTATGGTATACAAGGCAATGATTGCTTGTGGAGCCTCCCTGGCATGGCTTCAAGACGTACACAAGTTATGCGCTGAATTGGATAAACTCAGTGTGCAAGTAGCAGAAGATTTGGCCACCGCGGACCAAAATGTCATCTCCTTGGACAAGGGGGTGGAACAGCTTGGTTCAAGACTCCATCAATTTGAAAAGTATGTTCTGGATGACTTTCAGAGATTGGAAGAAAAGGTGGAAAATCAACTAAAGGTATCCTGCTTGTCCACACCTAAACCACTGCCATGCCCAAACAATGCCAGGGTTGCAGCACTGGAGACAAAGATGGCAATCCTGAAAAGCATAATTGGTAGATATAAGGAGGAGTTTGCCAGAGCTCACAAGACTATAATGACCCTACAAACAGAACAAGTGATGATGAAGAATATGATCTCACGCTTGTTCAAAACCACACTTGGTGTAGAGTCTGAGCTCCACCAGAAAACCCTCCAGATGAGCAATCTGAATGTCCACAACCGCCTGGCAAGAATGGAAGCCCAGGTACACCTACTGGAAAAAAAAGGCTGCAAGTGCATCCCAGCCAGCCACCAGACCTCATCTTTGTTGCCAACTGACCATTACAAGGATGCAGATGACCTCTCAGAGGAAGAGGTGGAACATGCAAACAGGGGGATTCCCGAAGTGTCCACCACCCTTCCCAGCAGAGAGCCATTTACACCCAAAGCCACACCTAGGGCTAGGCGTAGCTACACAGCAGATAGGCAATTGACTGCCTCTTCCTGCCAATCCACAGAGCCTTCAATCACAAACAAGCTCCTCAATCTCCCCAAATTTGACAAGCAAGGAAATTTGCATTCCTTCCTAAGACTTTTTGAAATTAGCAATGAGAGGCGCCAGTGATCATCAGAAGGCAACCACTCTTATCACCACACTGGACGCAGTAAGTATCAACCTGGTGATACAACAACTACCTGCAACTGATTGGATCTATCACAAATAAAAGCAAGCTGTACTAGAAGAATTTGGTGGAGAGGACATCCTCTTCACTAGGAAGTTTGAGTTTGGTGCTATAAAGTTTACTCTAGGAGAAACACTGCAAGAATTTGCGGAAAGGTTTTATCACAACACTCTAGTGCTCTTGGGTTCTGGAAAAGTTTCCACCTTCAAGATCTGTGTAGCAATGAAACAGGCAACACATCCCTACAAGGAACTACACCTTGCAATGGCACCTGCCTATGCCAAGGGCAAAGATGTGTCAGAGATAGTAGACTGTCTACAGAGCCATGCTGAAATGTTTGGTCCCCCAATAGCCCCAAACCCAAGCAGCCAAAGACAGCCTATGAAAAACCACGCTTCCAGAAGGAGGATTCTGTTAAGTCCTCTGCCCACCCTACTGACATAAAGGATCCCTATTGCATTGCCTGCAATACAGCAGGACATTGGAAATCAAAATGTCCAAATAACGCCAAGAAGGTACATGTTGTACAAAACCATCCTAATAGTACCACAAGGGAAAAGCCAAGGTGGAGTAGAAGAGGGAAATTCTACCTATGCCAGAACCCTCAACCTTCCCATCAAACCTGGCCCCAAAGTGCACTGCCCTGAAGATCTGCAAGAGGATACAATCCACATGATTGTAGCCAACAATCTTTATGCTATGACTACCCACTCTCAAACTAAAGCCCAGCACAAAGAGGCCGCCCTAGCTGAAATACCAAACCCTTATGCTGCTCAAATTCAGGACACCAGGGAAAACCAATGTTTGCCATGCTCCAACAATACCCCAAACTTGAAGTCAATACAAGTAGCTTTCCCTCTGGAGGAGACTAAGTCCGCATACCCTGATGTCTGTGAAAGCCTTCTCTGCACCTTGGAGAGTGATGAAGAGAAAAGAATACACACATTAAAAAGCCTCAATGACTCTTATATTGATTGTACATACATTGAAATATTGGTTAACAAGCATCAAATGCCAAGGGAATAAGCCACTATGGAAAAGCATAACTTACCAAATGGTGCAGCCCCATATTTCCTGGCATACTGTATCTATGGACATAGTGGGACTGCTCCCACGTAGCAGCCCTGGATTTTGTTGTGTGATAGTGGCTATAGATTACCCCACTAAGTGGGTGAAAGCCTGGCCTCTAAGGAAGGTAGATGCTCCTTCTATAGCACAATTTGTCTTGTACACCATCATACTATGCCATGGCTGTTCACAGTTCCTACTCTCAGATAATAGGACTAACTTTACAGCCTCATTAATATCAAGAGTGAACAACCTCATAGGAGTTTGTGGGGTACTCTCCACCTCATACCACCCTGTCATTCCGCCTGTCCTATACTTGGCCTCAGGTGACCCTGAGCAACTTTCCTACAATCAGTATCTAGGTCAACTGGCTGACATCCTCATCAAATTGCAGACATCTGCTTTTAGTAACACATATATTAAGACCCAACCCAGATTTCAGAGGGACTCTGCTATTAGAGCCCCATTGCCTTCTTTTGAGGTAGGGGAGGAAATCACATTCTGCAACAATTGAGGCGCGGGTAGATCCCACAAGCTATGGGTAGGCCCATTTGAGATCATAGAGAAAACCTCACCTGACGCCTACACCATAAAGAACAAGGATAGTGGACGTATATTTAACTGTTTACATGAAAATTTTCTACATCCATTCTGCATCCCAAAGGAAGGGCATAATTAAACATCTTCTTGATCTTATCACAAAAAAAATAAGCACAAAATGGCAACTCATATATTATAAAAAAGATAAGCATAAAATAATAAAAGTGCAGTATATTGAAAAAGGACATAGTCCTATGAAACTTTATTAATGAGTGCCCTCTTCAGGCTCCTCAGGGACGTGATTAGTGATAGCCTCCACATATTCACCAAAAGCGTGGGTGGCCACCACCTTATAAAGGACAACAATGTTGCAAAGCCACATATGCCGTGCCTCAGGCAAGAGCTGCTCCCAGTGCATGATGGGGACAGATAAGGCCAACTCCCCATCAGCCAGGCGTCTCAACCCACACTATATTGGAAAGCCCGCTCCCAACACCAGGCACTCAACAATAAACCCCTCAGAGGGATATTTGGCCAGAAGACTCTGCTGGCGGCGCAACACCTCACAACAATAATACTCCAAGATGGCCTGCATCTGTCCCAAGGAACTGAAAGGAAGTGAAGGTTTGGGAATCAAGAAAAAGTTATCCAATAAAGCCATGTGGGGAATATACCAGGAAGAATCACTGGCCTTAAACTTCTCAAGGGTGATGTTGATAATGTTGGCCAGCTGGTTGTTCTGGTTATCTGCACGTTGAAGTCCCCACTGTCAGGTGGAGTTGGGACTAGGCCCCAAGCACTGGAACAGACTTGCACCACTGCACAATTGAAATCAATCATCCGTGAATACTGGACATACAATGCCACATTGGAGAAAAGTCTCTCCAAAAAGACCCCATCCAGAGGCCAGGCCTGCTTGCAAAGGGCCACAGAGCAAACAGAAGATGGGTGGTATTGCTCTAGTTCCCAAAGACAGGAGTGAACATCCACCCCCTGCTCACAAGACAGGAGGATAAAGAGGAACTCACTAAGGATTCATAACCCTGGAAGAGGTTGGTAAACCTCAAAGTCTGCATGATCAGTGTCTTATAAAAGAACAACACTATCTAGTAGAGTGGGATCAGGAGCATATGGTACAACAGGTGGCCAAGGTACCATAGCCAGGGCCTGCCAAGCGGCCAGGTCTACTGAAGAAGTCCAATTTTTCACCCCCCCATCACCAAAGTAGGACAATCTTCCTGCACAACCTCCTGGTCCAATATGGATCTGTGGGGGCGCTGAAAAGGATAGTGACCACAGTAGTGGCCAAGGACAGCTCCAAATGGGTATCATTTTCCCGGGCTTGCTTAAACGCCACCCATAAAACTGGAGGCAGCGCACCTCCTTGCTTTGACAAAAGAGCTCCTGCTGATGCTCCTCCAACATGTTTGCCAGGAACTCCTGGTATTCTTCTTTGGTGCTGAGACGGGAAGAAGTGGTTGAAAAAGCCATTATGCCTGACTCTCTTCTTACTCACCCTATTTATAGTCATGAGGGGGGAACTGTGATATTATGCTAATTTACCAAAAATAATCAGGCTAATCATTGCACGCAGATCTTTATCAGTTACACACTGTATTATCATCTGGTTATCACTTCATTAAGCGTGGTAATTATACACTATCTAATTAATAGTCTATTATAATTTATATGACAGTTATACGCCTTGTAATTGTTAGTTTATTATAGATGCAACAATTATACGCTGTATTATCACAGATCATAATTCAAATAAGTAGTAATTATACGCCATATATTTCTAAGTTTATTATAATTGATAAAGTGATTATATGCTGTATAAAAGTTAGCCAATATGGGGATTATCATAGATTACACGCCATGTAATCATGTAATCATCAATTATATATCAGTCATTCCATCCTACTGGAATTGTATCAACTCAATCCCATCCCTCCTGAAGGGTGTATATGATCATATCAAACAATTGATGTGCAAATGACAAGGAAATGCCAAGTTAAGATCAGCACTACACGGCATATAATTGGTTTCTTATTGGTTTGGGTCAGCATTACACAGCAGATAATTCACAAGTCAATATTGGATTGAGTCTGCTATTATACAGTGTATGTTGTGAATTCTGTCATTCACCATGTTTTGATTTTGCTTTTGTTGGGTTATTTTGAGGACAAATCTCTTTCTTTTGCTTTTGCCCTTCAAAACAAGGCTGGTTCTGCATTGGGAAATACAATTGTTTGGTTTCCTGATCCTGCGCAACTCACTTGCCCCACTCATGCCTGTGGCAAGTGATCCTACTGTCCTGGTATTGTTTTGTGGTATTGTAAACCACTATATATTCCATTTCCTATTTTCCAATAAACTTAAGTTCTATCACATTTTTGTCTTTATGTCTCCACGTACTTTGGCACCTCTCTAGCCATGTCTAGTAGATATTATTAATTCAGGACCACAAGGTAATTGCATAGCCTTCCCTGCCATTTTAACCAAGACTTAGTACAAATCTAATCCTAAGGTTAGGATTTCCCATTGTGACTCTGTGCCGCGCCTCAGATCACAACAAAAATGGTGCTCACTACAGGGGCTGTAAGCCCCTTGGTTACCTCCTTTGCGACTACGCTTTCAGGACCTTTGCCTCCACCTATACAAGAGCTGACTTTACCTGAAATTACCAGTCCTCCTATTAAAGAAGACATTGTCAACCCGTCTATTGTCCCTACTGTGCTGAACCTTGGGAGTGGTCCCCGCCTAGTGGCCTACCCGTTGGGTACCCCTGACTTGGAACAAGTCATGGCAGTAGCCCTTGGGATAGCCCAGATGGGCCATCCCTTGCCTCCAGCTTCAGTTTAATTGGGCAGAATACCACAAATTAATTGTAGCGCCACAATTTTCCCAGCATCTCCTCTCAGTGGCTGGCTCCGCTGAACATCTATTGTCCTCCTTTGTACAACCCACCTTAGTCCATCATCAAATGGTATTAGGGCTTCATGTTCAGAAACTTTTGTTGTTGCAAGCTGCTGTCACCCATCACTGGGATCAGTTTGCGGTCTACCAGCAGTAGATTCATTCCCTGTTTTCTTTAGTATTCAACAATTAGTGTGACTCTGTCATCTCCCAGTCTTGTTTTGTCACTTCCATCAAGAGAATGTGCCAATTCATCCCCAAGTATGTCAGAGAGCGCCTTCATGAGTTCCACCAACTGGAACAGCCTTGGTGTGCCCAAGTAGACTCTACTTTAAAAGCCTATCTCACCGACTTTGAACAACTTGTACAACAACTTAACAAGTTCAGTGCTTAATCCTTTTACCAATTGCAGCAAGTAGCAGTCCATGCTGCAAAGAGCCTCTGCAAACTTGGTGAGGACTTTGACCAAGAAATGGCTTCTACCGCTGCCACCATTGCCAAACTCCAGACTCAAGTAAATGAGCTGTCTGCCTCCAAAGCAGATGTCCCGCCTTCTCCTCCATCTGAAAGGCTAGCAGAGGGAGAACAGAGACTCTGGGATGCCATTTGAGATTTAAGAGCATCTACCTGCAGTCAGGATTGCCCCCCCCCAAAGTCCCTCAGCCTGATTCTCAAGTGCTTACTCTGACAACTCAGGTTGCTGACTTACAACAAGAGGTTGCTACTTTGTGTGAGGCAATGGCGTCTGTAGTTAGTTCACCTGAAGTTATGGGCAAAGATGGTTGTTGCCCTGGCTTGTCAGGAGCCCCCTGAATCCATTGTGCTAGAGAGTTGATAGCACTAGCCAATGAAGTGGACCTTCTGAAGCAAGATCACTCTGAGCTTGATAAAGAAGTACAAGAACTAAGTGAAGTGGTTGACTCAGTAAATGACAGGTTTGCCCCTTGCCTTTTGATGGGCCCAACTCTTACTTCCCAACTGGCTGAGCTTTCTTGGTAGTAGCTTCACAGGGTCAGCGCCTAGATGTTACTGAGTAGCAGACTGCCCTTGATAATAATACAGGCACCTGCACTGCTGACACTTTGACTACCCTTGAAGATAATGTTTGCCAGCTGTGGTCCAGGCAGCCTCCCACTGAGTCAAAAGCAGAATTCTCCCACACATAAATGTACTCAATAGCAACAATGGTGGCTCAACTCCAGAAGCACATTTCAAGCCTACTTTTAAGAAAGTTTTTGACCCCAGAACCTCAACCATTGCAGCTTTCCTAACTATCTATGAAACTGCCATGAGAAGAGCCTCAGATGAAGTCAAGAAAGAACATATCCTGACCTGTCTACACCCAACCTACCAAGAGGTAGTTGTGCCAGAGCTGCCCACCATTGAAACCTGAGAAGATATGAAGCAGCTTCTGATTGACAAATCTGGTGGTAACCTTAGTCTGGAGGTAAAGAAGGACTCCTTCATGCACATTGTCTTCAAACCAAAGGAGACCCTAGCTGAATTTGCAGATAGATTCTGCCTGGAGGGACAACAACTGATCACAAGCTGCCAGTTGACCGCACATGAAGCATACATGGCTTGTGCTCAAACCCTTAAGGTTAACCAGCTCCTGTGTCTTCACTTCAAGGCCCATAAAGCCATGCTTTCTTCCATGAAGAGCATAAAGATACTGTTGCAGGATATGCACCTTACCCATTCTGGGGCAGTTATGCAAGAAAATTGTGCTGCCTCTACCTCTGGTTTGTCTTCACGTGGGCTGTGTATCCTTACCATGAACTTGCAGAATGCTCCTTGATGCCAGGGTTGCCATAACTGTGGGAAAATGGTTCACCATTCCTGGGTCTGCACTAACCCTTGAGTTGAAGGAGCTGATCCCAAGGAACATGCGGGAAAAGAACAGTCAACCTAGAGGTGGAGACGCTCTTGGTTGACAATTCTTGCCAGTCTCTTCCAGTTCCCCCTTCCATTTCTGACTCTGAGCCTGCTGACAATGAGGCTCCTCCCATCCTGTTACTATTCCACAACATATCTGATGACTCTGACATGGATGATTCTGATGTAGAAGATCCTGATGCCTATGGGTACTCTGTCCTGGCTGTCTCTGAAACTATTACAGTCCCTTATAAGCTACGTTCTGGGAAGGCTAATACAACTGCCAAGCCTCTGCCTGAAGCCAAGGAGGTTGTATCTTGCCCTTACCTCATCCAAGCCAAGAGATCTCCTGTGCTTGTCAAGTCTTCTGAAGAAGCTGCTAAGGTTGCTGATGCTGTGTTCAAAAACGTCTCCATCTTGCTCCCTCTTCAAACAGTCTATAAGGAGTTCCCAGGCCTCAGATGCATGATTGAAAAGTGGGACAAAGAACTAAAAGAAACTCAAGACATTCTGGCTGTCCTCCCTCCCTTTGGTTGCACCACCACTCAGGTTAAAATATCCATTCAAAAGGTGAAAATTAAGACTGTCTTATACACTAGATCTCCTGTCAATGTTGTCTCCTCAAAGCTTGTCAAAAATCTCAGGCTTGCCCCCAACCTCAACTATCACCAGTTGTATGGCACAGCTGGGCTATCCATGACTTGCGCTATAGGGGCCTATTCTGCTCTTCCCATGCAGTTTGGCAAGCTACTCTTTGCTGCGCTTGCTGTTGTTGTGGAGAATGAGAGTTACAACCTTCTAGTTGGTACGTAATTTCTTAGGGATTACAATGGGATTATCAACCTGAAGGATGGCTACCTCTCTATCTTAGGATACAAGGTCTCTTTGATCTTTGAAGAGCCAGTTAAAGTTCCCATGAAGCGCCTCAGGACATGTGCCTTGGAATATCCTCTGGTGTTTTCACTTTAAAATACTGAATCCATTCCTCCAACATGAATTGCCCTCCCATGGCTTGTCCTGCGTCTGAGGGGATTCCTCTCTTGGCCACTTCTGCTGTGACTATTCTGCCTGGGTCTCAAACTATCCTGGACTCTCAAATATCATATGAACTGTCTGAATGTACATTCCTAGAGTTATACTTGCCTCCCTTGCTAGGGCGCAACAAACCCTATCTCTGTCCAGGGATCTTGGATGTCTCTTATAAAGACCCATTTCAACTGCTAATTGCCAACTTGACTGCTCTCCCCATACATGTGTCTAGAGGGTAGGTTGTTGGCTAAGGCAAGCTATTGAATGCTCCTGACATCATATCTCTCCATCCCTTTGGTACATTCCAGGGCTTTAACTTACCTGAGGATGAGCCACAAGTCCTATCATTATTCACTGCACAAGATTTCCCAAAGCTATCCCCAATACAACAGAAGGAGGTGCTTGATTTTCTAGACCAATTTTCAGATATATTTACTAAAGATAGCACTGATTATAGCCTAGCTAAAGGCGTCATTCATCATATCAGTATTGGTGACTCTCCCCCTTCTGTGCTAAACCATATTGCTGCAGCTGTGTAGAAGACGCTCAGGTGTCTAAAGAGCTCAAACAACTTTTAGACACTGGACTACTAGCTCCTTCCCAAAGTCCTTGGGCTTCTCCCTTGCTCATACTAAAAAAGAAGGATGGAGGTCATTGTATTGTGATTTTCTATCAACAATTGAACTTTTTAACCAAAAAGGATTCCTATCTCTTACCACACATTTATGATGCTCTTTGCTGCCTTGGGGCTCCAAGTTCTTTTCCGCTATGGACCTAGCCTCAGGTTACTGGCAAGTCAATCTCTCTCCCAAGGATAGACAAAAAGCTGTGCTCATCACTTCTGAGGGACTGTTTGAGCCTACACGCATGCTGTAAGGGCTCTTCGATGCCCCGGCTACTTTCCAATGAGCCATGGATTCCATTCTCTGTGATCTGAAGCTCTTGTGTGTTTTAGTGTACTTAAATGATATAACTGTCTTCAGTGCCACCTTCACTGATCACTTGGCCCATCTCAAGGAGGTTTTCATAAAGATTTGTAAAGCTGGACTTAAGTTAAAACCATCTAAGTGTGCCTTATTCAACTAACACCTTGAATTCTTGGGCCATGAGGTGCCTCAGACAGGGATCTGCTCCATGACTAAGAAAGTCAAAGCCATTGAAAAAATGCTTCTGCCCACCAACCTGCAATAAGTTCAAGTCTTTCTGGATATGATGGGATACTATAGGAAATTTATCCCTGATTTTGCTGACACTAGTGAGCCCTTGGTCCAGCTGTTGCGTAATGTCCCTTTCAAATAGATTGCCAGTCAGCAACAAGCCTTTGAAACCCTTAAACAAAAACTCAGATGAGGCTCCCATCCTAGTTTATCCTGACTACAATAAGGAATTCATCCTTTATACTAACGCTAGTGACCTGGCTATTAGAGCCATCTTGGCTCAACTAGATGATGAGGGTGTGGATCACTTATAGCTTATACTTCTTGTGTCCTGAACAAGCATGAGAAGAACTACAGCGTGACCAAGAAGAAGTACCTTGCTGTGCTGCATGCCATCAAGCAGTTCCGCCACTATGTGTATGGCACCCATTTCACTGTGGTTACTGACCATGCTTCACTCAAATGGCTACAGCAACTCAAGGAACCCAAAGGACAACTAGCTAGATGGGCTCTCTGTTTACAAGGGTATGACTTCACTGTGTTGCATTGCCCCAGGATTCAACATCAGAATGCTGACAGACTTTCCAGAATGCCCATCCTTGCTCTACACCCTGGTGGAGCTGACCAGTTGTATGAACTAATTGGATACCCTTAATCATGGGAAAGCAAGACAGAGGAAGTTCAAGTGGCCTTTCTAAGCTATCTGAAGACACCCTCATTTGTGAAAATCAACTTTTTAAGAAGGTACAAGACCGCTACTTGTCCTATGTAAGGCCTAGTATTTGCCTTTTTTTGGTGCTGCAAGCCTATAAAAAGACAGGACACAGAGGAGTTGCCAAGACCTATGCCTGACTCCAGAAGAATTACTTCTGGGAGAATATTTGCTTGCTGATTCCAGATGTTATTGCTAGTTGCCATGATTGCTAGCTCCAACGTCTTAAAGCCGCCACTCATGCGTTCAAGCTAGTCCCCCCTCAACACGCCTTTCACACTGTTAGTATTGAAGCTGTAGGGCCTCTCCCTTGCTCCTGCTCTGGTTGCCACTTTATCTTAATTGCTGTTGATCATTTTAGCAAGTGGGTGGAAGCTCGCCCTACTAAAGACATCACTGCTAAGACTACCACCGCCTTTCTGCTACAAGATGTATTCTTCTGCCATGGTTGCCCTCAGGTGTTGTTGTCTGACAATGGGGCTAACTTCAACGCCAAGTTAGTGACATCTGTTGTTGAAGCCTTGGGGTCTCACCAGTCTTTCTCTGCCCCCTATAATCCCTCTACCAATGGGGCGGTTGAGCGTGCAAATTTGACTCTGGTCTCTATCATGAGGAAACTCACTTACTCTGACGCTGCAAACTGGGATCTATACTTACCCGCTGCTCTCTTTGTGTATTGCCTTAGCAAACATTGTGTCACTGGGTACTCTCCCTTTGCTATGCTGTATGGTTGTGAAGCCACTACCATGTTGCTCCTGGAGGCCCCCTACTCTCCTCCAATAAGGCCATGAACCCTGATGAGCACATCAAAGATCTAGTCAACTGCATCATTAGTATACAGGCTACTGCCTACATGTCCACCTATAAGACCAAACTGCTGGAGCTCTCCCCTGAAAATGCCAGGAGATCCCCCTGCCTGAGTTTGCCATTGGAGACCACATTCTGTATTATCAACACAGAGTGGGAGGACAAGCTCATAAGCTGAACTTGTTATGGATTGGGCCCTTAGAGGTGACCTTCAAGCAAGAATCAGAGTATACAGTAAAGCTTTTCTCTAGTGGTCAACCTTTTTCTCAAGTGCATGCTAAGTTCCTTTGCAAGTATTCCCCCTAAGGTCAATCTAGAGGGGGGCAATGTTGTGAATGCCGCCATTCACCATATTTTGATTTTGCCTTTGTTGGGTTATTTTGAGGACAAATCTATTTCTTTTGCTTTTGCCCCTCAAAACAAGGCTGGTTCCGCATTGGTAAATACAATTGTTTGGTTTCCTGATCCTGTGCAACTCACTTGCCCCACTCATGCCTGTGGCAAGTGACCCTACTGTCCTGGTATTGTTTTGTGGTATTTTAAACCACTATATATTCCATTTCCCATTTTCCAATAAACTTAAGTTCTATTCACATTTTTGTCTTTATGTTTCCACGTACTTTGGCACCTCTCTAGACACGTCTAGTAAATATTATCCATTCAGGGCCACAAGGTAATTGCATAGCCTTCCCTGCCATTCTAACCAAGACTTAGTACAAATCCAATCCTAAGGTTAGGATTTCCTGTTGTGACTTTGTGCCACGCCTCAGATCACAACAGCGTATAATCCTGTATTTGACTCATTGCATTAATAAGCAGAAGGCTTGCCAGCCGGAAAAGGATCACTGATTAAGCCCTGGAAATGGAATACTGGAATTCTACCTTCCAATTTTTCTAGCGCCATAAGAAGCACATAAGATACAGCCAATCAATACTTGACAGTAGGCTAGCTCAAGAAGAGCATAGGCTGTAGCTAAAGTGCCATGTATGCCTTTCTAAGGCCAGTAGCAGCACACATGCCAAGGACAGCCAATAAGGATAGGTGCAGCCAGCAAAGATGGACCTATTGTAAAGGTAGCCGTTGAGAACTGTCTGAAAGGAAAATAACAAGGGTTGTTGCAGTATATATTGATACAGATGTCTGAAAGGATGAAAAACAAGTTCTTAGTTACACCTGGATAGATTGCAGCCGCTGGCTAGATTGTACCCCAGTTGCAATAAATGTAATTATCTTCAAAGTTATATTCTATTTTAGTCTGTAATGCTCTTGTATAGGATTAGGTAGAGTACATTGGCAAGGCTAACATCTATCTGTAGCTTTGAACATACCAGCAATAACCCAAGTTGCTCAACACCAAGGAACTCTACAGGTGTCACCTGAGTCATTGCTCATGTGGTCAGGAGAAAGGTCAAAGAAATCAGTCAATGAAGAGGTTTTTTTACTGCTCTGGACTTGATTCTGGTACAGGCAACACTCTTCTTCCTGAAGACGTGCTACTTTCAGAGAGGACTAGATTTTCCAATCTAGCCAGCCTGGCTAATACATTAGCTTCAAATTTCTTATGTGAGGTTTTTTATATGTACCCGCTCTAGTAGAGAACTGTAGTTATTATCTGCTGTTAAAGCCGTACTGACTAAAAGATCCTGGTGGTTTAAAAGTTCTTTGGTCTGGAAATCAGCGGCAGCAAGATTATGGCGGAGCCCTGCTATGTCTTCATACAGCTCAGATGCTAGATTCTGCGCATCTTTTACTTTGTCCCATAGCGTTTTCTGGTTGTCAAGGGTCTGGATGTACAAGTATTCTGGCTATTGCCATCACACCTAACATCCAGTCATTGCCCAATTTGGTGCCTTTCCAATATGCCATTTGACATACCAGAAATGTCAACAAACCAATATCACATGACTGTCCAGGTATCCAGCAACTTGAACCCATCCAGCACATGACCAGCCCCTGGGTTTGATCCAACTAAAATCCCTGCCACAGCTAAATCTGTACAAGTCTAAAGTATTATCCAATAAAATATACTTCTTTTTGTCCTACTTTTATTTTTGAAGCTTCCCCAAAAGGCGCTCCTTATCACTGGTAGCACTACGGTTTTTGACCACATCAATGAAAGAGAAAATGACTGACCAAAACCTGCCCACCTTTGCCCATGTACTCAACCAGGCCACATCCCAGGATACCTGAAAACGTACTTCCGTGCCCACAACATGAATGAAGATATTCCTAGTAAATGCACCGTATTTGAAGGACTGGTCATGCCCAAAGCATGCACCAAGATAATTCAATACAGTTGCTCTCTTCAACCACAAACAAACACACAACCACCTACCACAGATGAAGTTACCAACACCAAATACATTGGTATTTACAAGTTCTTTGGTAAAAACATAGGAACATCATCAACTGGCTAGACCACACAGCCGCCAAACTCCGCGCCAGCTGCATCCCCCACAAGAAATGGGTCCAGGAAGCTAGCAAGCGCCTCTACAAGGCTGCAGCTAACTGGTTTGCCACCTGGGTTGGCTCATAAACCAACAACCAGCTTGAAAACTGGGAAGAATTCAAAGCCAACATCACCCACAATTTCTGCGTCACTGAATCCCTCCAAGACATTGCAATACAGCTCAGTGATCTCCCTCAGAGGACCACTATTGCAGCTTACACCAAAAAATTTGAGGAAATATATTGCAAAATCCAAAACCCAGCACAAGCTGATAACGTACACACTAGAGCATCATTCATCAACAGAATGAAACCTTCTGTTGCTGCCCTCATCTGCCCAGAAGCAAATACCTCCATGCCCATGCTTATTGCTGAAGCCAAGCAAGCTGAAAAACGTGCTAACATGGAATATACTGCACGCAACGGCAACTGCTCCTCAAATGGCAATGGCAGAGAAAACGCCAATGGCATTAAACGCCAAAATACCAACCATAAAAACAGCAACTCTAATTGTAACAATGGCAATTGTAGCCAAAGCGCAAACCGCTCCCGTCCCAAGAAAGAGGACACTGCCAAAGTTAACAATGCTGAAGTAGCAACCCGCTATGAATCTGACCCCACATTCTATGACCTTGAAGGTCTTGAAACAGAGGAACAGGAAAAGAGGAGGGAGAACAGGCTTAAGTTCCCCTGTCTCCCCCCAACTTGACAAGAAGAAGTACCAAGGCACAAACTTTGCTGCTTGCATCCCACATGTCCTGCAATCCCCCATTTTTATGAACATAAAAATTAAAGATTGCTCACAACTTCTTGTCTATCCATGCACTTACAAATCTCATACACATAAAATTCTATTTGACTCTGGTGCACAACACACTATGGTTATCAAACCTTTTGTAACCAAGTACAAAATACCAGTTGTCAAATTCAACTTCAAATACGCCAGAATGGCAGACAAATCAAAAGTTCTACTCAAAGGCAAAACAACTCCCTTCAGAATTGACCTCCAAGGCATACAAACGTCCATCAAAGGACTTGTCATGAAAAACATAAACTACAACATTGTAGCAGGCATGGACTGGTTCACCTGAGTGAACCCCAGCGTATGTTGGAAAACAAAAACCATGACAATAAAACACAATGGAGTCAATTTCAACATTCTCAAACAACCCAACAACCTCATTCTAAGAGACACAGTATTTGTCCAAGTCATAAATCAAGATGACTCTGAACATCTAACCAAAGATAGTACCTTCCACATAATGAGGTACTCAGAATTTAATAATATACAAACACAAAAGATCCAATGCCCAGAACTTGCGGCACTCCTAAATGAATATGCTCATGTATTCAAGGAAGAACTCACAGAGTTACCCCCAAACAAGAGGTGAAACATGACATTGACCTATGTAAAGCTGTGCCTAAACCTGCGCCCCTCTACAGACTCTCTCCCATGGAGACCCAAACACTTAAAGCCCACATTGAGGAAAATCTAGCCAAAGGATTCATTTGTCCATCTGAATCCCTGTGGGGGCAGCAGTGTTCTTTGTAAAGAAGAAAGAAGGATCCCTTTGCTTAGTTACTGACTACAGGGCACTAAACGCAAGTAAAGTAAAGAATAAATACCCACTTCCCCTCATAGAAGACCTATTTGCAAGACTCTCTTGAGCAAAAATTTTCTCAAAAATTGACCTCATATCTGGTTATAACCAAGTTGAAGTCAAAGAGAAAGACATACCAAAGACCGTGTTCTGCATGCAATTTGGGTCGTTTGAATGTAAAGTAATGAACTTTGGGATGACCAATGCTCCCGCAATGTTTGTCACCATGATGAACCAAGCACTAAACGGTTCTCAAATACATTATGCTACCTCAACAACATCATCATATTTTCAAAAACAAAAGAGGAACACCTCACGCATTTCTGCAAGACACTTGATCAACTTGCAAGGCGCAAACTATACACTAAGCCTAGCAAGTGCCAATTTATGGAAAAGGAACTCCTGTTCTTGGGCCACATTGTCTCTGACGGTGGCATCAAAGCAGACCCAGATAAAATAAAAGCCATAAATAACATGCAACGCCCCACCTCCGTGAAACAAGTAAGATGCTTTCTTGGTATGGTAGCTTACCTAAAAAATACATCAAAGACTGCAGAAAGCTCACCACACCAATCAATGACCTAACCAAAGGTAATGCCAAAAAAGAAATTCATATGGACTCCAGAATGTGAAAAGAATTTCTAAATACTAAAGCAAGCTTTGATTGAAGCACCAATCTTGCAATACCCTAATAACAACAGGTGCTGCAAGCTTGAGTCAGACGCTAGTGACACTACCATTGGTGCAGTCCTACGCATCTGCCAGCCAGGGAAGCAAGATTTCCTGCCAGTATGTTACAAAAGCAGAAAACTAACAAACACTGAGCAAAGGTACCCAATACACAATAAAGAATTGCTAGCAATATATCACACATGCAAGAAATGGAGATGTTATCTTGAAGGACACTTAAACGTCTGAGTGCTAACTGACCACAAATCCTTAATCTATTTCAAAACTCAGAACGCACTTGCGCAGTGCTAAGCAAAATGGATGTCCTTGCTGTAACAGCTTAACCTGGACATCCAATACAAAAAGAGGGCAGAGCTGGTCACAAATGATGCTCTCTCTAGGCTATGCCAGCCAACTGAGGATCACCCTGACCACCTGGACCCTGACTGGCCCAACCTATACAACACTGAGTATAAGACAAAAGGAAAGGATCTCTCCACACATCAACTAACCCATGATACGCTAGTAAGGAATGAAAAATATATCCACATATCAAATGGCATGGTATACCAAATCATCAAGGATAAACACATTCCATACATCACACTCGCACAAAGAGACAACACTATACTAAGACACCATTGTCTGCTAGGACATACAAAGGCTAACAACCTATATCTCACATTAAAAGAGATAGTATGGTGGCCCAACCTGAAGCAAGACATAATTGATATTCTAAAAAAGTGCACAGTATGTGAAAAATACGCCAGCACCAAGGCGCCACAGCCAACAGTTAACCCAGTACCTAACCCCAAACCATTTAAGGTTTGGGGACTGGACATAGTGGGACCCTTCCCAGAAACCAAAACAAAATGTTTCTTAATTGTAGCCATTGACTTTACCACATGTTGGCCCATCTGCTGGGCAACAAAAAATCACAAGGTGGAAACAATAAATTGATTCATCAATAAAGCAATCATAGTAGACTACGGCACTCCAGACTACATCATAACAGATGGAGCAAAATAGCTAACAGGCCACGTAGTAAACAACAATCTAAAAACAAAGAACATTAAGCATTCCACAACCTTGCCCTACAGGCCACAGGCCAACGGCAGAGTTGAACGCCTAAACGGCAGCCTTATCAGAACCCTGGAGAAAATAATGGATGGAAAAGCCAAAGACACATTGCCACTCTATGTGAAACATGTATTACTAGTATCCTGGGTTTGTACTAATCAAGGAACAGGCTACTCACTGTTTGAACTAACATACAGGTACAAGCCAGAAATAGTCATCCGCAATAACCAACCATATGTGAAGATCCCCCAGGGAAACCTCCCACAGTAGAACAGAAACCAGCTCTACAAAACATAGGCCTCAAAGCCAAACTGGCAGAAATAAAGAGACTTAAAACTCAAAAGGTAATCTCAACAAAGGACCCACACCCCATCAACTCCCTTGTCTGGGTCTTAGCTGGGAACAGAAAGAAGCTAGACTCTGTACACAGAGGACCAGGAAGAATCATCAGATACCAACCAGACAGGAACACCTACCTAGTTAAGTTCCAGGGTGCCAAAGAACTCATCACCAAAAAGTATCACAGATCTTGCCTCCACCCTAGCAAAGGAGAACACTCAATCCAGTTGGTGCCCACTGGTAAAAAACTCCAGGAACATCAGGCAGCAGCTGTCAAGACAAAGCCCCCTCCTGATGTACCCGAGTAACCCCTTAAGGGAGGGGTGTGTTGAGGGTCTGGATGTACAAGTATTCTGGCTATTGTCATTACACCTAACATCCAGTCATTGCCCAATTTGGTGCCTTTCCAATATACCATTTGACATACTGGAAACGGCAACAAACTAATATCACATGACTATCCAGGTATCCAGCAACTTGAACCCATCTAGCACATGACCAGCCCCTGGGTTTGATTCAACTAAAATCCCTGCCACAGCTAAATCTATATAAGTCTAAAGTATTATCCAATAAAATATACTTCTTCTTTTCCCACTTTTATATTCAAAGCTTCCTCAAAAGATGCTCCTCATCATGGTCATCAGCATATTGAACGTGATCCAGGCAGCACTAATGGTCTTCCTGTTTGTCATGAACAGTACGCTGGCTACAGCTGGTGGTCTTCATCTTGCTGACTATTTCTGCAATTCTGTTGATGTGATTGACTACCTTGGAGTGATGGATATCCTGTTTAGTGCAGCTGTCTCTAATTGACTGTTTCAAGCTCTCCTGCTGGTTAACAAGATCTACATGAGCTTGATTGCCGGGCAATGTCTGCATGTGCCAGCTTAATGTTACACAATGGCTGGTTACATCTTCAACCCATTGTGCGCTTAGGCCTCAATTATCCAGGAAACTTCCCACAAGCTGGTCAACCTGGTTATTGAATTGGTTGACTATTTTTTGGCCCTACCATGGGCAAAGGTGGTGGAGTCACATAGATCTGCCACAACGGTCTGTACAGTTGTGAAGCTGACGTTCAGTTGACTGACCAAATGAAAGTTGGCCAACTGCAGCTTGGAGCAAAAGCATTTGAGCTTGTTTAGCTCCTGCCTGTCAACCAGTTGTTGAAGGTGTTTGATTGCTGGGTGCACAAAATATGCAAGCACCTCTTGGACCCTGCTCTGATCCAGTTTGAGAAGCTGTCCCAGTTGGGTGCAAGTGACATCCTGGTATCTGTGGAAATTTTTACTCAGGTTGTTGGTGGTATCATAAATCTGGAACAAATTGAACTTGACGTCACCCTGGGGATCATTGAGGCTACGTCTATCTTGTTGCAAGGGGTGAAAGACGGTGTGTACCTCATCTATGTTGTATTATTGTTGGCTTATGGCAACAGCAGTCCCTGTAATGTCTAGCTGGATCATATCCAGAAGAAGCGTGGGTACTTTGTATGGAGTCATCTCTAAATGAAAGGATTGATCCTACTTTATGTCTCTTGTCTCCATTTATCCCCCCTTTACTTATCAAAGAAGCTGGGAATCAACAAGGGTAAGCCAGTGCCTTGACTTGACACCAATGGAAACATGTATTTGTTGTGAGCACCACTATCAAGATTTTGCGTTCTTGAAGAAGAAGAGTTGTTATTTTTATTAAAGGTATTATGCATGTTGAGATTGGGATATCTGTATGGGGACATATGTGCTTTCAATTGGTGTGTGTAAGTGGAGCAACTTTCAGAATTCCATTGTTACTGGAGCCATGTAAAGAGAGATTCCTGTGGTTTTTGGGATGCAACACCGGCTGTGGTGGTTTGGCAGGATTCTAGAAGTATCAATAATATGCTCTTATTGTAATTGATACTAATACTATTTGGTTTAGTATTAATGTTGATGATTCTTAATTGTCTGCCTTCCAAGTGATCTTGGAAGGGCTTTTTAAAGCGTGAAGGTGGTGGTCAGACTGGCGTCTAGCTGCAGATAACTCTTACTAGCTAGCCTATCATCCCCAAGCTACTAGTTTCACCCCCAGAGTTGGATTCCAAACCTGAATATGGTTTTGGAATAAGGTGATATCCTAGTCTGCTAATTTATCCTCTTCAGCCTGGATATCTCTTGGCTTAGTTGAGACTAACTAAGTTGACATTCATAGGGCAGGGTCCCATCTTGTGCTCAGTCTAATGCACAAAATTTGCTTGGGCAATTTTCTGTCCCATTTCTTGCTGAAACAGGATTTTTTAACTTCCTGTCTTTATTCCATAAGGCAGATTTGCGTCCATATTGGGATCTGGAATGCCTAGCATCCAATTATAAAAGTTTCTGGATCAACCCATGACCTGAGACCCAGAATGTCTCAGGTGTCTTCTGGATTGGAAACTATAACAGTCTTGATATAGTTTCTCAGTATTCTGGAATAGAGGTCTCACATATGGCTGTGGC
Source organism: Entomophthora muscae (assembly GCA_014839935.2). Taxonomy (NCBI): domain Eukaryota; kingdom Fungi; phylum Entomophthoromycota; class Entomophthoromycetes; order Entomophthorales; family Entomophthoraceae; genus Entomophthora; species Entomophthora muscae. The sequence continues at coordinate 301,876 of QTSX02006416.1, forward strand.
CTGTCTATTGTTAGCCCATAGCTTTAGTGATGAGAATATGGATCAGTCAACCCTGATAGATCATGATTTCCTGACATTATTAAAGTACAAGAAGGGGAGGGAATGGGCAGAATGTATGTCGCCATCATCTGCACCTGTGAAAGGAACAGCATAATAGGTAGTGGGGAGGGAATGAGTGGTGGTTTGGGAGTCAGGGTTGGAAGGCAGGTGGCTTGGTCTTAATGGGGGAGTAGGGGAGGCTTGATTTGTAGACTGGGAAGAGACAGCAAGAGCTGATTGCTTCAATTGCTCAAATTATTCTTCTGTCACATATGTGGGCTTGACAAAACGGATGAATGGGCAAGGGGAAAGGCAGGAGTCCTTTCTGGACTTATCACTATCACTTGTATAGAAGAAGATGAGATCTGATAATTCCTAGACAAATACAAAAGGGAAAAGCTCAAACCCCTTATCAGTTCTGATGCACAGTTCATGTAGGTAGCAGGCTTTGAGCGCCTGAGAGCCAAACCAAAATTGTAAAAACATACATCTGCAAGATGCATGTCAGCATGGTTGGTGTGATAGATCAACAGGTATGCCCAGCAGCCCTAATTTCTTTGGTTGCCCATTCCTGCTTCTCTATCTCTGCACTCAGTACAACTGTGTGCATGGCTTGTTGGATAGTCCACTCCTCCAGCATGTCTTTGAGCTCTGTCTGTCAGGCATACCCATCTGCAGTGTTTGATATTTCCAAGTAATGATTGACACCCAATGGAGAAACTTCCAGCAAAACCCCAACAAATCAATATTAAATTAGACCGCACTTGTAAGTGTCAGATTGGATACACTTTTCTCCATAGTCTTAGATACTTGTAGAAATCTTGGCATATAACAGGAAGATGATGTCATTGGGCGTCTTCCTTGCCCTCTCTTTTATAAAATTAATAATGGTTGAATTTTAGGGGTTGGTATCCACCAAACTGAGGCCAATGAGAACTTGGTTGGATAAGATTCTAGCAGCAACCACAACTCTATGCATCCACAAATCAACTGCTCTTTTATTTTCAAAAATGACATGGAGTCCCAGTCAGAGACAAACCTGGACCAGGGGCATCTGCAGGTCATGTTCCATGATGGCTATCATAAGGGGATGGGCTTTTCAACATCAGTTGAAGTACAGGCACCAGTTGGGGTCTTCTTGGGAGGGGGGCACAGTTGGTGTGGGCTTGCATGGTTGCAACCACAGTGAACTTTGCAAAACCCATCACAGCCGCAATTTACCCAATAGACATAAGCATCCCTTGCTTTTTGACCAATTTGAGAACAATTTCTGGAGTGATTGGCTTTCTTCTGCATCTTGCAGGATAATTGGCTGGAGGTGAGATGTGTCTGTCTTGGAAACCAGACAGTGCCATTTGATTGTGTCAGGGATCCACTCATTGGGAAGCCTCTCCCTGATGGTTTGAAGCAGAGCTCCCAAGTTGAATTTGACTAGAGTGGACCCTACTAGAATCCCTATCATTAACATGTACAAGAGGTGAATAAATAAGCAAAATCTCACTGGAAGGGAGTAAAATGATTTAAGAGATAATAGCTGCTGGTATACCCCAAAAACCAACCAGGGGGCTTGAGGTGAATAATGAGAGAAAATTGAGCTGTTTCTACATAGGGGGCATGGCAGCAACGTGGTCCAAAACAATACCATATTGAATCCTCTGATTTATTGATGGGGGTAGGTTCAGGACTTTTGAAGTTCATTTTGGCTTGTCCATAGATAATCAACACACAAAAGGCAAACACTAAGAGGATGAGCTTCATGTTGTTGAAGGGGGAACCTTTTTAAATCTACTAATCAAGTTTAGAAGTTTTGAAAATATAGATTTATTGGTATGATAGGAATAAGAAATTGTTGGAGCAATTTTTTAGGAAGGGAAGCTCAGTTTAAATACTGAGTAAAAATGTGGGGATATCCAGAGTGGTTACCAGAGGCTGCTGCAAGGACTGATTGTGAAGTATTTTCTTGCAGGACTGCAGCAAGCTGCAGCCTGCAAAACAAGAAGCAGTAAGGTTTGCTGGTGCTTGCATGGTGCATATGGGCAGGTGATTGTGGTTTAAAGATTTCTTATTGGGATGCATGGTATTTCTTTGGCTTGGAACTTATATGGCCTCTGGTTGCTTGTTTAAGACGGCAGGAGGTGCAGTGGAGCTGTTTGTGGACTTTTGGAAGCTTTGATTGGTTATTTCAAACACTGAGGTGTTTTTGGCTGAATTAAAATTTATATTGTTTTCCTTGTTTTTGTCTTTGCTGTTATTCCTGTTGTCCTTATTGTTGCTCAAGCCTGAACTTCTTGATTTTAAACTAGGTTTTATAAAGATTGAAAGGGTTTTGAAACTGTTTTTGCATTTGGTTCTGATTTTAGAACAATTAAGTAAAATGCATTCATTTTTAAATTTTGAATGTAGATTCAATGGCTCATTGTTGACTGTGTTCAAGGCTAAGATTTTAGGCTCTAAATCAGTGCAAGGGTTATCTTCAAAATCTTTGGTGCCAGTCTTAATTTTATATATCTTTGGTGTATAAGGAATGCAGATCCTTACAGATTGTCTGTTTCTGGATTCTGGGTTCTAGGGGTGACCCCTTGGCTCAATTGGCTAATTCCAGATGCTAGTGTTGATATGCAATCTGGGTTAGCAGCTGCCTGTGTGTGATGGTCAAACACAGCCATGCTTTAGGATGTAGGAGAAAGAACACACTCCTGGGTAGTGCTTGGGGCGGGGCATGCAGGTTGGGAATGACCATAGAGGGAGGCTTCACTATTGAGAGACCCAGTGTAGCCCTGCATGATTTTTTCAAGGCCAGGGAACAGCTTGTTGACTTGGTTGTTGTTGAAAGAAGACATAATAAGTTTTATATTAAAAAATTAAACTCAAAAAGTATCAGGAATGACAATTTGGATGCTCCTAAATCTCAAAATATGGAACCAGAGTCAAACCCTGGACAAATCCCTTTGCGGACCTCCAGACCCATGGGCTGGGAACACAATAACCCACTACTTATTGATAAAGTTGTTACCAGCCCGCCAGGACCCAAACCCTTAGCTGTCCCTCAGGATTCTGCAAGCAGACTGCCAGTGCAAGATGCTGAGAATTTCCCTGGGGTGCCAACACCTGACACCAGCAGTTTGCTTGGTGAATTACACAAGTTTCTCCATGAGAGTTATTCCAACCCCCCCCAAAGTCCTGGGGGAGGCACTGAACCCAAAGAGGCACCCAATATCCCAAATCAACAAACAGAAGGATTCAAAGTCTTCTCGTCCTGAAGCGGCCAGTGGCAAACTGCCAGTGCCAAGCGCCACACTGCCATCTGAGACCCCCAATGCCAACCTGCCCAAGCCCAGAAAACTCAACCAGGAAGTGAAGCCTGGCAGTGTGGTATAAATACCTTCTAGGCCAAGATCAACCCCCATTGTTATTTTTAAATAAAGGTTATGAGATATTGGTTTCCCCAATTATTGCTGTATTTTATTCTTGTCATCTGCCAGTTGACTCAAAGATCATCTGACCCCCCTGCCAGCCCACCAGGTGCTCCCTTTGGCCCTGTCCATTTCACAGAGCACCCCTTAAAGCCTGAGTACAAGGACTACACCACCGACAACATACTAGCCTGGGATCTCTTGGCCAGAACTACAGAGTTAATCAGATACAACCGAGAAGGCCCTTGGTATGTCACCAAACCCCGCCTGTTCAGAGATAAATACAACTTCCTTCCTGCCTACCAAATGGACATGGAGCCACCTGTCACCCCCAAACCAATGCTTGCCTCTGCCGCCGAGCTCTCACTGGACCATACCAACAAGCTTTTTGGAATTTTATATATTACTTTCACAGGAGTAATAGATACTATTGTCCCCGCTGCTGGTCTGTGATCGTGGGTGGGCAAGTCAATGTCCTACCTCATTAAGTTGGCACCAATACTTTGGTGTGCCCTGCCCACCCAGTCCGCAACCTGCCAGTTCCCAAATGCTAGCAAGCCAGCTGATCAGGGTTGGTTCCCTGAAAAAAAGAGAAGTGTGCATTTTAGTCATTTTTCTTGTTAAGTATGTTAATTTTGTGAATAGAAGGATCTAAATTTTAGCTATCTAAACTGGAATAGGATGATTTTTGAGAATGCCTGTGCTTCCTAAAAGAATTAGCAAAAATCCACTCTAGATCCTTTGACTTCCTATTTGAGACACCCATAAATAAATTTATTTCAAATTCACCTCATTTTTGATTTGAAATTTGGTTCTTGGATTTAACAATCCCACAATTTCATATTTGTTAAGTTTTACATGATGTCTATGATTTGTTTGAAATACAGGAAATCTCAAATCCTACATTAGAATCCCGCATTTCTGATTCATGTATCCTGCATTTGTTTGCTGAGTTTTATCTTTTGTTAGTTGAGCTATCTGCTCAAGAGTTTTGAAATTTGCCAATTTAAATAAACCAAAAAAAGTCAAATTAAATGGTTGATTTTATTAAATATTTTAATTTTCACTCAGCTGAGTTGCCTGCAAAAGTGATTCAAAACTTGTACCAAGGATTTGACAATCCCGCATTTTACGTTAAGGTTCTGAATTTACAGTATAACTATAAAAGGTTAAAATTTAAGAATATACTAAATGTCACTAACACACTTAGTATATAATACTATTTTTGTTGCTTATTTACCTCTCATAGGCTATCATCTCTTTATTTTAATAAATAGAGAGTATCTTTATAAAATATATTAATACAAATGCAAGCTAAGTTAAACAGGATTCAAGAATGATTTTTATTATATTTTTTGAAGTTATACAGTAGTTTTCAACCCTGTTGAGATAAATGAAAAATCTCAGTCCAAAAACAAATTAACTCAGTCCAAAAACAAAATCAAAAATTAAAGAATTTATATTAAATTACAATAGATTTGGATCCAACTTGATTTTGCTTTTAGACTGAAATTTTTTTGTTTATCTCCAACAGGTTTGAAAGCTACTGTACATCTTAATATCTAAAGATTTAATTAGTAATTGCTTTTTGAATTTACCAAAATTGAATTTGAAATTAAAAATTACCTTTATGTTACCATATTTTTAAAGAGATTTAATTAAAGGATTAAAAAAACTTGATTAAAAAAGCTCAGGTTTAAACCTGAGCCTTTGTAAATCTTGCAAAATGAAAAAAGCACAGTTTGACATCTGCTTTTTTACTTAAAAGTAGATTTTAGGGGCCCTGTCAACCACCCAAAATTGGGTTGTTGAGCAGGCGCGCTTTGATTGGCTGGCCTGGTAATTGGTAATTTGACTTGTTATGAACTGAATTACCAATGCACCAAACCACTCAGTTCAGTCAAACCTAACAAAACCTACCTCATCAACGGGATTGGTGCCCATACTGGTTTGAAACACATGCACAATGATCGCTCTGCCTATGCAAGGACTGCACAATGCAACTCATGATTACCTGTCCCTGACGCAAAACTGGATCAATATCAAGCCTGAGTCCCCAACACTCTCAGAAAATTCCTAAGGCTTCACCTTCCAGCACCCTAGGGGGAGATGTCACAACATCTATGATTACTCCCTCTTGGGAGAGTAATTCCCTGAGTAATTCCCCATTTAATCATTAAGTCAGTGGCACCCTTATCAATAGCCATCTAGTACGGGGATCAAAGCTTTCAAGTCCCAAATGGAACACTACTTGGACAAGCCCCACAACTACCATGATGTACATGGACAGTATGTGGCTTTTCATGATACTATATAATACTCTAAACTCATGCAAATAAAGTATCATGCTCTTCTTAATTTTCCTCTTTATCTTGTTTATTATACTTATCAGAAGTATATACTTGACAGTATAAATTTTATTGTAATTATCCAAAAGGATACCATAATGTTAGAAATTGGTTCCTAGGAATGAGGGTGTCAAAAATAAGGTGGTAACCAAAATGGTGGGAGAAATGGAGGATGTTGTGGACGTAAATATAATATTAAAGTTTAGTGATTGAGAAAAGTTGGATAGCTTTAATGCTTGGGTAATTTAAAGGAAGCACTTTCTCATAAGCATTCTTAATACTAAGCATAAAAAATATGACCAAATAGAAAGAGGCATACTTAAACAAAATCTAATCAACATTTCCCAGGGGTGTTAAAAAGTAAAGATTCAGTAAACTTATTAGTTAAAACTTTAACCCTAGTAGATACCATATGGTATGAAATTGCTTTAAAAATGCTTAGTGAGTTCAAATTCAAGCTTTAGTATTTCCATCAAAAAAAATGTGTGTATCCTTACAAAACAGCTATTATACTCCTATGAAAGAATGGAAACCTTGCATTAATGACCAAGTGAGGCATGAATCAGCAGGCAGGGTAGGATATCCGCACTAAATGCTTCTATTGGATGAAGGGAAGATAGGTGGGAGTCACACTGCGATAGTTGGTATAGTCTTGCCCAAAGAAGCGAATGAGATGGGCTTCTTCTGTTGTAATATGGCATTTAGGGTTAAGGAAATAAGTAAAAAAATGTACATAAAATAAGAAAGGATATCTGATTCTGTTCTGGAAAAAGCGGTGCAGCACAAAAGCAAAGCCAACAAAACAGATTGGATTAAATAAAAGTAGCTGAGAACCAAGCGTAAACATATAGAAGCCTAGATATGATGGGTGGCGGACAATGCTTGGAATGTGAGAGCAGTCAAAGGGCAGATTACCTAAAGATTCCAGCGGTAACAAGGGTATGGTCATGGTCTCGCATCGAAGCAACATGGTGATTAAAGCTGGTGCTAGCCTCGACCATAGCCTGGGAGCGAAACCATTGGCCAACCAAGGTGATGAGACCCCCTGACGAAGAAATTTAGATTTTAGTTCTTAGAGGCTTATTTTACCCAGGATCTGGATCGGAAAGACGTAGCTATAAAGCCCACTATAGTAATGTTGCTTAAACCAGTACTCGAATATAGACGCAACTATAGCATGATGATATCCTGTCACTGGATCATACACAAAGGCTGAATGTACTTTAGGAATACGTTTTGATGCTAAGCTTACAGTCTAATTTTACTCTCCTAGGATTGAAGATTGCAGTAGTAAGATATTCGAAGAGATGGAAGATACCCAAAGAAAATAAGTATAGACCAAAGGCGCGATGACCAGTGAAAAAAAAACCCATTAACCCGCTGCCTATTAACATGCCTGCCAAAACCGAATATAAGGCTATGTTAGGTGCGATATGATCTCCTTGGGCCCATTGTGAGCGCCAAGCCCGATAAAATGTCTTGAACCTTTCTTGGCTTTGGGGGGAGCGCTCATAAGAATTGGTAAGTTTTATAGTGCCTCCTGGACTGATGGGAGGGTTTTTACCGGAAGCTCCATATTCGTCATTCCCTGTGGTACCCTGGCGTTGAGGCTCTGAATTCGAGTTTGACTCCATTTAAAAACCTACCAGATGCTTAGTAAGCAGGTTTAATTACGAAATTTTGAACGATGGGGTTCAAGAGGTAAAGAAATAAATCCAAAAAGAAAATATACTATGCATATACAAAAAGCTTTGGAATGAATTCCTTCTACTTTATTAACGGCAGAAGCATCAAAGCCAAAATTGTGACTTTCTTTGATGAGGCAAGAAAACCAGGTCTTGTCTAGGATGAATCAATCTTTCTAATTTTACTGTATAAGCACTGTTTTATTGATTAAGTAGTAGGAGGAATTAAGGTCAATGAAAGTGGTAGAATAGCTTTAACAAATACAATATATGCTTTGGTATGTTGATGGAAATAAAAACGAAAATTCTTGCTTAAAGCATCAACCATCGATTCCTATAATAAATTAAAAAAGAAAATAACAGTTATAATAATACTTATTAGATATTAAAAGGCAAATAAAGTACTCGTTGAAGAACAGCAAAAACTTTATTTTGGAACCGAATTTAGGAAAGATAAATATGTCGTAGTCAGGTTCAATAATCAGCTGAAACTTGAAATAATGACAAAAGAGGATTTGATTGGGTTTACAGTGGCGCCACTTGAGACTCAAGAATTCCGCTATCAAATTGTAACAGATGGGTCATTATTTTAGAGATTAGGCCATTTTCTAATGCACATGCTGCTCAAGTCGCAGCATAACACAGTTCGATTTTGAAAAAGTAACTAATTACACAATTTATATTTAAAACATTAATAACTCAATGAAAAATTAATATTTTTTCACACTGTAAACTATCAAAATGAAGCTAAGAATCTTATCTTTCTATTGGTGTAAAAATTTTAATATGTATACTATGCTCAATATTAAAGCAAAAGTAATTTAAAAGAGCATAATCCAGATTTTATTATATGATTATATCTAATGATATAAAGTAGATTACTTCAAAGCTAATAAATACTTTTTTTTGAATACACAACAGATGTTTTTTATTTGACGAAATTAAAGATAAGATTGAGAGCTTTATTTTCGCATTTTATTTTATTTAAAAAGCTCAATTCTCTAGGATTTTATGATAGTTTGAAGTTAGGATGTTTTTATCACTGTTTAGATTGATTTTAAGGTTCAAGTGAGCTTCGAACCTCAAATTGAGCATTCATTAAATGGAATTCTTTAATATTTTATCATTTTAAAAATATGCGGAAGAGTTACAATTAACTGAATACATCATTTTAATTGATTTGCATTGATTACAAAGAGGATATGATGTAATAATAATGCTTAGCTGCTTCACATATATCACTTGTGCATGAAAACTGGGTATTTAATTAATTTCTGCAAACATAAATTCAAGTTCAAACTATAATAAAAGCTATCACACCATTTCTTTCAGAATGGTGTCATTTAGCTTGGTATATAAGAGCTAAAGTACCACAAAGCTTCTAATCCAAATAACCCAATTCAAAGACCACATTCTGATCATAACTACTCCATCATTAAGGCACACATCAAAGATCTGACCTAATTACAGATTCAAAATACTACCATGTCCTCAGTTAAATTTACTTCTTCCATGCTACCCTTTTTTTCCTTGGGAGCTTCAACAAAAAGAGAGAGAATTGCAATGTTAAAAAAGGCATTCCTCTTTATTGCTGGTGATGATCTTGATAATTTCATCAAGCACTTCCTTACTCAAACTGAATTTGGGAAAGCTCAGTTCCTGCCAACTATTCAAAATCAAAAAGGCAATGAGTTCATTGAAAACTTAAAGGATCTCATGAAATCTTCTCCCCAAAAACATCTCCCAGCCTTGCGATCTCTGGTTACTTCCAGTTACTCTTTAAAAGAGCTTAATGATATGGGGTTTAATATAACCAAAAGTGAGTTTGAATACTCAAGAAAAATAAATAAAAATAAAAATGTAAGCTTAAACAAAAAAAGCCAAAAAAATAATAACTATTCATTAAAAAAAGAAATAACTAAAAAAATAATTAAAAAATTGCTGGAAAATTCTTTTGAAACAAGCCAGTTTACAAAAAAAGTGCCTGAAAAAATTTATAAAGATATAGAAAAAGAGATGAGTAATTACTCAACTGAAATTAAATACTCTCTACTTAAAACAAAAAAAGAAATATATGAAAATATGAAAATAAAAAATGAAATTTCAGTTTCAATTTCTACTTACTATAAATTAATCCCTAAAAATATAATAAAAAGTAAAAAACAAACTGATATGTGCAATATTTGTAATTTAAAAAATTCACTAGAAAAAAGAAGGAAGAATGTGAAAGTAAAAACTTACCATTACCAGAATCTATAGACAATGACTTAAAGACTATTAATCAGCACCAAGACTTTTATGTTCATCAAAATTGTGAATATAAAAAAGATATTAATGAACTAGATGATGAGTCTTGTGTTGTAGTTATAGATTATAAAGAAAACTTAAAGGTTGGAGGTGGTCCAATTGAGACCAATAATTGTTTTTATTCAAAAAAACCAATCTCATTATTAGGGTTTGCATTAGTTTTTAAAGAAAACAATAAAATTAAATATGAATATCATGATTTTTTGTCTCAAATATTATCACATGATTCTTTATTTTCAGGTGAATGTCTAATAAGTCTTCTTAAATTAGATAGATTTAAAAAAATAAAAAATATAAAAGTATGGACAGATAATGGAAATCATTTTAGATCATATGAATTTTTATATTACTTATTTAAAGAGGCACCTAAATATATTAAGGGTTCCATAAAATATAACCGTTTTGTTGAATGCCATGGAAAAAGCATTGTTGATGGTCACTTTGGTGTAATATCAAAAATTTTAAAGGAAAAAGAAAATGTACTTTATATTAACAACATTAATGATCTAAAAAATATTTGTGAGAAAGAAGAAAGAAGAAAAGAATTATACAATTCATCTTTAACTGGTTCAATTGTTTCCCAAAAAGCATTTTTTTATATTTATGAAAGGAAATTTAGGCCTATAAAAAGAGAGCTTGAAGTTAAAAATCTGCGCATTAATCTTTCATATTTGATGAAAGATGGGAAGTTATATACTTCACCTTTAACATTTGAAAGCTTCTCAGAATATTCTGAGATATTTTATCATTTGAAATCACGTGATGATACCAGAGAAACAAAAATATCAGAAGATGCTAGTAGTGTATTGGGGCAAGTTCATGAAGTAGGGCAGCTTACTAGAGGGTGTATTTTAAATAGAGTTATCAGTCTTTCAAAAACAACAACCTTTTTTTCTGAAACAAACTAAGAATATTTATGATGAGCCAAAGATAGGGTAATAGCATTTATAGCTTTGGGGCTGCTATTACTCTCCCATGCAACTCATCATAAATATTTTTGGTTTGTAGTAGCACTTAAGATATTTTCAGTAGTACTATAAGTTGCAATTTTCAATTATAAAATCAATGAATTATTTTTTAAAAAATCACCCAAGCCCAAGATCAATTAAATATTTGGGATTGATTGTATTTTACTCTTTCTGAATAATTTGAATATGAATAATGTGATTAAGTTATAAAATAACCAATCTGGCGCCTAGGCATAACAAGAAAAATAATGTCCCAGATCTATCGTTACTGTGATCCCGCTTGGTTGCTACCAGCAGAATCTCCTGGCTGACCAAATTCGATTTCAAAACGAGGCAACCTGCCAAGTACCTCTAAACCCAAACCCTCCAAGCCAAAGAGGTAAATTCAATAAAATTTACGCCCTGTCCACCAATGAACCTGTTTTGGTGAGAGGTTCAAACTAAACTCAATACAAAAAATTAACTGGGCGGCACATTTATTAAAAATAAAGAAAAATAATAACAAATAAAAACCATTAATATTGGGATAAATAGATGCACCACAATTTTTTATCATGTACAGAAAAAATAGGCAAAAAGCTACAAAAAAGTAAATTTCAAAAATTATAGTATTCATTGTAAAAAACCAATGACTTACAAGACTGAATATCTTGTAGAACTATTAATTGGTGTTAAAACAACTTGGTTGACCCCCCAGCAAAGTTCTGCACAAGAGACCCTGTATCACTCAAACTGACTTTCCCACTACTTGGAGCCAAATGCGGAAGTTGACTCAAATTCCCAAACAAGGCAACACAAACCAGTAATGATCTGTACTCAGTGGATAGCTCAATTTGGTGCTTGACTCATTACAAGTATCAAGCCACCCCCTGTCCAATTTAATTGATTGATTGTCCCAATATTGTTCCTTTTAAAATGGTTCTCCCAAACTATATAAGTGATTCATCTCAATAAAGATAATTATCTTGTTCTTCAATATTTTTCCCATTGTGTCATATTTTACTATATGGATATAGTATATCTATAACTCAGTTAGCTTGAACCCTTGTGATCCTTAACTATACCTCCAAGTGATATAGTAACAGCCTTAATTAAAGACAAAAGAAAATAAGAAGTCAAGACAAAACTGTTTCTTTATTTGATAGCTGGATGATTATATAGAAGGAGCGGGGGAATTTTCACCAAAGAAAAGAGGCATTAACAAAAGGACTTACTAAATGAAGGCAGTGGAGAAGTGGCATAGAAAAATGCCTACACGCAAAAACAACTGGTTTCATGCCTTGTCATATGGAGAAAGGTAGCCCTAGATGCTACAAGTCTATATTTAACCTCTGAAGTAAAGGCTGCGCCCTATGTACAATGTAAATTCTATTTGACTGTCACTTTCCAGACGCAATATAACAAGTTTAGAGGCATAAACTAACAAATGCAAAAAACAATTGAGAAATTGTGTGATTTTTTATTGTCCTTAATATAAGTGTACTTCCTATTTTCTTATCCAACCATGATCTGTGGTATTTTCCCCACTGGATCAGACAATAGGGTTAAAAGGCATGACATCTCAAGAGGGCAGTCATAGCAGACAGATATCACAGGGGAACTCTAAAGACAGCGCAAAAGAAGGTGCAAGTGGTTATCATCAAGAGGACCAGGCATCAGAGATCAGTACCAGTGGATGAGGCAGCCCATAAGCTGACAACTCTTCATAATGTGAATGGCCAGTACATAGACCTGGGGACTCAGTTAGACCAGATAGTGATACCTCAGTTGTCATTGTTAGGGGCAACCCCATTATTTTCTTCTCTTTTTTTGGCTTTAGGGAATCCAAGGGAGGTAATGTGAGCCAAATTGCAGGAGGGTAACAGTGTATTTGGAGATTCTCTGTGTATGGCAAAGAGTTACCTGAAAAAATAACTGATTGACTTTCAATTTGATGGGCAAGTACTTTTGGGGTATCAAAGTCAACTGTTTTCAATCTGGTCAAGGCAGTGCTCCGGACTTGGGGGCAACAAAGGCCAAAACCATCAGCTGGTTAACTAATAACAGCTTCAAACAGAGGCTTTGGTGTGCCTTTCAAGAAGTGGTTAAGGCGTACTCAGTGGAGGGGACAGGGCACCTGGTACCCATGATTATGGCAGGAACCTGGTCCTTTGGGGAACCAATTGATGTGACTTAAAGCAAGAAGGCAACATGAGTGTTTTTCTCAACTGGGCTCTGTCTGTCTTCTATAGGGTAGGTGGTCTAGTACAAATAGAGTATACCCTTTGTAAGAGCCTCCTTTGGGATTATATCTTCTTGGATGTTGCTTTCCCAGTGGCCATAGGGTGAACCATGTCTATTTTCTGGTGTATGTCCAATTCTAGGGAATCAACTTTGTGATTCTATCAATAACCAGCTGTTCTTAATGATGGCCATTCAAGTGGTGAAGCAATTGGTGCAGTATTGGCAGGGTCTTGTCAGTCCCCAATAAATGCTTGTTCATTATTCCATATTTCTTATAAATTATATCTTCTAACTATTGAGAACAGGACAACAACTCATGAAATTTTTTAATTAGGCTTTTTTGGGTTGCTGTCCTCATTGGAGCTTACTATTAATTGCTAGGAGCAGCACACATGTATTGATCATGTGCTCTAGTAATTAATTGCCCAGAATGAGGCTCCTTCAGGATGTAGGAGTCAAGGCTGGTCTTCTGGGTGACCTGAGCTGGGTCTTGCCAAAATGAGGCAAGTTAGGATTATATTTCATAATCTCTGTTGCTGAAAAAGTATACTGAGTCTCCTACCAGGTAAGTGGGCAGGGCAGGGCGTTTGGATGCAGCTTGTTCTAGGTCCTGCAACTTATGGTTTAAGTTTATGGTGTAGGCTTCCAATTGCAAGTGGATAAGGGGTTGAATGAACTTATTGATATGTGCTTCTGGAGATACTGACAGGATGAGTTTCACTAAAGAGTACAGTAAAGGAAGTAGCCCTGGTTTTCAACTGCAGAGAAGCTGGAAGGGTGGCTTTCCTGTAGTGAAGTGATACCCAATGTTGTTGAAAAGATGGCCGCAGACAGGAAGGTATCACATTCAGTCTCATGTTGATGACTGAGCTTCTGGAGTATCTTTACCAAGCTACCATTGGTCCGGTCTACCATCTTATTTTTCTGAGGATAAGAGGTGGACAGAGCTGCTCAGATTCTCATCAGTTGATTGAGGCAAGGGATAATGTAGCTGGTGAAGTTGACTTCATTGTTGGTCAACAGAATCTGGGGGCAGCCATGATTGTATATGGTGCTCTCCAGGATGGTTGTATCAGTCAACAGTGAAGATTTGTTGGGAATTGCTTTGGCTTCTACCAATTTAGTCAGATGATCAACAGCCACAATGATGAGCTTGTTGCAACTGTTGGTAACTGGCAAGGGCCTTGCTACGTCAATGGCTACTGTGTGGAAGGCAAACCCAGGGCATACAAGTCTGTTATGGAACTTGAGTACCTTAGGTCTCTCAATTTTGCATTCATGACAGGTGGCTAGCGTATCTAATATATCAGTGTGCATTCCTTCCAAGAAGCAGTGCTATTATAGCAGGGCTAACTGTTTCTGTATACCACCATGATCAGTAGTCTTGTGAGCAGCCATTACTGAGTCCATGTGTAGGGATGGGCGTATGTACAGTAGCCAAGAGTCTCCACAAGGCTTCATGAGTTTTCCCTTAGAGACCTTGGTGTCAACAGCTAACTTCTTAAGAGCCCTCTGTATCTTTACCAGCTCCCCCCCCCACAAAAAAGGATCCTCCATAAGCTTGTCATAGAGAATGTCAGACATGGAGGATACTAAGGCAATAGTAGGAAGGCAGGAGAGACAGTCTGAGCTCTGATGTACAGTATCAGCATGGTGTAACATTCTATAGTTTTAAGAATGCAGCTTGATAGACCAATAGCCCATGTGTACTTCAGAACCCACAGTGTCTTCATTCATTGTAGGGAGGCATGTTCATTCACTACAGTGAAATGTATCTCATGCAAGTACACATAGAACTGCTGATACAAGTAGATTAATGCCAGGCATTCACACTCTAGGACAGTAAATTTTATCTTAAGGGAGTTGAGGGTATGAGAGCAGAATCCTACTGAATGTTCTAATCCTTCTGCATCCAACTTGGAAAAGACAGCTCCAAAAGCAGTTAGGCTGGCATCTGTGTGGACTACAAAAGGTTTTGCAAAATCTGGATAGACAAGAGCTAGGACAGCATTAAGAGTCCTCTTTATGTTAGAGTTTTCCTCCAGTTGTACATAGGACAGCAGATGATGCTTGGCAACTATCATAAGCTGTGGCCCATATGTGCTAGTAGGACAAGTATGTACTGATCCCTAGGGATTAGGATCCCAGGTGCAACCCAAGATTTCAGTCTAGAAATTTAGGTAATTTGAAGACTTTTACATGGGTCCCAACTTGAAGGGCAATTGCTAGGCAAGTGTTATAAATAATCTTGGAGCCAGAAGGTATAGTCACATTAGAAGACACAGACTGGAATACCCTTGGACTCTCAAATTGAGAGAGGAAGCGCCTTAGTGTAAGAGAGGGGGGCTAGACTAACAAAGTCTGGCTTCCATCCTGGTGAAACCATCCGCCAGGATGCCATCCAGTGCAGGACTGGAATGGCCGCCCTAAGAGGCCTCCCAAAAAGGGCAGGCAAGACAAGGGAGGGAAATAGGCGTCCAAGCCCATAATCAAGGCACTAGCAAGCAACCACAGAGAAAAATCCCAGGTGGGAGGGAGATCTGAATCCATGAGAGGAAGTTGATGCGGGGAGGAGAGGGAGTGACTTGGAACTGGCATAAGTTTGGTGTCATGTGAGTCCAGGAAAGGAGATTCATCAGTCCCTGACTTTGGAAAGTGTGGGAGGTCCTTGGGATAAAGACCTACCCAAGACAACTTGATAAGTGTGTTAATAATGGTTGGAACTTGGGTCAAACAATAAAGGGGATTGTAGAGCAGGACAGGATTTGAAATAGAATGTGTTGCAGCCAAGGAAAGTCTATTCCAAATACCTGGGGTTGTGGTCCATAACAATAAGAAAATGGGGAATATAGTCACCATGAGTAACTTAAGTAGTGAAGACAACATTTTTCTGAAAAAGGGTTTAACAAACCCCTTTGGGCAGACAGGCCACAAGAACTAGGATGCTTCCAGGGGTTTGAACTGAGTTCATATCCTCTCAGATCGAATCTCAACAAAAAAAGGTCATACAGATAGCTGGCCAGACAGGTGGCAGGGCAAGCAGACCAAAGGAGAGCAGGAGGAGGAAACAACAACAGGAGTCAGGATAATAATCTCTGTTATCTAATAAAACTACAAAAATTTAAATAAATTTTCAAAATCAGGAGTTTTATTTGATAATTGGAATTGGTAAGCAAGGGACCTGATGGCCCTTACTTGCATTATATGCATAGGAGGGGTGATAGTACTGGGGGAGTTATAGGAGGGGGTTTTGGGAAGCAACAAAAGGGGGAACTAGTTAGAAGTAGCAGCCTAATCTATTTCTGGCCTGGGCCCAAGAAATAGGGGCAACAGGCCCGGGTGTAAGGAACAGCCACCTGATTGGCTAGGTGCATTCCAGGGATTCAGGCCTAATATTACCCCTAATGCCTGCCTTTAACGTCACAACTGGAATGGCCCCAGAACCATTTTCTTTGGGTCAAGGGACCCCCAGGTCAGAGGAATTGTTTGGCTGGTATTCCACTAATTGTGGAATTTTATCCCCAAATTTCCTGGGCTGTGGGTTAGGCAAGCCCAGTAAAATGAAGCCCATGCTTTCCTGTTGTCCTGCCAATTGTTTCAAGGCAGGACAACACTAGGAAAGCAAAAAATCTAGCTGGATTAAAGTCTCCTCCATAGTTGGAGGGGACTCCAGAAAAGGGGGAGAAGTTTTGGCCATAAAAGCCAGCACAAAATGCTTGTCCACAGTGTGGGCCAGGTCCTCCAAGTTTTTTAGAGATTTTTTCCTGCCTGTGGCCTGCCTTTTTTGTGAGTCTGGGGAATATATCCTTGTCCAGAGCTAACAGTGGGCCTTGGAACTTTACACTTAGCCTTTTTAATGCATATGTTATAGGATACTGGCATCTCTTCATCTGAATATTCTAGGTTGATGTAGTTCAGACATCATAGGGGAAGATCAGAAGGCCAGTTTTTATAATAAAACATGGGAATAGGGTGACCCAGGATCTCAAAAATATGGTTTTCATGGTTGGTCACTGTGGTGCTCTTAACACCACAAGTTAGAATAGTTGGTTGGTCAACAGACTAAACAATGGGTGACAGGATGGAAAGATAGATCCATTGATTGGTTGGTGTAGCTGAATACAATACTAGTCAGAAGCCAAACAGGTACTTGGTTATATAAAGGTATCTGAACCAAGAAACAACAAAGGGTTTAGAGTAGTTGCAATAGCAACTACTCAAAAGCAACTCCTCAATTAGCAACTCCTAGTCAAGCTAATTGGCAATGTAGTTGATATAAAGAGACTAGCCTTTGTGTCCTTTGAATTATAATATCAAAGAAAATAATTGATAATGTAGCAAAAAGGGGGATGTAAATGTGTATCTTTATTAGTAGAAGAAGCAGGCTTTATATACTACAACTTACTTGATGAATCAAGGCAAGTTGGTCATTGCATGAGGTAGAGGAAGGAGGAAATGAAGGCTGAACATCTGGTGATCAGCACAGCAATCAGGGGAGAGGTAATAACAGCCCCAGCGGCACAAGGGGGTTACAGAAGGCTTAATGTTGGGGAAGTTGGTTGATATTTGTAGCTGGTTAACAAATTGGTTAGCTAATTAACGCCTAATTGGTGCAACTTCTAATCCTTAAGCTAGTTTGTAGACTTGGGCAATCCAGAATGACTTCTTTATTTGAGAGACAATCAAGATCCCCTACAATTATGGAAGTAACCCAACAACAGATCTGGATCAATTGACCAACTGGTGATAGGTTTCACCACACATCCCCCCACATGAATAGACATAAATGCAAGAAGTCTTAGAGCCTGATCACCAAATGGAAGATATCAAGAAACTTGCTGCTGATTTAGTTGCCAATAAGTCTGCTGTGGAAGAAGAAAATGAAACAATCACCAAAGGACTAATTGAGGTGTCCAGTATGTTGGACGGCTACGCCAAGGAGATGGAGGAACTAGAGCGCTTTTGACAACAAATCACTTTGATTTCCATTAGCAGCCAGAAAACACAGTTGGTTATCACATCTAATAATTATCAGAAGGCTATTGACGTTGATGAGCCTCAGAAGACCTTAGAACAAGCCAAAAAGAAACCCAGAATCCTGTTATTAAAGCCAGTGGTAACCATAACTAAGAAAGAGAGAGAAAAGCTGACTGATTGCCATGAATCCATGGAGGGGACCCTTAAAAGGGCCAAGAAAGAGGTGTCAGCATTCAAGAAGCTTGTTGATGGAAGAACTTCCAAAAAGTGTATTGAAGCGTTAAACCCAAGTACAGTCAAACTGATACCCAAGGTAACAACAGAAGCTAATGTTTTCTAACCTTTCCTAGGATACTTTAATGGGGTACACAGTACCTATGGAGTTTGATTCCAACGTTCTTTGGCTTAGTTTGACCTGGATAGAGCTTTCTGGAGTCTATAAGGTCAATTTTCCTGATGGTAAAATACCAATCCCTCTTTTACGTTGTATGGAGAATATCACCTTGTTGGTAGAGCAACAGTTGTTTGAAGTGGAACTAGATTAATTTCTCCAGGAAGCAACAAACAAAGAAATTAGTTGGGATAAACAGGAACATATCCTAGCAATATGTTGTCCCATTGCTCTTTGTTGGGCATCTCCTGGGGAGTACCATATGGCTCTGCAAGCAATATCCCTTCAGAACAGAGTAAGGAAGCGTCTTCCTGCCAAGTACAGAGAGCTGTTTTTCATTACACTGTCTCAAGAGAACAACTTCTCTTATTGCCAGTCAATGGGGGTTTTGTATCTTATTACCTTATAGATACCATTTGAAGTATCTCACTAGAAAGAAGTGGTAAAAGAAGAGGTTGATGAATTTATAAAGGAACAACTTCAAGAATTTCTGAATGGCTGGTTGTCCAATAGTTCACAGTCAGAATTTCTGGCTGGTATGGGACTTCTCATTATGGGGCTTTTTGGATCTGATTTTGGGGTGACATGTTTAGATCAGGTTGAGTTCCCAGATTTTCTCAACTTTTGTAAAGTTGGCTTGAGTGTTCCCTTGGAGGCCAACATTGTGGGCAAGGCCTTGTCAACCATGCATAATCTTTTATAAAGTCTTCTATACTCTTGGATTTGTTGTTTCTCTAAAATAAAGAAACATAGCAATAAAGGCCTTTCTTCTTCATTTTTTTATGTTTTTTGTTGTTCATCCTTACAATATGTTTAAGGGTATTTTATAGATGAAAGGTAGAAGTAATAAATAAACCTAGGTAATGGAAGGAAAGGGCAAAATCTAAACCTTAGCTAGATGTCCAGTCAGTCTTGGTGATTTGGCTGGACATTCCTTTAAGAACTTATCATGGACACAATTAATAAGTTATCCAGAGGTAAAATCCTTAAGATTATAGACATCATAGCCTACTTTGGCAATGATTTCACAGGGGTCAGTTCATAGGCTATCTAGCTTGTTCTGTGGCTCATGAAGTTGTTATTGGTACATTAGAACTTGGTCTCCAACTTGAAAATTTGGGAGGGCTGGTAGACTCATTTGGTCTAGTGAGTAACTTTTAACTCAATATTCCTTTAAACTATTGAAAGCTTTATATTGAGTCTGCATTATTTGCTTGGTCAAGGTATTTAGTCATTGGAAATATGTAGCTTTACTACAGTTGGTGTTCAGGGATACCAAGTGCATGGGAAGCCCAGATTGTTGGCTGTATAGCATCTTGAATGGGCTTGCACCAGTTCTGGAATGTACAGTAAATTGGTAAGACATGACAGCTGCGCCTAGATGTATGTCCCATGAAGAAGGCTGATCATGTGCCAATTTCTTCAATATTCTGACTAGAGTTCCATTAACTCTCTTGACAGCTCTTTTTGTCTCAGGTTGGTAGGGTGCTGAAGAAGTACTCTAGATCCCCATTAGTTCATGTAATTGTGGTAAGATAGCTTTGATAAAGTAGGTTCCATTGTTGTTTAAGATTGTAGCAGGACAACCATGTTGTGCAATTATCTCTTGAAGTATAAACTTGGCAGTCTGTAGTGAACTGGCAGAAGCAACAGGTCGGACTTTGACCCACTTAGTTAAATGATCTATTGCAACTATGATACATTTCAACTTTCCAGGGCCAGCACTGGGGAGTGGTTTTACAACATCAATGGATACTTTTTGGAATGTGTATCTAGGCAGAACAAATTGATAAGAGTGTTGACTAGGTTTTTCTCTGAACCTAGCACACTGGAGGCATTTATCAACGTATTCTTCAATATTGGTTGTCATATTTTCCCAATAGACATACTCTGACATTGTTTTCATAATTTGGTGTATCCCTGTATGGCCTAATTTTTGGTGGAATTCATTAAGGCACAAAAGTTGGTTGAGTGACAGATATAGGGAAGGATAGTGCCCTTATAATTCTTAAAGAGTTTATCATTTATAAATGTATATTGACTCAGTTGTCAAAGAATTCTCTTAAATTTTTTGTCTAGAGAACTCCATTGGTCTGGTTAGCTGATCAACTCATAAAGACTATCTAGGTCCTCTCCTAGGGTGGCAACAATTGGTAGTCTGGATAGGACGTCAGCATTTCCATGTTTGATCCCTGGTTGGTGGATAATGTTGGAATTGAAGTTTTGTAACTTTGCAGCCCATCTTGCTAATCTGCCTTCTGGATCTTTCATCTTTCTTAACCATAATAGACTCAAGTAGTTGATGACTACTGTAAAGTGTGTTCCATGAACATAGGGACAACACTCTTTGATATCATATAGGACTGCTAGGCATTCACATTAAGTAGTACTATAATTCTGTTCATGCTTGTTGAGAGTTCTTGAGAAGTAAGCAACTGGATGTTACTTGCCTTTGTTGTTAGGTTGAGATAGCACTGCACCAATTGCTACATGAGAAGCGCCGGTATGCAGAGCAAAGGGCTTGGAATAATCTGGGTACACTAGTAGAGGATTAGTTGTCAGAACGTCTTTCAAGGATTGAAATGCTTCTTCACACTTTTTTTCAGTTGAAGTTGGTGGACGTCTTTAGAAGGTGGAAGAGTGGTTGAGCCGTTTCAGCAAAGTTGGGAATGAATCAGTGATAGTAACCTACCATGCCTAGGATTACTTGAGCTCCTTTTATGTCTGTGGGGGAAGGCATATGGGCTATGGCCAACGTCGTGGCTGGGATTGGTCTGATTCCTTTGCTGGAGATGACATGACCCAATAATTTCAAATGTTTCTTAAAGAAAGAGCACTTGGAAGGTTTGAGTTTCAACCCTTTCTTTTGAAGCCTTATGAAGACTTCCTTCAAGTGGCTAAGACGTTCATCAAATGTCTTAGAGAAAATATTTATGTTGTCCAAGTAGATGAGGACACAACTTAGTTTGAGGTTGGCAAATGTGCTATCCATGAGTTGGTGGAAGATAGCTGGTGTGTTTGATAGTCCTTGATGCATCCTAGTCAGCTGATATAACCCTGATGCTGTGATTAGAGCGCATTTCTCTTGATCTTATTCAGCCATTGGTACTTGCCAGTAACCAGAGACCAAATCCATTGCTAAAAAGTAGTGCACGCCACCTAGTTGGTCTAGTGTTTTGTTGATGCGTGGCAGAAGGTACTTATCTTTCTTAGTGATATGGTGCAGCTGTTAGTAATTAATAACAAATCAGTTTGTGCCATCTTTCTTTTTACTAGCAAAAGAGGGGAAGCCCAAGGACTACTTGACAGGTTTAAGAGACCAGCACTTAATAGTTGTGAAACTTCTTCATCAATTACTGTGTTGTCCTTAGGTAATTGACAATATGACCTTTGGTAGATAGGAGCTGAATCACCAACATTGATTTTGTGTTCAACTTCTTTTGCACAACCTAAGTCAAAATTGGATGTTGCAAAGTTTTCTTTGAACTCATCTAAAAGTTTTCAAACTTGGACATCTCCCCCTCAGAAAGACAAGACATCTCTTCACATGGAATGACAGCTAGTATTGAGTGAGCGTGAGTTAGAGGCATCTTTGAAATCCCTAATTCCAATAGGTTTCCTACATAGTAGACAGAATCAATGTCTGCAGTTGGATTGATTTTAACATAGGCAATTGATTGATATCTACAGACAACAATCTTCTTTGGTGAAAGGTTAGTCAATAACACTTTGAGCTCATAATGGTTGGCTTTATCACAGAATCCTGGGGCTGCAATTGGTTTGACCAACCAAGGATGAGATAGGCTATACACATTGAGAGACATTCCTGGAGGAACGTTGAACAGTATACCTGTGCTAACAGCCACTTGGGTAAAAGGCTCTATTTTTATGGAATGATTTGCTTTTAGTCTAATGCCTGTGACAGAGTTCTCATGAGACTAAAGGGTCTTGGTATGTGGATTGGCTAGCTGGTAGGGAATTCCCATAACATCATGAGGGTATTTGATAAGTGTATGGTGTTGGTCAGTTTTCCCTAGAGAAACCATATATGATGTTTGATTGTTGTTAAACAATAAAAGAATAGAATATCCTATGAGAGTTATAGTTCCAGAACCCATGGCTATTATAGCCTTGTATTATTGTAGCAGGTTGGTACCTATTAGCATGTCATAGCTGGTAGATTATAGAACAACAGTGCTTGTCATTAGGACTAGCTCACCAAGTATCAGCGGAATACTACTATAGGCACCTGTTGCAATGGTCTGTTGATTCCCTAAGGTGGAAAAGCTCTTGTTATAGGCCAAGTCTGGCTCAAAGCAAAGTTTGGATACTAGTTGGTAAAATACTATAGTTGTCAGTGCTCCTGTGTCAACAAAAGCACAAATAGGAGTATCAAAGACCTTAAGCTGAACCCATATACATGTTTTTGTTGAATTGATGATATTATTAGTGATATTAGATATAGGGTTGTTCTTTAGATGTTCTTGTAGAGCATCCAAGCAATCCTTAAATATTGGTAGGGCTTTCAAAAAGGTCTTCATTAGAATGGGGAACAATACATTGCCAAAAAACTGTTGTTATGTGGCATGGCATCTTTTCAGTTGCTATAAGAATCAGCCAAGGGCAGATCAGGTACTGGTTGAGACAGATAGGGACATAAAGTTATATCTGTGATACCAGAGTTAAGAGATTCCAATAGGGCATGTCTCTTCTCTAGTTTTTGGGTCTGTACTGACTTCTTGCTGATAGGATTTGATAACACAGCAAAAATACCAGCTAGGTCATCAGGGGTAGGTTCAGGTAAAGGTGATGGGGAATCCCTAAGTCCATCACCTATTTGTTTTTTAACTCCTTGTTGGAAGAGAAGTAGTCTTCTATGTGGACTGTGTTCTCAGTAGGAACTACATGAACTCCAGGCCAACTATGAGTTTTCTTTGGAACATCTCCTGTACTTTCTTTTACAGAGCAAAGTTGGGACAATCCTTTTGCATATGTGCTTTCTCCTTGCATATTCTGCAACCTTTGTAGCTGGGTTGCATGTGGTATGGAGTTGTCTGGACATTGGGATTACTTTGATAGGAAGCCAACAGCTGGTAAACAGGAGTTGGAGTCAGTTCTGGAGTAGCGTAGACTTGTTGGCCTGTATGCTTGAGTCTATCCAGTTGAGATTTAGGCTGTCCTAGAGTAAAAACTTGCTCTACAATTGAGGTGATGTCATGTAGGCCATTTATCTGACCAGAAAACTCAAGCCAAAGGTCCTTGTATGGTAACAAGGCATGTCAGAGGGTACAGCAACAGTTTTTTGGGCTGATGAGATTCTTCATCTGCAACTGGCTTACCATGGATCAGAACTCACAGGGAAAATCCTTGAAGCTCTTGATTTTTAGAACCAGGAAGTTATCTTGGTCAATTTTGTCCCTTGCTTCTGAGTCAAAGACTTTAAGGAGAGCCTTTCTAACATTCTTATACTCATAGTTTATATGGAGGTTCTGAGAGATGTTGGCTAGTACTGCTTTGTTCAGCATACAGATGTAGGATAAACCAATCTCTTGAGATCCCAGTCCTTTGTTGGCCTTCTCAAAGGTGTCTAGCCACATGTGAATATCAATGTGGCTGTTCATTGAGAATTTTTCTTGAAGAGGCTGTTAGGCTTAGTTCTTCCTGAGCTGGAACCATTATGTACTCCTTGATGATATGTAGGAGATGATGTTGTCAACTCATCTTCTGAACCAGATTCTTAGCTAAAGGTACTTCTGTCAGAGTAGTTGGGCTGATCTCTTCTGAGGCAGGACAGATGTTGGTGGCTCTTGGGACTTCTCTGGCAACAGCAGGAACTTCTGAGAGTTGCACTCCCAATTGGCATATCATCAGCTCCTGTAGCTATGTTGGGAGGCGTGTACTGAGGAGGACAGACAGGGCCGACACAACTGTGGTTGAGAATGTTGTCAATTATTGTGGGATTGTGGATGATTAGATCCCCTATGGCATGTCAGTCAAAACACTCTTAAAGAGTAGTTGCTGCTGCTCTAAGTTTTTCTACTACTTGTACTTGGTTGTTAAGAAGGGTAGTTGTATTGGCCAATTGGGCTGTAAAGCCACACACTTGTTCTGTTAAGTCTTAGTTGGCAGTATGGGCCTGTTATACTCCTTGATTACATGCAGTAAGTTGTTCCACTACTGCAGCACTAGTGATAGCTAGGTCCTTGGTGCATTGGCGCTGGACTTCTTCAATCTGGGTGCAATTATGATTAAATTGTCTTGTTACCTCAGCGCCTACATGAGTGATTGCTGTGTTTTGCTGCTGCTGGACAACACTTTGAGCAGTGGTCCCTTTGAGACAATTAGTTTATATATTTAATTAATTCTTGAATGTGTCAATAATGATCTATGAGCACTGTCCCTTGGGCCTCTAGATAGACGGCGGACAACTCTAAGTTAGCGGCTAAAGCAATTGTAAAGTTGCATAGGGGAGTGAACTGAGTGTCCACAAAGGTATTAGATTCCTGTGTGATTCCTTCCAGGTGAACAGAGTTCCTCTGGCGCAATTATATGACTCATAAAGTTGCTGATTGGTGGTATTTTTCCACTCACCTTGGCGCTCAAAGCTAATGGCGGCTGACTGTTGAAGTTCCTTGTGTCGGTTGTTTAGCTCTCAGAGGCTGGTGCTACCTTGATTAAGTCTATTTACAGTATCCATAAGTTTGGGATGGCTGATCCTGGTAGTGTATGTAGTCAGTCTATCTAAGCTGTCTACTGTGACTTGAGAAAGGGCTCTGTTATTGTGTTTGATTGCTTGCTCAATCTTTGACACAGATATTGTTTGGTATTGGTAGTCTCTGCCGACGTGTTAAGGGGGAGATAAAGGCCAGTGTTTGCCTGCCCAATGGAAAGAGCAATTTGGAACAACTGGAGACTGGGGCTATTTGAGGTGGGATAGGTTGGCGCAGATGGCCAACAGTCAAAGGTCTGGCCAACTCCAGAGGAAGAGAAGTTGAATGTGTCAAAGGTTGGAACCAACTGCCTGGCTGGACAACTAGGAGGTTCCCAGGGTCCCAGAGGAGGAATCATGGTGGGCTGTACAATTGGAATCTCCATGGAGAAAAGTTTCCCTACTGAGCTTGGGCGTTTGTTGGGATTGTTCAGTACTCTTCTTGGGGTTGCAGTCTATTGGATGGACTAATTGGCAGTGGAGTGATTCCCAAGGGGAGAGTGGGCTGGTCTAGCGGGATTATTGGCTGTATTTGTTGAAGGTTGGGAAGGTGGTCTTGCTGCCACCAACTGGCTCACCCTTTGAGAGTGAATACTAGCAACTGATCCCAGTGTAGCAGTGCTTGTGGTTGATGATGTGCTGTTTGATAGAGGGCTCTTTCTATTTAGACAACCTACACATTGAATGCTGTTGTTTAAAGGTAGGACAGGAACTCCAGAGGATCTGGTATTAATCATGATTACAGGCTCTTCCCTTGTCAGAGGCTTATTAGGTGTCAATTGGAGGGCAGCAGGAATCAGCTAAAAGCCCCTGTAGTGAGCACCAAGATGTGGTACTATTAATACCACAAGTTGGAATAGTCAGTTGGTTGATGGACTAAACAATGGGTGATGGGATGGAAAGATAGATCTATTGGTTGGTTGGTATATCTGAATACAATACCAGTCAGAAGCCAGACAGGTAATTGGTTGTATAAAGGTATCTGAACCAAGGAACAACAAAGGGTTTAGAGTAGTGGAAATAGAAACTAATCAAAAGCAACTCCTCAAGTAGTGACTTTTAGTCAAGCTAATTGGCAATGTAGTTGATATAAAAAGACTAGCCTTTGTGTCCTTTAAATTATACAATCAAAGAAAATAATTGATAATGTAGCAAAAAGGGGGGTGTAAACATGTATCTTTATTAATAGAAGAAGTAGGCTTTATATACTACAACTTACTTGATGAATCAAGGCAAGTTGGTCATTGCATGAGGTAGAGGAAGGGGGAAATGAAGGCTGAACATCTGGTGATCAGCACAGCAATCAGGGGGAAGGTAATAACAGCCCCAGCAGCACAAGGGGGTTACAGAAGGCTTAATGTTGGGGAATTTGGTTGATACCTGTAGTCGGTTAACTAATTGGTTAGCTAATTAACGCCTAATTGGTGCAACTTCTAATCCAGAAGCAAATTGTAAGACTTGGGAGATACAGAATGACTTCTTCATTTGAGAGACAATAAAGATCCCCTATAATTCTGCAAGTAACCCAACAACAGATCTGGATTAATCAACTGACTGGTGATAGGTTTCACCTAAGTCACTGTGCTGTATTAGACCAAAAAGTTAGTTCTAATGAGGAAGACATAGCTATTATTCTCCAGGATAATGGCTGGATTAGTCACCATAAGCTTTCTAAATCAAAGAGGGAGAGAAAAGTAGGCACCTTTGGCTCTATTAGTCTGTGGACCAGAAGTCCAAAACTCCTTATGGTAAGCCAAGTCAGGGGATAGCTTCAGCTTATTGGCCAGTTGAGAAGAGATGATGTTACTTGGGGCCCCAGAGTCAAGGATAGCCTGTACATGAATTTTGTTCACTACCAGGTTGATTTAGGTGCAATCCTGGTGGCTCTCCCTGATTTTCAAAATCTTGGAAGCTTGGTGTACACTAAGCCCTTTGAATTTATCTAGGAAGGTAGCCATGGCAACTCCTAAAGCTGTGCTGGCCTCCTGGAGGAATTCTAAGGGGGCTGAGACATTCACATTACATAACAATTCAATCAAGTATTCTGTAGTGTCATTGTGATGGTCCACATGAAAGCGGTTTTGCAGATGAGGATTGATTTGGCTTCACTTAAAGAAGCTATGCTGAAAGTTGGTTATGCATAGTAGTTTTGAGACAGATAGAGACCTATTAGATAACTTTGGCTACTAGGGAAGGTAAGGCTAATAGGTAAATTTGGCTACTAAGAAGGATATTGTAGGCTAGTAGGTAACTGATGATTACTAGAGTGTGGAAAGATGACACAGCTTAGTAGGTAACTGGTAATTACTAGGGTATAAAGGCAATAAAGTCTAGCAGGTAGCCTTGGCTGCTAGGATGTTGATTGAGAGGTTTGAACCTAGCAGGTAACATTGGCTGTTGAGGGTTGGTCAATTGTCTCCACCCAGTAGGGAGTATGGGCTACTGGGGTGAGGAATGGAGAAATCCAGTAGGTAACAGGTGGCTACTGGAGCTGATAGGACAGATAGTGTAGTAGGTAAAAAAGAGCTACCAGAAAGGAATGAGCTGAGGCAGCTCAAAAGGACCTCTTGGTTACTTGCAAGAGTTCTGTAAGTGGGGCCCTTACTTAACAGATTGGTAAGGGGTCCTTGTTAATGTTTCTCTGGAGGCTTTGGGGAGGTCCTTAAGTTACCATTGGGGGCATGGATATGCTAAGGAGTGTCATCAGGGTGGCTGAGCGGGGAAGCAGCTACAGAAATTGCTGATGATAAGGTCTCTGGGAAGTAAAGATGGTTACTTTGCGCCTGAAAGCTCAGGATTAACCACCTGAGTGAGTAAAAACAATTGCATAGATATGAAGATTGTCTATGGTTGATAGCCTATAGTGGTGATCACTTATGCGGCCCAGTCAAATGCTAACTTACTTGAGGAAATCTTATTGCCTTAGACTGAGACGTTAGTAATGGAGACTGAAAAGTGGAACCAAGTAGTGGTTCATAGGAAAAGATCCCAGGGAAAACTAGTGACAAAGGACTGGATGATCACAGTGAAGACTAGTTGAAAGACTGGAGGATCTTAAGAACCTAGGTGGTTCATAGTGCAGATAGAACTTGGATGGTTCAGAGTGCAGATGTAACCTAGGAAGATCATAGAAAGGACTGGTTGATGGACTAGGAATGACTAGCTGGTGAACTAGGAATGACTGGTTGATGAACTAGGAATGACTAGCTGGTAAACTAGGAAGGACTAGCTGGTGAACTAGGCAGGACTAGCTGATAGACTAAGTTGTGAATGCTGCCATTCACCATGTTTCAATTTTGCCTTCAATGGGTTATTTTGAGAACAAATTTCTCTCTTTTGTTTTTGCCCTTCAGAATAAGTCTGGCTAAAAATTGGGAAATTCAATTGTTCAGTTTCCTGATTCTGCGCATTTCACTCACCCCACTCATGCTTGTGGCAAGTGATCCTAACGCCCTGGTAGTGTTATGTGGTATTGTCAACAACTATATATTCCATTTTTATTTCACCAATAAAAATTAAGTTTTATTCACATTTTTGTCTTTGTGTCTTCAAGTACTTTGGCGCCTCTCTAGCCACATCTAGTAGTGTTGTGATCTGAGGTGTGGCACAGAGTCACAACAGGGAATCCTAACCTCAGGATTGGATCTAAACTAAGTCTTGGTTAGAATGACAGGAAAGGCTATGCAATTACCTTGTGGCCCTGATTGAATAATATCTGCTAAATGTGGCTAGAGAGGTGCCAAAGTATATGAAGACACAAAGACAAAAATGTGAATAGAACTTTTGTTTATTGGGTGAAAAGATTGGGAATATATACTGTGTAGCTTTACCACAAAACAGTACAAGGACGGTAGAATCACTTGCCACAAGCATGAGTGGGGCAAGTGAGTTGCGCAGAATCAGGAAACTGAAAAATTGAACTTCCCAATTTGTAGCCAGACTCATTTCAAAGGGTGTAAGAAAAGAGAGAGATTTGTCCTCAAAATAACCCATTGAAGGCAAAATCAAAACACAGTGAATGATGGCATTCACAACATTGCCCCCCTCTAGATTGGCCTTAGGAGGGGTGGTACTTGCAGAGGAACTTGGCATGCACTTGGCCAAACAGTTGAACACTGGAGAGAAGTTTCACAGTGTATTTTGATCCTTGTTTGAAGGTCACTTCCAAGGGCCCAATTGTTGTGTTTGGCTCCTGGGGACAACATCCAGGATGATACAGCAGGAAATCTTTATAACAAAAGATTTGAGGTTTGAAGCTAGCCTTGGGTTAGCCTTCAGGGAAAAATTAAGGACACATACCTTAATTTCCTGGAATACAATATGTGAAATTCCTTTTGGCAAAAAGGAAAGGAAAAAGCTTGAAGAATATTAAAGCCAACAAAAATGTGGATAAACTTGTTGTTATTAGGAGAAATGATTATACTTAAATAGTAGACAAGGGTTGATGATCACTCATTAGGTATACAGAGTGGCAGAGGGGGTCATGTTAGGATGAGGTCATACCAGGATCATTCACAGACAGCTATGATAATCCAGAATGGGTGGATATTAAACCAGACCCATTTGCGGAAGGCAAGGAAAATCCAAAATCAAAAGCAAAACTGACTAAATCTTTGCACATATCAATATTTGAAGGCCATATCAAAATGTCATTAATAGCACAATTTATGACATCTTCCCCCTAAAAATTGGACACAGGGAGTTGATATTTGCGGAGAAATTTAGAGAGTACCTGAGCAAAAGGACAGCTGGAGGACAATAGCTTCACAGTATACTTGACACCCTTCTTGTAAGTGACTTCAAAAGGTCCAACCCAGAGGGAGTCTAGCTTATGTGCATGCTCCCCAGTACAATTTTGATAGTAGAGGACTAGATCACCCACTTGGTACTCAGGGAGGGGGGCTCTGGAAGCGTTAGAGGGCAAGAGTTCCAGGGCTTTGACCTTGTAAGCAGTAGAGTAGGCAGTGGCTTGGATGACAATGATACGTTTAGTCAAGTCTTTGACATGTGCTTCAGGATTAGTAGAGGAGTCAACCTCCATCAACAGTGGTCCCAAAATTGAGGGGGTAGTGGCTTCTTGCCCATACAGCATGGCAAAGGGGTACTGGACAGTCACTTGGTGTCTTCTGAGTCTATACACAAAGAGGGCGGCAGGGAGGAACATATCCCAGTTAGCGGCGTCAGAGAGTGTAAGCTTCCGCATGATGGACACAAGGGTGGAGTTTGTCTGTTCCACAGTCCTGTTGGTGGATGGGTTATATGGTTCAGAGAACAATTGATGTGTACCCATAGCTCTTACAATGGACGTTATGAGGCAAGCATTAAAGTTGGTCCCATTGTCAGAAAGCAGGACTTGAGGGCAACCATAACAGTAGAAGATTTCTTGCCACAAGAAACTAGCCGTGGTCTTGGTGGTTATATCTTTGGTTGCTCTGGCTTTAACCCATTTGCTAAAGTGGTCAACAGCTACCAAGATAAATTGACACTCAGACCTAGAACGTGGGAGAGGGTCAATAGCGTCAATACTCACAATGTGGAAGGCATGCTTAGGGGGAACAAACTTGAACTGATGTTGTGAAAGTTGGGGGCGTTGGAGCTGACAAGAATGACAGGAGGCAAGGACGTTGGGAATTAAGAGGCGCATATTATCCCAGTAGAAGTTCTTACACAACCAGTCATAAGTTTTTGCTATGCCTCCCTGTCCTGTGTCAATGTGGGCTTGGAGAATAATGGCAACCCTCATTCTAGGACAGACGTAGGGCAAAAAAGTGTTGTTGACTTTCTTGAAGAGTTGTCTATCTCAAATCACAGTGTCCTTAGACAGAACTTGTATGGCCAGACAAATGTCCTCTGGTTCAGTGGTCCAGGAGTCAGGGTACCCTATCAATTTTTATAGGCAAGGACTGTCAGCAGGATGGATGGCTAGTATGGGCATTCTTGACAAACCATCAGCATTCTTATGTTGCGCCCCAGAGCAATGTACTACAGTGAAATCATATCCTTGCAGGCGTAAAGCCCAATGGGCTAGTTGATCTTTGGGCTCCTTTAATTGCTGCAGCCACTTTAGGGATGAGTGTTTGGTGACTACTGTAAAGGGAGTCCTGTAGATGTAGTGTCTGAACTGTTTCACTGCATGCAGAACAGCTAGACATTCCTTTTCTGTGACGCTATAGTTCTTCTCATGTTTATTGAGGACTTGTGAAGAATAGGCCAGAGTGTCAGGGATTCAGTCTTGGGCGGCCAGCCTGTTGTTTTCAGGGGTAACTTGGGCCGGGTTTTTTGCAGGCAATGCCCACCACAAGAGGGGAGCTAAGTATAAAAGGTATGCGGCAGACTTCCCCACCCAAGACCACGGGCCAGTGGCTGGGATTATAGTGTCAATCACCCCTGTGAGGGTGATGTACACAATCCCAAACAGCTTGCTAGTATGGTCAGTTGGGAGGTCAGGTGCGGAAGCAGGCATGGTTTTTGATGTCACGGGCGGCTCCATGGACAGGTCCTAAGCAGGGAGATAATTGAATTTTCCTCTGAACAACTTGGTGTTGAAAATATCCACAGGCCTTGTCAGTTGTATCTAATAGCGGATTGTATGCAGGCCAGGGGATTGAGTTTGAGTATCTTTTCCGGGGTGTATACCTTGTATTCAGACTTCAGAGGGTAGTCAGTAAAATGGACGGGTCTAAAGGGTACACCAGGAGGACAGGAAACAGCAGGCAGAGGGGCAGGCGGGCCAGGAGATCTTGAACTGAATTGGTAGACAGCAAATAAAAATAAGGCAATAGCTGTATGAGCCAAATTAACATAACTTTTATTCAAAAATGGCAATAAGTTTGGAGCTCAGGGTCCTTGGGTTTATATAGTACCCCCTCCAAACTTAACATTTTCCATGGGGGGTCTATCAAGGCATTGGGAAGGCCAGGGCTGGGGGAACTGGGTGCTTGGGTCCAAAGGCAGCAAAATGGCACCTGGCCCAGGAGTTCTTCCATTGGTCAAGAATCTTGATTTGGCTGCTTGATTGTCTTGCTCTGGTATCAAGGTCATGGGACTGGGCTGCAGGCCTGTGCCTCTTTCCTGGGCTTGCTCTTGATTGGTTGCTGGCGTAGACTTCAAGTTCATGAAGCTAATAGTTGCCAGATTGATACCTCCATTAGGCGCGGTAATTAATCCTCAATTTGGTGCAATGATTTCTTTGGTTTGTCTCTTTTTACTGCATGGGTCAATACACTTGGTATCAGCTTGTGGGGGCTCAATCCCAGAAAAACGCGGGTGAGCGGTCCCGCGGTTCACAGGCCCGGCAGCCCAAAGGAATCCAGGTTTGGGGTTTGATCCCTGCTCCCAGGCCCGGTTTTCTAGGGATGAAGAATTGTCAATCCTGACACAGAGGTTGGTATATGCCTTCATCATTGAGTTGGGCTAAAATGGCACCCACAGCTACTCTGCTTGCGTCAGTGTACAAGATAAACTCTTTATTTTAATCAGGGTAGACTAGGATAGGAGCCTCTTTGAGCTTGGCCTTCAGTGCTTTAAAAGATTGCTATTGACTGTCAGTTTACTCAAAGGATACATTGCAAAGGAGTTGGACAAGGGGTTCACTCAATTCAGAAAAATTGGCAACAGCACCCATGTTGACACTAAAAATATTGACAGTGTCCATGTTGACACTTTTAATGTCAACACTATAGTAAAGTGACAACCTGGTTTTACTAAATGTTGTTTCCTGGATGTTGACACTTTTTTAATTAAAAAAACACTTTACCCTGAGCATTTTCAATATATAAAATTATTTTAAAATACATTATTATACTAAAATGACCTCAGAAAATTCAAAACTGCAATAAAAAATACCATAAGTAATAAGAATAAGGAGATATAAGCAATTATTTTTCAATTCACTATGTAAATTACACTCTTTATTATAAAATTATTTTTTATTCCCATAAAAATTAAAATTCCAATGAACCAAAAATAAAGATATTTTATATGTCATAATGAATACAAAATATAAAAAATTCTAATTTTAATTTATTATACTTTATATAAGCATAACTGAAAATATCTCATAGCTTAAAGATAAATTAAATGAAATATAAGATATTTCTTACAAAACCACATTGAAACTGTATCTGAAACTTACCATTTATACCTAAAAAAAATTAATACTATCCAAAAAAATTAAAAAATTAAAAGTTAGAAAGTAAAAAATATATAGTCAAAGCAAAGCAAAGTTTATTTGGCTAATTAAAGCCACCAGCAAGAGCAGTGGTGACATCTTCAAGGTACTTCTTAATCTCTGCCACCTTATACTTTTTCTTGACCACCTTCTGCATGTCCTCCTGGTAGTCTTGCTCCTTGGACTTCCTCTTCTTGGAGACCACCCAGTTGGCCAGGTTGCGGAACTTGGAGACAGTCCAGGCCTGCTCCTCTTGTAGCTTAGAGAAGAATTTATTGCACTTGGGGTTGGTCCCAAACTTCACCTTCAGGTGCTTATGCCAAACCTCAAGGCTAGAGGCGGTCTTTATCTCCCCCTTGAGGTAGGCGCCTTGACAGTTCCAAGGGGCAGTGGCCCTGCTCTTACCTCTCCACAAAGTCATTTTCTTGCCCACTCATTGGCGCTTGAAGTAATCCAGGTAGCCTTTGAAGATGATGGAGTGCTTCTTCACGTAAGCATCCCCCAGAAGGGCCTCAAAGCCAAACCCAGTATGCTCCAGGCGCACAAAAGCCAAGGCAGCAAACTGAGTCAGGGCAAAGCGGCACTTCCTCTTACCATCATTAAGATACTTATCAAAAAGGTCCTTCTCACTCTTGAGACTCTTGACAAGGGCCTGTCTAAAATAGAAGAATCAGTCTTGGACTTCTCCATTGAAGGTGGCCTTGAAGGCTCTGAACTGAGCCTGCTCAAAGTCCATTATGATATTCTTTGGCCCAAGTGAGCGCGCATGAGCTAGCTGCTCAGCGGCTATGGTTGACTCATCTTTCTCAGCAGAGGAGGGATTTGCCCTTGTGGCGTGGGTGGGAGGGGGAGCTGGTTGGTGGGAAGGGAGCTTAAAGCATCCCAGACAATCTTGAAGGCTCTGGTATAGACTTCAGTCTTGGCACCAGGAAGGAGAAAGAACACAAGGGGGATGACCTGGTCATTAAACTGCCCATGCAGGACCCAAAGCTGCTTGAAGAGAGAGAGGCAAGTAGCAAATGTGCCGTTGCACAGCCAGGTGGTAGCAGTGTTCAGCTGCTCCAGGTTTTGGGTTGTGGCATAGGCTACAATCCTATCCTCCACTTCCTGCCCATTGTCATGGAGCAGGAACATCTCACCATCCTCTGTCTTCTTGAGGGCATCTGTGAGGATAAGGTCCTTGATGCTGGTGGCACTCTTGGCCAGGGGATTGAAAGCTTGACGCCTATCACTCATAAACTTGACCAACTGGGTGTAGGTAGGGACCCTCTTGAGGTTGGTAGGGGACAGGTACTTGCAAGCAAGCACAGCCAGATGGATGGCAGAAAGATCTTTGGAGGTGGGCATCACCTGCACCAGATACCACTTGAGAAGGCGGGCTATGGTGATGTTGGGCATGATACAGGTATGCTTGCCCTTGATGGTTTGGACCAGGTCCCAGCCCTCAGTGTTGAGTTGCACTGGGCAGGAGTGGTCCTCACAGGTGTAATGGCAGCTCTTAAAGCCCCAGTTGGGTTTTTGCAGCTGAAGATATACCCATTGGCCACCATGGCTGGCCCACCCTTTACACTCATGATTGAAAAGTATTTGGGAAAGGAAGAGGGAACCTTGAATTTGCTGTCAACGTTGCAGATGTTGTGGGCCAACAGAGGGTCCCAAGGGCCAGCAGGAGCATGGCGGAAGCCAGGGAAGTAATTGGGGGGGGGGCTTTGAATCATCCCCAGATGAGCTTGAAGGGGGGGGGGTTTGGCAGGGGTGGGGAAGCAGAAGGGGGCTTATTGTGGTGCTCCTCATGTGCAGGAGACTTATCTTTGGGAGGGGTCTTTTTGCCTTGCTAATTATTCTTGGTTGGCTCCTTGTCAGAAGCCAAATTGTAGAAAATGTGCTCTGTAAGAGAGCCATCAGTTTCCTCTCCTCCAGTGGAGTGAGAAGGGCTCTTCTAAGGAGAGGGCTCAGGGGAGGACTTTGGTGAGGGCTTTGGGGATAGTTTGGGGGATGGTTTGGGGGTGGCCTTCTTTGATGAGACAGGCTTTTTTTTTGGTGGGTTTGGTTGGCTTTGAAGGACGCTTGGTTCCTTTGGGCTGTTTAGAAGTGTTCTTGTCCTAAAATAATAAGTAAAAAGGTTTAAAATAAAGCAATGTATGTAAAAAACAAACAAAAAACTTAAAAAGCATAATATACAAAAAGTAAATCTTAGATGGCTTTTATTGGCATTTAAAAGTTAATAAATACTTGTATAGTTTTTCTTTTATTATAGTTTTAAATAAAAGAATTAAAATTTAAGATATTTATGTGAAAGTATTATATTTAGATATAGATTTTATTTTAAAAATTAGAAAAATATGAAAGAGCAAAGTCAAAAATACAACATATCAAAAAATAAGAAGTTTTTATTGTGTAAAACATAAAGTTTTACATGTGAGAACTGAAAAGCGTCAACATTATGAGTGACAATTATTAAAAAAAACTGAATTCTCACTGTTGATTACAAAAATTGTAGACATTATGTTTGACGACATTGTCACTGTCAACATTTTTTTAAAAATTTACTATGTTTTTTCATAGTACGCTTAATTAAACTTAAGCAGGCTAGCAAAAATTAACCGTTTTCTGTGTGTTTTTGTTCACATAAAATTAAAAAAAACATATAAAAATAAGTTAAAAAAGTATCAAGGTTCTTTATTTCTTTATTAAAAATTA
Source organism: Entomophthora muscae (assembly GCA_014839935.2). Taxonomy (NCBI): domain Eukaryota; kingdom Fungi; phylum Entomophthoromycota; class Entomophthoromycetes; order Entomophthorales; family Entomophthoraceae; genus Entomophthora; species Entomophthora muscae. Next base: position 337,806 of record QTSX02006416.1, read on the forward strand.
TATTTTGGGGGTGTTAATATGATATTTTACCATTGCGCTTATATGAAGTTGTTAAGAAGTTTTATTCAAGTATTGAAAAGGGTAAAGTGTCTGTAACGTCACTTACAACATTCTTTATATGAGGTGGCATATTAATCTAGGCTTAATTGTGCCACTCTAATTTGCTTAAATCCACCCCAGAGGATGATCACAAGCAAATAAACGACATTTACAAGTGTTGACATTATTTTTAATAATAAATTCTATAGTAACTTACATAGTAACTCACGCTTAAATTATTGGATCACCGTTAGCCACTAATCCACTTAATATATTAAAGCCGTAATAAGTGCCACATATATATTTATAACATGAACATTTCAATAATCAACTGTATGCGCACTGTCTTTTTTAATATAATAATTCAATAAAAATCTTTTTAAATGCACACTTATTTTTTTACTGTAGATGTTTCAGTTTTGTTTTTAAAAATAAGTTATGCTTAAAAGGTGTCAACATTGACAATTTTATGTCGTGAAAACAAATAAAAAATAAACTAATTTTTATTAGTAAAAGTAAAGGAAAAATCTGGTTAAATTGTTTTTTTTATTAAGCTTAATATTAAATTGTGTTGAGATGGCCACAATTTTGTCGTGTTTTCTGGGTTTGTACCCCTGAACACTTTGAAAAAAAAAAGAATTAAGCTAGCACAACTAGCAAAAAACATAGGAGATTTTGAGTTTTGAGTCAACAGTGGCCATGTTGACACTTTGTTGACATGGCCACTGTCAACATTATTATTGTTGACATGGGCACTGTTGCCAGGTTTGGCATAAAAGGGTGGGGCATCACCCGTATCAATCTGGTGGATAACCCCCTTTGGTAGTCCATAGTTGGTGGGTCTCAAGGCAAAGATATTCTTAAACTAATCTAGAAGTTCCAGAACATCTTTTTGTTGAATGGGTGGCAGTTGTGGGAAATCTGCAGCAGTGAAAAGGGAGAGAACCTGAGGGTCTCCTTCAGGCAAGTTGAAATCATTAAACGTTCCAAAAGGGTAGAGGGATGCCACTTGCTCTGACCCTAATATGCAACCATGCCCAACAACCTGGCCCTTGGTCACCTGCATAGGCAGGGCAGTCAGGCTGGCCAACAACAGCTGTACAGGCTCCTTATGAGTTTGGTCCAAAATCCCAGGGCATAACCGTGGCTCTTTACGGCCTAGGGAATTGGGTGAATATAGTTCCAGAAAGGATTTTTCAGGGAGCTTGTAGGATATCTGGGAGTCTATAATCACTTGGGAGCCTGGAGGGATGGTTATAGCTGCAGGGGCAATAAGAGGCACACCTTTCTCTGCAGGACAGGAAGGAGGAGGGGAAGACATATCAGAGGAATGAGTCCTGTACTTGAGTGAGAAGATACCAGTGGGGTACTCAAGCACGCAAGCCTTAAGACGTTTTCCTGGGAGACACAGGGGTTCTTCAAAGATTAAAGGGATCTCAAACCCTAGGAGCAATAGATACCCATCTCTAAGTTTCACAATCCCATTGAATTTCAAAGGAACTGCCTACCAACCAGGAGATTGTAACTTTTGTTTTTGAGGACAACAGCGGGGGAAGCAATGAGGAGCTTCCCAAACCTTATGGGTAGAGTAGAGTTGGCACCAATGGCTCAAGTTTGTGCCATGCCAGCTGTGCCATACAACTGAGTGTAGTTGAGGTCGGGAGCCAGCTTAAGTTTTTTCATCAACTTGGAGGATACCACATTGACTAGAGAGCCTGTGTCCAAATAAGCCTTGATCTTAACCTTTTGGATCAATACTTCCATACATGTAGTATCTTTCCCAAAGGGGGGTAAGATAGCCAGCACATCCTGGGCAGCTTCCAATTCTTTCTCCCATTTGGCCAGCATGCATTGTAAGGTAAAAATTTCCTTATACACAGTCTGTAAGGAGAGCAATACAGTCACATTCTGAAAGAGAGCTTACACTAGTTCAGCAGCCTCTTCAGAGAAATCTACCAGACAGGGGGATGATGAGCCTGATTCAAATAAGGACAAGTCACTACAGCTTTAGCTTCAATTGCAGATGGTGAGTTGTAGTTGTGGTTTTTCCTGAACATAGCTTGTAGGGGAAAGAGACTGTCTCCAGGACTGCCAGCACCATGTAGCCATAACCATCAGACTCATCATAGTAAGAGTCCTCAGGCTCAGAGTCACTAGAGAGTTTATGAAACAAGTGAAGGATAGTCAGGCCAGCCAAGGGGGAAGATTCCTTATTAGAAGGAGGATCAGGAGGAGACAGCAACCGCCATAATTAACTCATTCCACAAGTTGACTTACTGAATCTTGACAATATTTGACATTCAGTAAGTTGACATTATTTTAGTATTTATCCGCCAGAATTGGGTATTTCCAAAACTAAGCTAATTTTTCATAGTGAATTATTAAGTCAGAATTACAAAATTAAAAAGTAAAAGACATAATGTCAACACCATTTAAACAAAGGCTTAATTTTAAGCCAAAAAACTAATATAATTTACTATGAAAATGTAAGTTTCTTTGTACTTTTACATTAAGGTCAAATACAGCTAGTAATATCTGGATCTTGACCCCAAATAAGAATCCATAAATTTCTTAATAAAATATACAATATTTAAAAATAACTACTTTTTATATTTTATACCACTGTTTTCATTAAATATATATTAAGATAAGCATTGAACAAAGACACATGTCAACTTTCAGAGCATTCTTTGTATTATTTAGATATTTACTGTTATTTTAAACTCACTGGATAAACTATAGCTTATTTCCAGAAGTCCAATTAAGCCAAAACACATATGTTAAAACTAGAATTTATATAAGCATTTATGATGTTGACTTTGTATCAAATCAACATGTCACCTAAATTGCAACAAAGGGGTTTGGCTAAGCAAACAAAGTGATATAATTTAAGCAAGATTTAATAGGAGAGTTACTATAAAAGAGTTCTGACTGTCTCCATGTTGACACCTTCACTGGTTTATTAGTAAAACACTGTTGCTTAACAAAAAGCACGCATACAATGGTATGATAATTCAGGCCAAAGTACCCAGGGCTGTACTTTAGACTTACCTCTACAATCCCTATTATTTAGTTTTTATAAGTTACATATTCAAATCTTTAATTTTTTTAAAATTTAAAAATAATTAATTTTGACCTTAAAAAACCAACTCCAGAAAATATTAACTAAGCTTTATAAGGATTTACTTAGTGTTTTTTTAGTTTAATGCTGACTGTCAGTATGGTGACAGTCAAAATTAAAGTGTTTTTTATGCTGATAAACCAGATCAAATATTTTTGACTATTGTGGCTACCAGAATGCCAACTTTTTATTTAAACATGGTTTTTTCTATTCTTAACTAATAAACTAGCTCTAAAATTACTTTCCATACTTCTATAAACTATTTACTTAATAATAAAATTTAAAACAAGTGATTATTATTTAATTTTATTCATGTTTCACATGATTATTCTTACTTTATGAACTCTACTCTAATTATTGTGCAAAAAATCTTCCAAGAAGCCACAAAATAACCCCAAGTCAACCAAGAAAGTGCCCAAAGCCTCTGGAAAGGCTCAAAGTCCCTACCCCAACAAAAAACCAGCCAAAGAGCCCCCAAAGAAACAGAATACAAAGGAGAAGACCTCAGACCCTGAAAGCAAAGAGCCTGCCCCTGACCCCTCCTCTTCTCTAAACTGGTATCAATCAGAAGGAGATGAGGTTCCACTAAACAAGCAAGGAAGAAAGAAGATACCCAAGAGTCCAGAACCCCAGTCAAGCCAAGATGAATCAAGCCCCAAGGAATAAAGCTCATCCCAGTCCAAGAAGCGCAAGAATCCAACTCCAGATAATTCCCCTCCACTGCCCAACAAACCTGCATCTCAATCCTCCTCATCAAGTATCAATAAAGAAGATCCTGATGATCACCTGTCTGACTATCATCAAGCACCAATTGGATCATGAGATCCCCTAAAGGTTCACAATATATGTGACGTCAAAGGAGAGTTTAAGCTCCCAAAGAAGTTCCCTTGGTTTTTCCCTCTAATGTCTGTCAAAGGAGGTGCAAGTTTAGTCTGTGATGTCTATGTTTTTAATTGCAACAATCAAAAGAGATCAGGAAGAAGCAAGCATTATGTGTGTGAAGATAGAAGCTGCGCTGCCAGGATCAACACAGAAGGATGGGATAAAGTCATTAGTGAAAAAGGAGAGCACATATGCAATGCTCCAATCAATCTTATTTAAAAGCTTCTAAAGTGGTACCTCTACCAAATGGTCCCAGTCTCCAAAGATGTCAAGGCTTCTGATCTGGCAGTTAAGGCCACCACTCACCTAAGTAATGAGAATCTGGAGCTCATCTCTGACTGCAACCAGTTAGTGAAGCAATATGTGACAAAAACCGTGATCTATTCCCCCATAAGAAATCTGCCATTGTCCAAGGAGAGTTATTCTTGACAGAGGAGTTAAAGATGTTCAATGGTGATGAGGTATTATTTTTACATGATGATGTGCCTACAGTAGAGGCAAAAATTATATGATATGCTACACAACAGAACCTGGAGCAGTTAAGAGATTAGAACCCTGATTATGTGATGGTACCTTTGCAGTATGCCCCTGCCTTTTTTTTACCAACTATGGGTTATACATTCCCTTATTGAAGGCAAGGTGCTCCCTTTGTCTACTTTCTGCTTTCTGGGGCAACAGAGGAGATCCACACAAGGGCCTTTAAAATCCTTCAGGAGGGCATCAAAGCCCTACCCAATAATAGAAAGAGTCCCCTGGCCATAACACTAGAGCCAATCCAGATGATGATGAAAAGGATGAAACCACCCTTGCTGCAGAAAAAGAAGCTCAAGATAAAGCACTTGGATCCTCAACTATAATCATGGACTATGAAAATTCCCAGTATAACACTTTTGTAAATACCTTTGATAGAGAGGTCCAGGGGTGTTTTTTCCATTATTGACAGGCTGTCAACAGGCAACTAAAGGGTCTACCTGAGCTCAGCAAGCTCCAACGTCTAGATATATCAGGAAAGTGCAAGTTCTTAATCCAGCAGTTTTTACCACTAGCCTTTATAAAGCCAGAGCATGCTGGACAAGCCTTTGAGCTCCTATGCCAGTATCCATATGCCAAGAAACATGATGGTGACTTCTGCCCTTTCATTAAATATTACAAACCACAGTGAATTGGATGTAAGGTCACTAAGCACCAGAGCAAGCCCAGAGCCAAAGTCAACTGGAACTGCTACCAGGCAGTTCTTAAGGATGAGATGAAAACTACTTCATCTTTGGAGGGCTGGCATAAGAATATCAAGTCCTCCCTTGGAATCAAGCCCAGATACAACACCTTCTATGAGCACCTCAAAGTCAAACAAGGGAAGACTGTTACATCCATCAGAGATATTGAGAACCGCACATCCAAAAAGAAGAGAACCACCAAAGAGAAACAGTATCAAGAGAAGATTAAGGACATTGTCAAGGCCAAATATAAGCTTTCAGAGATTGGGAAATACATCAAGAAGATTGCCACAGTTCTAAATGGCAACCAGGTGATCACAGGCTAGCTTTCAATTAAATTTATTGAGTATTGCCTAATTTTTTATATAGTTCATATATATTAAGTATAATATTTTTAAATAAATAGTTATTCTAAATAACTCATTAATAATTTATGATACTGTTTTTATAAAATCATTGATTTTCTATTGATAGTTTGATGCTTTAGACTGTATTACATGGCCTATATTGGTATTTTACTAGTAAATTATATGTTTTTTGTAGTTTTCAATATAGAAAAATTTTTATATTACTGTTTCTGATTGTTATAATTTTCTATATATGTAAATTTTTATGTAGTATCTTGTTGTGTATTGTTTTTTTTGTTTTTATAATTGGGAGAAAATTTATTATAGTAAAGATAGCTAATTTCATAGTAAAATAAAATAAAAGTGTATTTTTATAAAAATTTTCAATTGTCATGTATAATTTTTTATGGACTTTTTAAAGTCTATGTTGTCACATTACCCTAAAAAGTATCTTGAAGCTTAATCTTTATTAAGTAAAATGTTCAGGAAACAGGTTTCTGTTTATTAAAAAAGTGTCAACATTTAGTAGTCTGCATGAGTTAAAACTTAATTCTGACTTTTCAATGCTATTGACATTAAAGTATTTTTAATTCTGATTTTTGACATATAGTAAGTTGACTTGTGGAATGAGTTAATTCTGGCGGTTGCTGAGGAGACGGGGGAGATTAGTCAGCATAGAGCATCTCCGCCTCTAAGCTGACCTCTCTTTTCCCGCCTGTTCCTTGGGGTCACAACCTTCCACTTAGGGATTAGTGCAAGTACGCAAGTGGTGCCCTACTTAACCACAGTTATGGCATCCTTGTCTCTTAGACAGCCCACTTGAGCCTAGGGTCATAATGTGTGGAGTGCAGGAGGTGGTTCCTGCATTGTTGGCCTTATTTTTGCGCACTATGGTACCCCCATGGGTCAAGTGCATGTCCTGTAAGAGGGTCTTGATACTCTTCATTGAAGTAAGGGAAGCTTTGTGGGCCTTGAAGTGCAGACATAGGATTTGGTTCACCTTCAAAGCATTCAAACATGCTGTGTACGCTTCCTGGGGAGTTAATTGACGACTGGTGATAACTGTTGTCCTTCAATGTAGAAACAATTAGCAACCTCAGCCAAGGCTTCTTTGGGCTTAAATGCAATATGCATAAACACATCCTTCTTGACTTCCAAGCTGAGATCTCCTCTGAACTCTTTGATTAGGAGTTGCTTCATGTCATCCCAAGTGACAATAGAAAGGGGTTTGGGAACCACAACTTCTTGGCACGTGGAATGAAGGCAGGTAAGAATAGGCTCCTTCTTAAGTTCATCAGTGGCCCTACACATTGCATTCTTGTAAATTGTCAGAAAGGCAGCAATGGTAGAGGTTTTAGGATCAAATATCTGCTTAAAAAAGGCTTGTAATTGGGGTCAAAGGATGAGGAGGTGGATTGACTGTTGTCACCTGGGTTGAGGACGTTAATGTGGGGATTGCCCTCAAACTTGGATTCAGCAGCAGGTTGTCTAGCCCAGAGGAGTCAAAGGATTTCCTCTAGGGTATCCAGAGTAGAGCTGTTCTGTCCACTAATATCTCTAGTAGTGGCGGCAGCAACTCCAAATTCATCAATCTTAATTTGTGCACCAATAAGGTGCCAGCAATCCCGTTGAGGCGAGTGGTCAGGGAAGTGGTTTGGGCAACCAAGGGGATGATCTCTCCATTAATTGTCTTGGTAAAGAAGGAGAGGTTTTGTACCTCCCTTTCCAATGTGTCCTGCCTATCAGCTACATCATTTGTTACTTCTGCAAGCTGATCTAGTGCACGTGAGCAGTTGATCCAGGGTTGGCCTTCCAAACCAGGGCAGCAACCATGATGCTCTGAGCAGGAGTATTAACAACTTCAGTTTCCTCTTCACCTTCAGACTCAGAGAAAAAGTCCTCAGGATTAGAGAGTTATTTTCTTAAGCACTAAATTTCTCCTCACAAAGTAGCTACTTGGTCAGTGAGCAAAGCAATGCAAGGTTTGGGCATATGTTTAACTGGAGGAAATTCTAGAACAGAAGATTGATGCCAAGTGGTAGCCTTGATCTCAGCTATTGCTTCCCATACCTTGGCTTCAAAGTCAGATGGGACCTCAACAGGAGGAGCAGGAGGAGTCATATTGATAGATGCTTCTCTATCATCCACATAACTTTGCACTTGGTATAGAGTGTTGCCTAGTGCAGTCTTATCCAGACCATATTGATGCTGCAGATGGCAGCCCCAAGTTTCAACATGAGTTTCAACCAATTTGAGTTGAGAATTCATATGTTCTCAAAATTGGTTAAGTTTGCTAACCAGAGTCTCAAAATCCTGGCAATGCTTTAGCAGAGAGGCCTCAATTTGCCCACGCCACACTGCTTGATGCTCATCCAATTTGCATAGTTGATCCTTGATGTATCCATGGAGCAAGGAACAAAGGGAATTCAGTGAGGAAGTCAAGTACTTCTGGGAGGCCAGCAAGTCACGCAGGTTATTGGAAATACATGCAAAGAGACTGTGGGACCATTCTTGATATGCCATATTTTGAGCATGGTTGTTTGAGAAAGCGGGGGCTACAGTATTTACAAGCTGCTTCTGGGATCCTAATGTAAGTTGATGGTGAACCAAGTGGATTGGATGAACTGGTTGACTAACACGCCAATTGTATCCATGGACTCCATCAGCGCGCGGGGAGATCAAAGTCCAAAAGGAAGGAATACAGGTCTTTGGAAGCATACCAGGGATGGAGACCAGGGATAGTATACATTGCCACAGTGCCAGAGTGGAGTAGAGAGGGCGGCAGCACAAGCTTGCTTGTAGTCAAGAGAGAAAGACAGAAGGGGGCCCCACGCGGGCCTGGGGGATAGCACCAGTACCATGGGAAGTGAGGGGGCATCAGTGATGTCTTCTTCTAGAGGAGGACTAGAAACTTTAGGTTGCTTGGGTACTTCAGAAACAAAGGGAGAAGAACCAGAGAATGTACATGTAAACAGGGTAACCAAGGGGCTTTCAGCCCCTGTATTGAGCACCATTTTGTTGTGTTTGGCTCCTGGGGACAACATCTATGAGGACACAGCAGGAAATCTTTTTAATGGAAGATTTGATATTCAAAGCTAGCCTTGGGTTAGCCTTAAGGGAAAAATTAAGGGACCATACCTTAATTTCCTGGAATGCAAGATATGAAATTCTTTAAGGCAAAAAGGAAAGGAAAAAGCTTGAAGAATATTAAAGCCAACACAAATGTGAATAAACTTGAATTTATTAGAGAAATGATTCTACTTAAATACTAGACAAGGGTAAATGATCACTCATTAGGTAGACAGAGTAGCAGAGAGGGTCACATTGGGATGAGATCATATCAAGATATTACAGACAGGTATGATAATCCTGAATGGGTGGATATTGAACCGGACCCACTTGCAGAAGGCAAGGAATTTCTAAAATCAAAAGCAAAACTAACTAAATCTTTGCACATATCAGTATTTGAAGGCCTTATCAAAATGGCATTAATGGTGCAATTTACAACACCAATCCACAACAAGTCTAGTTTTTGAGCGTGTCCTCCTACTGTATGCTGATTACAAAGAACGTGGCCCCAAATGTTGAACTCAGGCAAGGGAGATTGTACATCATTGTTAGGAGAGAGCTCAAGCATCTTGGTCTTATATGTGGATATGTAGGCAGTAGCCTGAATATCAATCTTACAATTGACTAGAGCTTTGACATGGTTTTCTGGGTTCAAGTCCTTATCAGAGAAGAGTAGGGCACTCCCAAAAGCAACAAAGTGGTGGCTTCATGACCATACAACATAGGAAACAGGGAATGCCCCGTGACACAATGTTTGCTAAAGCAATAGGCAAAGAAAGCAGCAGGTAAGTATAGATCCCAGTTTGCAGCATTGGAGTAGGTGAGTATCCTCATAATAGAGACCAGAGTGGAATTTGCACACTTGACTGCCCCATTGGTAGAGGGATTATAGGGAGCAAAAAAAGACTGCTGAGACCCCAAGGCTTCAACAACAGAGGTTACCAACTTGGCTTTGAAGTTAGTCCCATTATCAGATAGCAACACTTGAGGACAACCATGGCAAAATAATACATCCTGTAGCAGAAAGGTAGTGGTTGTCTTGGCAGTAATGTCCTTAGTAGGGCAAGCTTCTACCCACTTGCTGATATGATCAACAGCAACTAGGATAAAGCGGCAGCCAGAGTGGGAGCAAGGAATAGGCCCTGCGGCGTCAATGCTGACTGTGTGAAATGCATGTTGTGGCAGGAATAACTTGAACTTGTGAGAGGCAGATCAAGGTTGTTGAAGCTGACAGTCATGGTAACTATAAATGACATCTGGGATCAGTAGGCAAAGGTTTTCCAAGAAGTAGAGTTTCTGGAGCCAGGCATAAGTCTTAGCAACACCTCTGTGTCTGGTCTCCTTATGAGCTTGAAGCACCAACATTAGGCAAAGACTAGGCTGTACATAAGGCAGGTAGTAGTCTTGTACTTTTTGAAAAGCTGATTGTTGCAAATGAGAGTGTCTTCAGACAGTTTGGTTAGGGAAATTTGAACTTCCTCTGTCTTGCTCTCCCAAGAGGAAAAATATCCATTTAGTTCATAAAGTTGATCAGCCTCAGCAGGGTATAGAGCAAGGATGGGCATTCTGGACAATCTGTCAGTGTTTTGATGTTGAATCCCCAGAGAGTGTAGCACAGTAAGAATTGTAGCCTTGCAGGTGGAGAGCCCATCTAGCTAGTTGTCCTTCTGGTTCCTTAAGCTGTTGTAACCACTTAAGCAAAGCTTGGTTAGTGATCAAGTGTTTAGGTGTCATACACATAATGGCAGAACTGCTTGAAAGCATACAACACAGTGAGGCAATCTTTCTCTGTGACACTGTAATTCTTCTCATGCTTGTTCAGGACACAAGAAGTATAAGCTATAAGTGATCCACACCCTCATCATCTAGTTGAGCCAAGATGGCTCTAATAGCCAGGTCACTAGCGTCAGTATAAAGGATGAATTCCTTATTTTAGTCAGGATACACTAGGATGGGAGCCTCATCTGAGTTTTTTTTAAGGGTCTCAAAGGCTTGTTGCTGACTAGCAGTCCATTTGAAAGGGGCATTACGTAATAGTTGGACAAAGGTTTGCTAGTGTTGACAAAATTCAGGGATCAATTGTCTTTAGTAACCCATTATGCCCAGAAAGACTTGAACTTCTTGCAGGTTGGTGGGAGGAAGCAATTTGTCAATGGTCTCAACTTTCTTGGTCATGGGACAATTTCCTGTCTGGTTCACCTCATGACCCAAGAATTTAAGGTTTTCCTTGAAGAAAGCACACTTTAATGGTTTTACCTTAAAGCCAGCCTCTCAAATCTTTATTCACACTTCCTTGAGGGGAGTCAGGTGATTTGTAAAGGTAGCACTGAAGACTGTTACATTATCTAAGTACTCTAGGACATGTGAGCGCTTCAAGTCACAGAGGATGGAGTCCATGGCTTGCTGAAAAGTAGCAGGAGCATTGCAGAGCTCTTGTGGCTTTGTGTAGGCTTAAACAATCCTTCATAAATTATGAGTGCAGCTTTCTGTCTATCCTTGGGAGAGAGATTGACTTGCCAGTAACCTGAGGCTAGATCCATAGCAGAAAAGAACTTTGAGCCCCCAAGGCGGCAATGAGCATCATAAATGTGTGGTAAGGAATAGGAATCCTTTTTGGTTAAAAAATCCAATTATTGGTAGTAAATCACAATACAATGACCTCCATCCTTCTTTTTTAGTATGAGCAAGGGGAAGGCCCAAGGACTTTGGGAAGGAGCTAGTAGTCCAGCATCTAAATGTTTGTTTGAGCTCTTTAGACACTTGAGCGTCTTCTTCACAACTGCAGCAATATGGTTTAGCGCAGAAGGGGGAGCATCACCAGTACTGATATGATGAATGACAACTTTAGCTAGGATATAATCAGTGCTATCTTTAGCAAAAATATCTGAAAATTGATCAAGAAAATCAAGCACCTCCTTTTGTTGTATTGGGGATAGCTGTGGGAAATCTTGTGCAATGAACAAGGATAGTACTTGGGGCTTGTCTTCAGATAAATTAAAATCCTGAAACATACCAAAGGGATGTAGCAAAATGATATTGGGAGCATTCAACAACTTGCCATAGCCAACAACCTGCCCTCTAGACACATTTATGGGGAGGGCGGTTGAGTTGGCAACCAGCAATTGACAGGGTCTTTATGAGATATATCCAAGATTCCCGGGCAGAGGTAGGGTTTGTTGCGCCCTAGTGAGGGAGGAGAGTATAACTATAGAAACATAAGCTCAGGCAGCTTGTATGATATTTGGAGTCTAGGATATCTTGAGATCTAGGAGTGATAGTCACTGCAGAAGTATCCAGAAGAAGAATCCCCTCAGACACAGGGCAAGCCATAGGAGGACATTTCATGTTGGGTGAGTGGGTACAGTATTTTAGGGTAAAGAGACCTGTGGAATATTCTAGGCACATGTCTTGAGGCGTTTTTGGGGACTTTAACAGGCTCTTCAAAGATTAGGGGGACTTTGTACCCTAAGATAGAGAGGTAACAATCCTTTAAGCTGATGATCACATTGTATTCTCTAAGGAACTGAGTACCAACTAGGAGATAGAAACTCTTATTCTCCAAGGCAACTTCAGGCACAGTTAAGAGTAGCTTGGCAAACTGCATGGGAAGAGCAGATTAGGCCCCTATAATACAAGTCATAGATAGCCCAGCTGTACCATACAACTGGTGGTAGTTAAGATCAGGGGCAAGCTTGAGCTTCTTGGCAAGCTTTGAGGAGACAACATTAACAGGAGATCCAGTGTCCAAAAAGACCTTGATTTTCACCTTTTGAATGGATATTTCTACACACATGGTAGTATAACCAAAGGGAGGGAGGACTGCAAGAATGTCTTGGGTTTCTGCCAGTTCTTTGTACCACTTTTCAGTCATGCATCTGAGGCCTGGAAACTCCTTGTAAACTGTCTGGAGGGAGAGCAAGACTGAGACATTCTTAAATACAGCATCAGCAACCTCAGCAGCTTTCTTAGATGACTCTACAAGCATGGGGATCTCTTAGCCTGAGTAAGGTATGGGCAAGAGACAACCTCTTTGGCTTCATACAAAGGCTTGGCAGTTGTTGTAGTTTTACAAGAACATAGTTTATAAGGGACTGCAATAGTTGTGGTTACAGCAAGGACTGAATACCCATATGTGTTGGGATTGTCCATATATGAATTGTCCATGTCAGAGTCATCAGATATATCATGGAATAACAGCAGAATGGGAGGAGCCTTAATGTTGGCAGACACAGAGTCAGCAATGGAGGGGGAATTGAAGGAGACTGGGATGAATTGTCAACCAAGAGCATCTCTACCTCTAGGTTAACTGTTATTTTCCTGCCTGCTCCTTGGGATCAGCCCCTTCAACCCAAGGGTTGGTGCAGACTTGAGAATGGTGACTTATCTGCCTACAGTTATGGCACCCTTGGCGTCCAGGAGGATTTTGTGAGTTCATGGCGAGGATACTGGGGCCACGTGAAGACAAACCAGAATTAGAGGCAGCCAAATTTTCCTGAACAACTGCTCCAGAATAATAAAGGTGCATATCCTGCAAAAGCGTTACATGCTCTTCATAGAGGAAAGCATGGCTTTATGAGCCTTAAAGTAAAGGCAAAGAATCTGATTGACCTTGAGAGCTTGAGTGCAAGCCATGTATGCCTCATGTGCAGTCAACTGGTGGCTTGTGATCAGCTGCTGTCCTTCCATGTAGAATCTATCTCCAGATTTGGCTAGTGCTTCCTTAGGTTTGAAAGTAATTTGCATGAAAGCGTCCTTTTTTACTTCCAAGCTAAATTTGCCACCAAACTTGTCAATCAGAAGCTGCTTCATTTCTTCCCAAGTCTTAAAGGTGGGCAACTTAGGAACCACCACCTCCTGGCAAGTCAGGTGTAGACAGGTTAGAATGTGTTCCTTCTTAACCTCATCTGATGCTTTTCTCATGGCAGTTTCATAGATAGTTAGGAAAGCTGCAATGGTAGAAGTTTTGAGGTCAAAGACTTCCTTAAAGGTAGGTTTGAAGTGGGCCTCAGGAGATGAACCACCATTATTACTGTTGAGCACGTTTATATGCAGAGACAATTCTGCTTCAGATTCAGAGGAGGGCTGGCTGGCCCACAATTGATGAACTCTCTCCTCAAGAGTAGTCAAGGTCTAAGAAGTGTGGGTGGCCAAATTGTTAACCAAGATGATCTGTTGCTCAGTAACGTCTAGGTGCTAGCCCTGAGTTGTTACTACTGTAGAAAGTTAAGCCAGCTGGGAGGTAAGAGAAGGACCCACTGAGAGGCAAAGAAGAACCTTTCATTTACTAAATTAATTACTTCACTCAGCTCTTGTACGTCTTTATCAAGCTCAGAATAATCTTGTTTCAAGTGATCCACTTCATTAGCTAGAGCTACCAACTCATTACCACAGTGAATGCAGGGGGCACCTGATAAGCCTGGGCAACAGCTATCTTCATCAATAACCCTGGGTGAACTAACAGCAGAGGCTATCACCTCACGCAAGGTAGCAACCTCTTGCTGTAACTCAGCAACTTATATGTCAAAGCAAGTACTTGGGGATCTGGCTGAAGATGCTTTGGTAGGGCAATCCTGACTGCAAGTTGACGCTCTTAACTCTCAAATGGCATCTCATAGTCTTTGCTCTCTATCTGCTAAATTTTCTGATGGAGGAGAAGGCAGGGTATCTGGTTTGGGTGTAGACAGTTAATTTACTTGAGTCTGGAGTTTGGCAATGGTAGCGTCAACAGCAGCCCTTTCTTGATCAAATTACTCACCAAGCTTGCAGAGGCCTTTAGCAGCAAGGGCTGCTACTTGCTTTAGTTAGTCATAGGAGTAAGCACTGAACTTTCTGGGCTATTGCACAAGTTGTTAAAAATTGGAGAGATGGGCGTTCAGAGTAAATCTACTTGGGTGCACCAGGGTTGTTCCAACTGGTGAAACTCATGTAGATGCTCTCAGACGTACTCAGGGATAGACTGGCACATTTTCTTGATGGAGTTGACCAAGAAGGCTTGTAGGTGACAGAGTTGCACTGATTGTATGATACCAAGGAAAACAGGAAGTGGATCCACTACTGGTAGGCCGCAAACTGATCCCAGTGATGAGTGACAGCCACTTGTAGGGATGAAATCTCCTGAACGTGGAGCCCTAACACCATCTGATGATGGGCTAAGGTGAGTTTTACAAAGGATGACAATAGGTGTTCAGCAGAGCCAGCCAATGAGAGGAGATGCTGTGGAAATTGTGGATACACAATCAATTTGTAGTATTCTGCTTGATTGAACTGAAGCTGGAGGCAAAGGATGACCCCATCACAGGCTAACCCAATGGCTACCACCATGACTTGTTCCAAGTCAGGGTGTTGCATATCCTGAATGAATTAAACAAAAAGTTGTCCATCTAGGGATTAAGCAATGGAACAATTGCGCGGTTGCGCTATTGCATCCTGATTCTACTAGTGATAAAGATGTTTTAAACGTCCCCAAAACAGGTGTTTGATTTGCCTTTTGAACGCACACAAGGCACAGACTTCACTTCCTGGATTATAAATAGAACAACGAAGTTATTTATATCTACCTCCTTAAGTAAAAGCTGCAAGAAAGCGGATGTTCTCTTGTGCAAGACTTTTAGCTGTGCCAACCCACTCTCCTCCATTTGGAAAGTTCTTTTGTCTGTGCCTCCCTGCCTCTTGTGGCAATCCCCTGCCTCACACTATATAAGTGCAATACTATCTAAATAAATACCAGTTTTGTCTTATTATCTTCTTATATTCTTCTGTCCTTACCCAGGCTGTCAATATACCACAATAGGTATAGTATTAAGATAAAGAAGTAGTAGACTAACTATTTGTAGAAATCAGCACCCAGGCTGCATATATGACAACATTGGCGCTCATGGCTTCTTCAAACCAGAGCTTTCTCTCTTCCTACCCCCACAGCCCTGTTTTTGTGGAGGGAGGATGTCCTTGCCTATACCTGCGGCTTCTTCTGCTCAACCCACTTTAGGATCAACCTTCACTGCTTCTGGCTCTCTATCTGGTAGACTCCAAGGCTCTTCCTATGATCAACCAGGACTAAGCCAGTGGTTGTTTAACTGCCAATAACTTTTGGAAATTGCCAGCTCCCAGTCAAGTATGATCTCCTGGATCAACTCCATTGAAAAGGCCCTTACCTCCTTGATACCAATCCAGCCTGACCCCATGGCTGAAGCAGCTGGCATGAACGGCGTCTCCTGCTCCTTGGAGCTTGCCTTGGTGAAGGAAGTATGCTGTCAATATTCTCCTTCTTCTTCTTCTGGTTGTTCTCCTGATGAAATCTCCCTTAATTCTGGCATCCTCCAAACTTTTAGCTGCTCTGGCCCCTGCTCTGGCCCCCCAAACCTTGCTCAAAATATATCAGAAGCTGTTCACTCCCACTCTGGAATGGCTCTATGAATGAGCAAGATAGAACATGTACTTTCTTCCTTGGTACCCACCCAGATGAATCAGCATGTTGCCCTGGAGTTCTATGATCATCAACAGAAAACTCCTAAGCCGGAAGACAGCCATAATAGCTGCACCATGGGATTCTCTGCTCTTCAGGATACTATAAAGGCTCAAGAGAGACAGATGGGATTTCATGAAGAGGAATTACTTCTGGCCTTTCAGGAAAAGAATGAGTGGCTAGATGAGTTGGATGCTCAACATGCTCTCCTTGACTCCCTTCAGGACCAAATAAGCAAGCACCTTGAACATGCCTCAGCAATTAGTACCCCTGATACTCTAATGGAATTGCATGGTAATGCTAAAGCTGATAGTTCCCCCTCTCAGAAGATCCATACTACATTGCCCCTTCCTGACTCCCACCACTATTACAGAAGCAATGAAGAGGATGTCTGCTTTATTGCACCTTCAGCAGGTACCCTGGAGTCTCCCTGGGAACCTTCTAGCAATCCATTTATCACTCCTGATGGTTATGAAGCAACTAAACCTCAGGCTAGTCAGAGCAATTAAGAATTTACTGATGATTCTGGCATTGAGGAGTACAATGAGGATCACTCAAAAAACTACTAAGTAGCCAGGACAAGGAGAAATCCTTGGCTGCATTTGTGGTTTCACCTCCCTCATATCCCCCATTCCTCTACCCCCTGACAAGCCTGTGCCTGACCCTGGTACTTGTTGTTTCTTTACAACAGATCCTTCTGATGCCCTCCGCTGGTTGACTTTGCTTCTCAATCAGAGACGTTGGATTCTTTTACTGTGAGAATACAAGATGATTTTGCCTACTGAGTCCTCACATCCAAGTTCTTCTTGGCCATGGACCTGATACCTGCTACTGGCAGATTGATCTCCCTCCAGATGACCCAGAGAAGTGTGCCATACTTGCCAACCAAAGGCTGTTCCAACCTACCAGGATGTCTCAGGGTCTCTCTAATGCCCCAACCATCTTCCAACAAGCTATGGACGCTGTGATGGGGAAACTTAAGCCCTCATGTGCCCTGGTCTATCTGGATGACATTAAAGTCTTCTCTTGCATCTATAACAAACACCTGGAACCTCTGGAAGAAGTGTTCAAACGTCTGCACTACATCAATCTGGAGTACACTGATGGAGAGCTTCCAGTTGCTTATACACTGCATAGTAAGAAGGTCAAGGTGCTACCTCTCTTGGTTGGGGAAGCCAAGGGAACCCCAGTCTACGCCTCCTGTAATGTGACTATTCCACCTGGCTCTCAGATGATCCACAATACAGGCCTCTTGCTGGCTCTACCAGCTGGCACTCATGGAGAAACTTTTGGCATCCCTTATGCCTCCAGACTAGAGCCATGGGTTGCACCAGGCATCCTCATGCCAAGTGAGAAGGAGGTACTCATACTCTTGGCCAACATGAGTTGTGAAGCTATGGTTGTCTCCAAACACCAACTTCTGGCTTATATACAGCTGGAAAATCATGACAACCTGCAGGAGAATGCACCCTTGCTGACTTCTCTGAGTTGGGTCTACCCTGTGAGCAACCACTGATGCTATTGATCATAAGCTGTAACTCCCTATCTGGCCTCTCCAAAGAGCAGAAGGATTAAGCTATGGATCTCTTTGCCCAGTATAATAATGTGTTTGCCAAGGATGATTATGACCTAGGCAAGGCTGCAGATATTGCTCATCATATTGACACCCAAGGCAGTCCACCTATCTGCTCCAGACCTATACAACACAGTCAAGCCAATCATGTTGTTGCTAATGAGGAGCTTCAGAAGCTATTGGAATCTGGCTTACTGGTCCCCAGTAAAAGCCCTTGGGCTTCCCCTCTCCTGATTGTCAAAAAGAAGGATGGCAGCAACCGTGTGGTGATTGACTACCATCAACTGGATGCTGTTACCAAGAAGGATTCATATCCCCTCCCTTGTATTGACAATACCTTGGACCAACTGGGTGGTGCCAATTTTTTCAGCGCCATGGACCTTATCAGTGGGTACTGGAAGATTGACCTATCCCCTGCTGATCAAGAAAAATGTGCAATCATCACTGATCAAGGGCTATTCCAACTCACAAGGATGCCTCAAGGTCTTTTCAGTGCCCCGGCTACCTTCCAGAGGGCCATGGACGCAGTGATGGGTAACCTCAAACTCACCAGCGTCTTGGTCTACCTGGATGACATTAATGTGTTCTCCAAAACCTTTAATGATCACCTACAACACTTGGAGGAAGTCTTCCAGAGTTTACTTGCAGCCAATCTCAAGCTCAAGCCACACAAGTGCAACTTCTTCAAGGAGCACCTTGAGTTCTTAGGGTTCACCATTAGCCAAGATGGACTTTGCCCTGTACCTCTGAAGGTGGAAGCCATTGAGAGAACACAGATCCCAACCAATAATATGAACATGCAGGTTTTTCTGGGGATGATTGGGTACTACCGCTGCTTCATCTTCAACTTTGCATCCCTGGGCAACCCCCTTTTTCAGCTTTGCGGAGCTGATAAGGAATTCTTCTGGAGCCCAGCATGCCAATCTGCCTTCAATACTCTCAAGGGAACACTGACTACAGCCCCTGTACTGGCCTACCCTGACTTTGCCAAGATGTTTGTGGTTCATACAGATGCTAGTCTGACTGCAATTGGGGGTGTTCTCTCCCAACTGGACTCCAAAGGATTTGAACACCCTGTTAGATACTGCTTGCGTACGCTTAAAGTTCACAAAAGGAACTACACTATCACCAAGTGAGAGTGTCTGGCTGTGATATAATCCTATCATCAATTCAGAGTCTATCTCCATGGGGTACATTTCACAGTTGTAACATACCATGCCTCCTTGTAATGGCTGAAGAACCTCAAGGACCCCAAAGAACTCTGGCATGTTGGGCTATTAAAATTCAGGCTTATGACTACAAAATCATTCATCAAGTCAGGGCAGCCCACCAGAATGCTGACTGTCTCTCCTGACTTCCCACTGTTGCCCTAGTATCCCCCATGGCTGACATTCTCTATGACAAGCTTATGGAGGATCCTTCTTTATAGGGAGAGGAGCCAGTAGAGATACAGAGGGCTCTCAAAAATTTAGCTGTTGATACTAAGGTCTCTAAGGGACAACTCCTGAAGCTTTGTGGAGACTCTTGGCTACCCTACATACGCCCATCCCTACGCATGTACTCAGTGGTGGCTGCTCACAAGACTACTGGCCATAGTGGCATACAGAAGACGTTAGCTCTGCTACAGCAGCACTGCTTCTGGGAAGGAATGCACACTGACGTAGTGGATACGCTAGCCAACTGTCATGACTACAACATTGAGAGGCCTAAGGTTGCCAAGTTTCAACACAGACTGGTAAGCCCTGGGTTTGCCTTCCATACTGTAGCCATTGACATAGTGGGCCCCCTGCCAGCTACCAACAGTTGCAATAAGTTCATCATTGTGGTGGTTGACCATCTGACTAAATGGGTAGAAGCCAAGGCAAATCCCAACCAATCTGCATTGGTGACAGCCACATTCATCCTGGAGAATATCATATACAAACATGGTTACCCCTAGATCCTGCTGACAGACAATGGTGCCAACTTCACCAGTTATATCATCCCCTGCCTCAACCAACTGATGGGAATTTGTGGGACACTATCCACTCCTTATCACCCACAGACAAATGGCATGGTAGAGTGTACTAATGGGAGCCTGGTCCAGATACTCCAGAAGCTCAGTCACCAACATGAGACTGAATGGGATACCTTCCTGCCTGCAGCCACCTTTGCATACAACATTGGGTACCATCAGGCCACTGGCAAGCCGCTCTTCTAACTGCTCTACAGCCAGCAACCAGGACTTCCCCCTTTACTATATTCCTTGGTAAAACCTAGCATGACTGTGTCCCCAGAGGCGTACCTCAACAAGCTGGTTCAAACCCTTATTCTCTTGCAATCAGAGGCCTACACTGTAAACTTAAACCATAAGTTGCAAGACCTAGAACAAGCTTCATCCAAAGCCCTGCCTTACCCACTTACCTGGTAGGAGACTCAGTCTACTTCTTCAGCAATAGAGGGTACAGCCGTGAATCCAAACTTGCCTCCCTTTGGCAAGGCCCAGTTCAAGTTATCCAGAAGACTGGCCCCAACTCCTACACCCTTAAGGAGCCCCATTCTGGGCAATTGGCCACTAGAGTACATGCTCAGTATATGTGTGCTGCTCCTAGTGACCAAGATTAAGCCCCAATGAGGACAATAACTCGGAAAAACAAAAGCCTAATTAAAAAATTCCATGGGTTGTTGTCCTGTTTGAAATAGTGTTGCACCAAAGTATGAGGAATAAGAATAAAAGAACAAGGTGTTTATTGGAGACTGACAAGACTCTTCCAGTACTGCACCAACTGTTCTACCACCTGAATGACAGCCAAGAAACACAACTGGTTGCCCAAAAATCCACAAAGTCAATGACCAAGGATTGGGCAACAAATCCCCACCAAGCAAGACACACAATTGACCCCAATATCCACAGGAAAGGCTCCCAAGAAGATACAGTCCCACAAAAGACTCTTGCAAAAGGCATTCTCTACTGGGACCTGACTACCCACCACATAGAATAAGGATAATGCCTTCTCAAGGAAGACCCCCATGTTCTCCTCCCTCTTGGTATCACAGCAGTTGGTTCCTTGAAGAACAAGGTTGCCATTCATCACCATTGGCACCAGATGGGCAGTCCCCTCCACTGTGTATGACTTCAACACTTACTGGAAGGCTTGCCAAAGACGTTGCTCAAAGTTATCAGAGGTTTTCCAACTGACTGGTTGAGCGTTGGTAACCCCAGGTGTTGCCCAAGCGCAAAGGACTGACTTCACTATGTTGGATACTGTCCCCTGTCGTAAGACTGAAAGGCCTTGACCCCAAAATTGGAATTCCTTCAGCTGAGCCTCCAAGTATTCTTCTGCCGCCCGCATGGAGAACCGCCCATGGATACTGCTACCCCTTTGCAACCCAGTTCCTGTCACCTCCCTGGGCTCACTCAAAGCTAGGAACAGCGCAGCAAACAATGGGTCTGTCCCCTCTAAGGCCAGCTGAGGCACCAGTAGCTGATCTAAGTGAACCCCCAAGTCCAGGTAGCTGCCGTCCACATCATGCAGGACTACTTGCTTCCCTGCTGCCTTCATCATCTCCTTTGGCCTGGTATGCTTGCACCTCTTTGGAATTACCATTTGCACCTTCTTCAAGACTCTTCTTGTGACTCTTCTAGAGGGACTGTTTACTATAGCCGCCACCTAGAAATGCCACCATTTTTAACCCTGTTGTCTCATCCAGTGGAGGCAAATGTGCAGATCCTGAATGGATTAGACAAAAAGTTGTCCATCTAGGGATTAAGCAATGGAACAATTGCGCGGTTGCACTATTGCATCCTGATTCTACTAGTGATAAAGACGTTTTAAACACCCCCAAAACAGGTGTTTGATTTGCCTTTTGAACAGGCACAAGGCACAGGCTTCACTTCCAGGATTATAAATAGAACAATGAAGTTATTTATATCTACCTCCTTATGGAAAGCCACAAGAAAGCAGTTGTTCTCTTGTTCAAGACTTTTAGCTGTGTCAACCCACTCTCCTCCATTTGGAAAGTTCTTCTGTCTGTGCCTCCCTGCCTCTTGTGGCAATTCCCCTGCCTCACACTATATAAGTGCAATACTATCTAAATAAATACCAATTTTGTATATTATCTTCTTCTATCCTTACCCAGACTGTCACTATACCACAACAGGTATAGTATTAAGATAAAGAAGTAGTAGACTAACTATTTTTAGAAATCAGCACCCAGGCTGCATATATTACAATACAGGGGTACCCAAAGGGTAGGCCACTAGGCAGGAATCATTCCCAGAGGTTCAGTATAGTAGGGATAATAAGCAGGTTGTAAATGTCTTCTTCAATAGGAGGTTTGGTAATTTCAGGAAAGTTGGCTCTTGTATAGGAGGAGGCAAAGGACCTGAAAATGTGGTTGCAAAAGGGATAACCAAGGGGCTTATAGTCCCTGTAGTGATCCCCATTTTTGTTGTGATCTGAGGCGCAGCAAAGTGTCACAACAGGGAATCCTAACCTCAGGATTGGATTTGTACAAAGACTTGGTTAGAATGGCAGGAAAAGCTATGCAATTACCTTGTGGCTCTGATTAAATAATATCTGCTAGACGTGGCTAGAGAGGCGCCAAAGTATGTGAAGACACAAGACAAAAATGTGCATAGAACTTCTGTTTATTGGGTGAAAAGATTGGGAATATATACTGTGTAGCTTTACCACAAAACAGTACATGGATGGTAGGATCACTTGTCACCAGCATGAGTGGGGCAAGTGAGCTGCGCATAATCAGGAAACTAAACAATTGAATTTCCTAATTTGTAGCCAGACTCATTTCAAAGGGCAAAAGCAAAAAGAGAGATTTGCCCTCAAAATAACCCATTGAAGGCAAAATTGAAACACAGTGAATGGCGGCATTCACAACAAGTAGATATTATTCAATCAGGGCCACAAGGTAATTGCATAGCCTTCCCTTCCATTATAACCAATAATTAGTACAAATCCAATCCTAAGGTTAGGATTCCCTGTTGTGTATATGTGCTGCGCCTCAGAACACAACAAAAATGGTGCTCACTACAGGGACTGTAAGCCCCTTGGTTATCCCTTTTGCAACCACATTTTCAGGTCCTTTGCCTCCTCCTATACAAGAGCCAACTTTCCTGAAATTACCAAACCTCCTATTGAAGAAGACATAAAAGACCCACCCATTGTCCCTACTGTACTGAACCTCAGAGTTGGTCCCCGTCTAGTGGCCTACCATTTGGGTACCCCTGACTTGGGACAAGTCATGGCATTAGCCCCTGGGTTAGCCCATGATAGAGCCATCCCTTGCCTCCAGCTGCAGTTCAGTGGAGCAGAATAATATAAACTGATTGTGGCTCTGCATTTTCCACAGCTTCTTCTCTCAGCAGCTGGCTCAGCTGAGCACCTACTGTCATCCTTTGTACAGCCTGCCTTAGCCCACCATCAAATGGTGTTAGGGCTCCATGTTCAGGAGATTTGATCTCTACAAGCAGCTGTCATTCATCACTGTGATCAGTTTGCTGCCTATCAACAGTGGATCCACTCTCTGTTTTCTTTGGTGTCAGAAAATCAGCGCAACTCTGTCACTTCCCAAACTTGCTTGGTCAATCCCATTGAGAAAATGTGCCAGTCTATCCCAAATACGTCAGAGAGCGTCTAAATGAGTTTCACCAGTTGGAACAACCCTGGTGCACCCAAGTAGATTTACGCTGAAACCCTATCTCTCAAATTTTGAACAGCTTGTTCAACAGCTCAGCAAGTTCAGTGCTTACTCCTATGACCAACTACAGCAAGTATCAGCCCTTGCTGCTAAAGGCCTCCACAAGCTTAGTGAGTAATTTGATCAAAAAAGGGCTGCTGTTGATGCTACCATTGTCAAACTCCAGACTCAAGTAAATTAACTGTCTACACCCAAACCAGATACCCTGCCTTCTCCTCCATCAGAAAATTTAGCAGATAGAGAGCAAAGACTATGAGATGCCATTTGAGAGTTAGAGCGTCAACTTGCAGTCAGGATTGCCCTACCAAAGCATCTTCAGCCAGATCCCCAAGTACTTGCTTTGACATATAAGTTGCTGAGTTACAGCAAGAGGTTGCTTCCTTATGCAAAAAGGTGGCAACTTCTGCTAGTCTAGCTGGGGTTATTGATGAGGATGACTGCTGCCCTGTCTTGTTGGGAGCCCCCTGTATTCACTATGCTAGAGAGTTGATAGCTCTAGATAATGAAGTGGATCACTTGAAAAAAGATCACTCTGAACTTGATAAAGACGTGCAATAAATGAGTGAATTAATTGATTCAGTGAATGACAGGTTTGCTCCTTGCCTCTCAGTGGGTCCTTCTCTTACCTCTTGACTGGCTGAGCTTTCCACAGTAGTAGCAACTCAGGGTCAGCGCCTAGACGTTACTGAAATACATATCACAGTCATTAACAATTTGGCTGCCTGTGCTTCTGAGACCTTGACTACCCTTGAAGAGAGTGTCTGTCAGAGGTGGGCCAGGAAACCTCCCTCTGAATCTGAAGCAGAGTTCTCACTGTGTATAAATGTACTCAATAGCAACAATGGTGGTCCAACTCCTGAAGCACACTTCAAACCTACCTTTAAGCAAGTTTTGACCTCAAAACTTCTACCATTGCAGCTTTCCTAACTATCTACAAAACTGCCATGAGGAGAGCCTCTGATGAAGTTAATAAGGAACACATTCTAACCTGCCTTCACCCAACCTGTCAGGAGGTGGTAGTTCCCAAGTTGCCCACCATTGAGACTTGGGAAGAAATGAAGCAGCTTCTGATTAATAAATTTTATGGTAACCTTATTTTAAAAGTTAGAAGGACACCTTCATGCAAATTGCTTTCAAACCAAAAGAGATCCTAGTTGAATTTGCAGAAATATTCTACATGGAAGGACAGCAACTGATCACAAGCCACCAGTTGACTGCACATGAGGCATACATGGCTTGCACTCAAGCTCTCAAGGTCAATCAGATTCTTTGCCTTTCCTTTAAGGCTCATAAAGCCATGCTTTCCTCTATGAAGAGCATGTAACGCTTTTGCAGGATATGCACCTTTATTATTCTGGAGCAGTTGTTCAGGAAAATTTGGCTGCCTCTAATTCTGGTTTGTCTTCACGTGGCCCCAGTATCCTCACCATGAACTAACAGAATCCTCCTGGACGCCAAGGTTGCCACAACTGTGGCCAGATAGGTCACCATTCTTGAGTCTGCACCAATCCTTGGGTTAATTGAGCTGATCCCAGGGAGCAGGTGGGAAAAGAACAGTCAACCTAGAGGCAAAGACACTCTTGGTTGACAATTCTTCCCAGTTTCTTTCGATTCCCCCCTCCATAGCTGACTCTGAGCCTGCTGAAACTGAGAACCTCCCATTCTGCTACTGTTCCACAAAATCTCTGACAACTCTGACATGAACATTTGGATGCTGATGACCCTGACGCCTATGAATATTATGTTCTTGCTGTCCTCAAAACCATTGTGGTCCCTTATAAATTACGCTCTGGGAAGACTACAACAACTGCCAAGCCTTTGTATGAAGCCAAAGAGGTTGTCTATTGCCCATACCTTACTCAGGCTAAGAGATCCCCATGCTTGTAGAGTCATCTAAGAAAGCTGCTGAGGTTGCTGATGCTGTATTTAAGAATGTCTCAGTCTTGCTCTCCCTCCAGACAGTTTACAAGGAGTTTCCAGGCCTCAGATGCATGACTGAAAAGTGGTACAAAGAACTGGCAGAAACCCAAGACATTCTTGCAGTCCTCCCTCCCTTTGGTTATACTACCATGTGTGTAGAAATATCCATTCAAAAGGTGAAAATCAAGGTCTTTTTGGACACTGGATCTCCTGTTAATGTTGTCTCCTCAAAGCTTGCCAAGAAGCTCAAGCTTGCCCCTGATCTTAACTACCACCAGTTGTATGGTACAGCTGGGCTATCTATGACTTGTATTATAGGGGCCTAATCTGCTCTTCCCATGCAGTTTGCCAAGCTACTCTTAACTGTGCCTGAAGTTGCCTTGGAGAATAAGAGTTTCTATCTCCTAGTTGGTACTCAGTTCCTTAGAGAATACAATGTGATCATCAGCTTAAAGGATTGTTACCTCTCTATCTTAGGGTACAAAGTCCCCCTAATCTTTGAAGAGCCTGTTAAAGTCCCCAAAAACGCCTCAAGACATGTGCCTAGAATATTCCACAGGTCTCTTTACCCTAAAATACTGTACCCACTCACCCAACATGAAATGTCCTCCTATGGCTTGCCCTGTGTCTGAGGGGATTCTTCTTCTGGATACTTCTGCAGTGACTATCACTCCTAGATCTCAAGATATCCTAGACTCCAAATATCATACAAGCTGCCTGAGCTTATGTTTCTATAGTTATACTCTCCTCCCTCACTAGGGCGCAACAAACCCTACCTCTGCCCGGGAATCTTGGATGTCTCTCATAAAGACCCTGTTCAATTGCTGGTTGCTAACTCAACCGACTTCCCCATACATGTGTCTAGAGGGCAGGTTGTTGGCTATGGCAAGTTGTTGAATGCTCCCAATGTCATTTTGCTACATCCCTTTGGTATGTTTTGGGATTTTAATTTATCTGAAGACAAACCCCAAGTACTATCCTTGTTCACTGCACAAGATTTCCCACAGCTATCCAAATACAACAGAAGAAGGTGCTTGATTTTCTAGATCAATTTTCAGATATTTTTTTCTAAAGATAGCACTGATTATGATCTAGCTAAAGGTGTCATTTACCAGATTGATACTGGTGATGCTCCCCCTTCCGTGCTAAACCATATTGCTGCAGTTGCATGGAGGACGCTTGGGTGTCTAAAGAAATCAAACCCTTTTAGACACTGGACTACTGACTCCTTCCAAAGGTCTGTGGGCCTCCCCCTTGCTCATACTAAAGAAGAAGGATTGAGGCCATCATATTGTGATGGATTATTGCAGATTGAACTCCTTAGACAAAAAGAATTTCTACCCTTTGCAGTGTATTGATGATGCTCTCTGCTGCCTTTGAGGCTCTTAGTTCTTCTCTGCTATGGATCTAGCATCTGGATACTGACAAGTTTATCTCTCTCCCAAAGATAGACAAAAAGCTGTGCTCATCACTTCTGAGGGACTGTTTGAGCCTACACGCATGATGCAAGGACTATGCAATACCCTGATATCTTCTAGCAGGCCATGGACTCCATCCTCTGTGATTTGAAGCTCTCATGTGTCCTAGTGTACTTAGATGATATAAGCTTCTTCAGTGCTACCTTTACAGATCACATGGCTCCCCTCAAGGAAGTGTGAATAAAGATTTGAGAGGCTGGCTTTAAGGTAAAACCATCAAAGTGTTCTTTCTTCTTGGAAAACCTAAAATCCTTGGGTCATGAGGTGAACCAGACAGGAAATTGTCCCATGACCAAGAAAGTTGAGACCATTGAAAAAATGCTTCTGCCCACCAACCTGCAAGAAGTTCAAGTCTTTCTGGGCATAATGGGTTACTAAAGACAATTGATCCCTGAATTTTGTCAACACTAGCAAACCTTTGTCCAAATAGTATGTAATGCCCCTTTAAAATGGACTGCTAGTCAGCAACAAGCCTTTGAGACCCTTAAACAAAAACTCAGATGAGGCTCCCATCCTAGTGTATCCTGACTAAAATAAGGAATTCATCCTTTATACTGACGCTAGTGACCTGGCTATTAGAGCCATCTTGGCTCAACTAGATGATGAGGGTGTGGATCACTTATAGCTTATACTTCTTGTGTCCTGAACAAGCATGAGAAGAATTACAGTGTCACAGAGAAAGATTGCCTCACTGTGTTGTATGCTTTCAAGCAGTTCTGCCATTATGTGTATGGCACCTAAACACTTGATCACTTACCAAGCTTTGCTTAAGTGGTTACAACAGCAAAAGGAACCAGAAGGACAACTATCTAGATGGGCTCTCCACCTAAAAGGCTACAACCTTACTGTGCTACACTGTCCGGGGATTCAACATCAAAACACTGACAGATTGTCCAGAATGCCCATCCTTGCTCTATACCCTGCTGAGGCTGATCAACTTTATGAACTAAATGGATATTTTTCCTCTTGGGAGAGCAAGACAGAGGAAGTTCAAATTTCCCTAACCAAACTGTCTGAAGACACTCTCATTTGCAACAATCAGCTTTTCAAAAAGTACAAGATTACTACCTGCCTTATGTACAGCCTAGTCTTTGCCTAATGTTGGTGCTTCAAGCTCATAAGGAGACCAGACACGGAGGTGTTGCTAAGACTTATGCCTGGCTCCAGAAACTCTAATTCTTGGAAAACCTTTGCCTACTGATCCCAGATGTCATTTATAGTTACCATGACTGTCAGCTTCAACAACCTTGATCTGCCTCTCACAAGTTCAAGTTATTCCTGCCACAACATGCATTTCACACAGTCAGTATTGACGCCGCAGGGCCTATTCCTTGCTCCCACTCTGGCTGCCGCTTTATCCTAGTTGCTGTTGATCATATCAGCAAGTGGGTAGAAGCTTGCCCTAATAAGGACATTACTGCCAAGACAACCACTGCCTTTCTGCTACAGGATGTATTATTTTGCCATGGTTGTCCTCAAGTGTTGCTATCTGATAATGGGACTAACTTCAAAGCCAAGTTGATAACCTCTGTTGTTGAAGCCTTGTGGCCTAAGCAGTCTTTTTTGCTCCCTATAATCCCTCTACCAATGGGGCAGTCAAGTGTGCAAATTCTACTCTGGTCTCTATCATGAGAAAATACACTTACTCTGACACTGCAAACTGGGATCTTTACTTACCCGCTAAACTATTTGCTTATTACTTTAGATATCATTGTGTCATCATATATCCCCCTTTGCTATGCTGTATGGGCATGAGCCACCACTCTGTTGTTCCTGGGCCCCCCTACTCTCCTCTGATAAGGCTATGAACCCTGATGACCATATCAAAGATCTAGTCAACCGCATCATTGATATAGAGGCTACTGCATACATTTATGTGTTAAAGCCAAGGTGCTGGAACTCTCTCCTGACAATACTGGACGCTATCCCTTGCCTTAGTTCAATATTGGGGACAAAATTCTCTACTATCAACATAAATTAGGAGGACTTACTCACAAGCTAGTTATGTTGTGCATTGGGCCTTTAAAAGTAACATTCAAACGAGGGTCAGTGTACAATGTTAACTCCTTTCTAGTGGTCGTCTATTTTCCAGAGTGCATTCCAAGTTCTCCGCAAGTACTACCCCCTAAGGCCAATCTAAAAGGGGGCAATGTTGTGAATGCCGCCATTCATCATGTTTTTGATTCTGCCTTTGATGGGTTATTTCAAGGACAAATCTCTTGCTTTTGCTTTTGCCCCTCAAAAGGAGTTTGTTACCAAACTGGGAAGTTCAACTGTTTGGTTTCCTTATTCTGTAAAATTCATGCTTGTGGCAAGTGATCCTACTGTCCTGGTACTGTTTTTTAGTAAAGCTACACAGCATATATTCCATTTCATATTTACCAATAAAAGTTAAGTTCTATTCACATTTTTGTCTTTGTGTCTTCAAGTACTTTGGTGTCTCTCTTACCACGTCTAGTAGATATCAAATCAGGACCACAAGGTAAGCACATAGCCTTCCCTGCCATTCTAACCAAGACTTAGTATGAATCCAATCCTAAGGTTAGGATTCCCCATTGTGTATCTGTGCCACACCTCAGAGAATGGCAGACTAGAAAGGACTTGCTGAAGGATCAGAAGAACATGGAGAAGCACTAGCTGAAGGTCTTGAAGTTCATGGAGAAGGACTAGCTGGAGAACTGGAAGTTGGTTAAGAACAACCAGCAGAAGTAGATACAGGAGCATGAATTCTGGATTTTGACTCTTGGAAGTAGGATTATTAACAAGAAAAAAGCAGTAAAAAAATTAATTAAAGCTTCCCAAAGATATGATAAAAAGATTGAGATAAATACCATATATAAAAAGAGAAAGAAAAAATGATTCACAGAAATTGGACTGTGAATTTATTAAGATTTGATTGAGTATTTGGAAGCCAAAGAGCCAGAAACAGGAAAAGAAAACTGTTTGGACAAAAGCTCAAGTTTTGTCAAAAAGGTTGGGAAAGGCAAGAAGCAAGCAACAGGCAAGTTCAAAGTGCTAAAATGTTGAGAAAATGTGGAGAAACTTTGAGAAGCTTTGAAGAATTAAGAGCTCAAAAATACCTTAAGTAAAACATATATGGAAGCGCTTAAGTTTTGCCAGAAAAATGATGGGAAAACACAGCAAAATTGTTTGAAACAAAGAGAAGTTGTTTATCCAGAGCAAGACAGTGCTGGTTTCAAACCAGGGTCAAGAGCAAGTCATTTGGGAATTTTTTGGCAAAACTGTTCAATCTGGGCTTTTGATTGGCTGCAGGCCAAAGCTTTTTTGATCACTATTTTAAGGGCTTTAACTGAAGGGTCTAAGCCTAAAAAATGAGAGAATTAAGCAGCAAAACCAAGGTTTTAATTAGCTGAAGTAAGGTAAAGAATTTAATATATTTTAGAGAAGAAGAAAAAAGATAGTTTAAACTTTTAAAACCAGAAGATTTGAGAGAAAAAGGACTATGTAAGAAGCTATAAAAGGGAGTTTAATCTGAGACTTTTCAGGGACTGGATCAAGTGGAATAACAAGGCCACTAGAGCTATACAGAGAGCTGGAGACCAAGATAAAGGTGTACAAGCCTAAGAAAAAGGTGCAGGAGCCCAAGATTAAGGATCTTGGGCCTAAGAAAAAGGAGATGAAGTTGAGCAAGGAGCAGGAGCCCAGTACTAAGGTGAAAAAGTCTTAGACCAAGTACAAGGAGTCCAAGAGATTTTTAGAGGACTCCAAGTATTGGCACATCTATATTGTTTACCAGACCCCCATACAATATAACAGAAGGTTTCTAAGGGGATCTTCCTTTTGAGAGCAAAAAAAGACTATTTTGATTCCTGCCCAAATTTACAGTAGTAAAGTTAAACCCTATGAGTGAGTTGCCCAACATCTTCTACCCTAGCCAAGGAGATGAATACACCTACTTCCAAAGCTTTCAAAGGTTTGCCACTAGTAAGTCTTCCCAGGATTATTGCAACCAAGTCTCCAGCCTTGCCTGCTAACGTATCTTATAATACATAGGAGACACTTGACAAGTTGCCCCTTGATGTGTCAAATGTTATCGGTTAATCTGATGACAATATCAAATGGCAGGTACTTAATCCTAATTAGAAGCGCTACCAATTTGACTTACTGATCCCCGCACAAGTTATTCCTTGGCTCCAAACCTTACATGGAACCCCCCACCATGCCACCCACTTGTGGGCTTGTGGCTTTCTCCATATAGTATATTAACCACTATATTTTACAATAAACAATCCCTTGTTATTATTATTCTGTCCTTTCTATTGGACTGTTGTCTTCCCCAATTTAAAATACTGAATCCTCTATGGTTCAGTTGCAACAGTGGTAGCAGCAGTAGGTTGAGCAACCTACCTTAAACATAATCCCCCCAAGAAAGGACAGAGTACAGGCCATATGGCTACTCCCCAACCAGAGACCTTCCTGTCAATCCCCAAGGGGGAATCCCCAATGGGTATGTCATCTATCAAGACCAGCTAGTTCTCACCAGTGTGTACAATTGGCTCTGCCTCAGGCAGGGTGACGCCAGCGTCACCCTGCCCTAGTCAGATCTGTCCCAGCGCATGCTCAACCTTCAGCTAGAATCCTTTTCTTGTGGCGTAGAGAGGGCTGACATCGTCAGTTGGCTCCAATCTACTGAAAGCTGCCTTTGCATCTGTCAGGTTCCTGAGCCCATGTGGGTTGCCACTGTGTCTGGCTGTCTCACAGGGCCCGCCGCTGTGTGGTTCACCAACTGGGCTAGCCAGGAACTTGACGTTATCTGGGCAGCATTCCAAGACGCCACCAAGTCCTGCTATAGCAAAACCTTCTACTCCATTGTTGTGGGGACTCCTCTTCTAGCAATCAAACAAACTGGTTCTGTTCCTGAGTACCTTGCTGCCTGGCAACAAGCCCTTGCTGTTGCCCCAAAGCCGTGAGCAACGGAAATGCAATGCTACTCACTCTCATCATCAATGGGTTAAAACCCCATATATGTAAGTGGGTCCCCATAGGTTATTGCACCTCCATTGACAACTGCTATAAGGCCATTG
The DNA here is from genome assembly GCA_014839935.2 of Entomophthora muscae. Classification (NCBI taxonomy): domain Eukaryota; kingdom Fungi; phylum Entomophthoromycota; class Entomophthoromycetes; order Entomophthorales; family Entomophthoraceae; genus Entomophthora; species Entomophthora muscae. The sequence continues at coordinate 369,653 of QTSX02006416.1, forward strand.
TGGAGGCTAACAACCAGGCCTTAATGGAATTCTGCTGTACCAGTGACGCTCTATCCCAACCACATACCACACCTAGCAGTGGTCACAATCAAGTAGGCCGCCGCCAGCCCTGTCAACAGGATAATGGGACTAAACGTCCCCGCAAGGGGGAGTTTCAGCTAGCGCAGATTGAGGATCAGGGAAAAGCCTGGGGGTTGTAGCAACAAGAGGCCTTACAACCCCACCTGACCCATCCTCTCCATCCCTGCTTGCAAAAATCCCTGTGACTACAATATCCATAAAGTTGAAACCCTTGATGTCTTCCAGGTCCATAGTGACAACCCTGTACTTCAAGCAAGCCACTCTTCAAATAAAGTCACCTGCTTAGTCTATTCCTTCTGTTTTTGTGGGAATACCCACAAATTACTGGTAGATACTGGGGCCAACCACACTATGGTGGACCAGGTGTTTGCCGACTCTCAGCAATTAGACCAAGTACCCAGCAGGTTCAAAGCAGTACAAGTAGCTGACTCCCGCAGAGTTGCAATCACCCACAAGATGGTACTCTTCTCTGTGAGAATGGGGAACATCCAGGTTAAGCTCTCTGGGCCAATCATGGCAGGGCTCAGCCACAACGTAATTGCTGGTCTCAACTGGCTTTGGCACAACTGTCCCTACATTGATTGGGATACCTCTGTCATCACCCTCAATAGAAATGGGGTGGGATTCTAGATTTACCCTGTGGAAATGAGCAAGTTACTCCACAATACTGTGTTTGTCAGAATAACAGAGACAGGATTGTACAATTTCAAGGGGGGAACTAGACTTTAACCAATGCTCAGTCAAAATTATCTGTGCTGAACCATCTGCGGTCCCTCCCTTGACCTCCTCACCATCACCAGCGCTCTCTGCACTCCTTGAGGAGTACAAGGATGTATTCAGTGAGACACTTGAACAACTACCTCCTCCCTGGGAGATTCAGCACACTGTACAGCTTTAAGGGCCGCTACCTAAAGCACAACCATTATATTGTCTTACACCAAAGGAAGATGAGACCCTCCACCAACTCCTTGTGGACAAGCTCAATAAGGGCTTCATTTGCCCCTTGCTCTCTTCATATGGGGCAGTGGTCTTCTTTGTAGCTAAGAAGGATGCGTCCCTTTGCCTGGTCACAGACTACCGCGCCCTAAATGAAGTGACAGTTAAGAACAAGTACCCCCTGCCGCTGATTGGCAACCTGTTTGATACACTTGCAGGTGCAAAGGTCTTTAGCAAGATTGATCTCACTGTGGGGCACAACCAGGTCCGCATTGCACCAGGAGACAGGGCAAAAACTGCCTTACGCACACACTACAGGTTGTTTGAGTGTCATGTCATGAACTTTGGAATGACCTACGCTCCCTCCACCTTTGCCATGTTGATGAACAAAGCATTTGAGGAACTGATTGGAAAGTGTGTGGTTGTGTACCTTTATAACATTATTGTCTTCAGTCAAGATCAAATCACACACCTCCAACACCTCTGTGCTGTCCTCAACACCCTTTGGAAAAACCAGCTAAAAGATAAACCCTCCAAATTCAAGTTTCTCAAGTTAGAACTGTTATTCTTTGGGCACACCATCTCTGCCCAAGAAATAAAGCCCAACCCTGCCAAAATCAAGGCAATCACCAGCATGCCACCCCCAACTGATGTGGACCAGGTGTGGACATTCCTAGACATGGTTGCCTACATACACAAGTTCATTCCCAATTGTGGGGAACTAATTGCACCTCTCACTGAGCTCCTAAATACCAAACAGCGCTTCTATTGGACCCCCATCAGAAATCAAGCCTTCAAGATGCTGAAGTAAAGGCTCACAACAGCACCAGTACTGCAGTTCCCCAATTGAAACTGATAGTAAAAACTTGAGACCATTCCTCTGACAGGGCCATAGGGGGCTTGCTAAGGGTAGAAACTGACAAGGCGTCTTCCTCCCTGTGGCATATGAGTCCAGGAAACTTACCAACTTGGAACTATGTTACCCCATTCATGATAAAGAACTGAAAGCCATTTTACACTGCGTTGAGAATTGACACTGTTACTTGGAAGGAGCTACCTTCCCACCCCATGTTCTGACAGACCACAAGTTGCTCTAGTACTTCAACACGCAGTCCCACTTGACACACCACCAAGCAGGAAAGGTTGAGTGTCTATCCCCTTACCAGTTGCACATCAAATACAAGCCTGGAAAGGAGCTTGTCACAGCTGACACCCTTTCACGGCTCTACGTAGCGTCCATCACTGGGGACAATGGCTTGGACCCAGATTGGCTCATGCTCTACCTCTGCCCTGAGGCAACTCACTACAAGGGCCTTAACTTGGTCACCATCTCCAAATTGAAGGATAACAAAAGGCAGTTCACCACCAATGCTGGCAACATCTGCCGCCAGGCAGAGACAGGTGAGAAGATGTCTTATATCCCCACCACGCAATGAGGGGACATAATATTGCACTACCACCAAACCCTGGGTCACATCAGAGGGTGTAATCTCTTCAAGATTATGAAACGGAAGGTTTGGTGGCTGCACATGTGTCAAGACATCTTGGACCTCCTCAAAACGTGTGTATTGTGCAAAAAGAACAAGTCCAAACCTGCACCCCTAAGTCTGTCCTTCCCATCCAGGCCATGGAACCCTTTAAGCAGTTGGCCCTCAACATTATGGGACCACTCCCTGAAGAAAGACTGGGAAAGAAGTACATTATCACTGTCATCAACTACTTCACTTGCTGTGCAGTGGCTTGAGCAACAATCAATCACACCGCCACCACCATCACCCACTTTATTAGCAAGGAAATTGTGGCTTGCTTTGGACAATCCAAACGTCTCATCACGGGTGGCAGCCCCAAACTTGTTGAGCATGTCATGAAGGCATACTGTGCCAAGAACGCACTCCACGTATAGTTACGACCCCTTTCCATCCTCACGCCAATGGACTCGTGGAGCAGTTAAATGGCTCACTGGTTCAATTGATTGCCAAGCTCTCACAAGAACACCCTAACACTGCATGGACTGAACGCCTGCCCACTGCTCTACTTATCCTGCAAGCAAGAATCAACAGGGGCACTGGGTTCAGCCCTAGCACCCTGGCCTTTGGAACACTCAGCAGTCTGGCAGGGGTTGAACAGGGAAACTACGGTCCAAGGTTCCTGACAAGCCTCCCCTAGTAACAACTCCATTCCTCAACCAATGGTGTGCCAAAGCCTGTGAAGTAAAACACAAGTGGGTTGCAGGAGGGACAAAACACCTCAAAGCTAGATACACCGTAGGTGACCCCATCTAAACCCTCAATCCTAATTCTGCCAAGTTGGAACCCATCCACTTAGGGCCCTTCAAGATAGCCACAGCCTATGACAATCACACTTATCAGCTTGAAGATGCCCAAGGAAACACCAAGAAGCTTCACCATAATTGCTTGTGCCCCTGCTGCACCATCCCCACATAGAAGTTATTTGTGCGGACCTTCCCAGACCTTCTTCAGACTCCAGTCTTGGTGTCTGACAACAAGCAGGGGGCAAGGGGGGTGTTTCAACCAAGTCTCCAGCCTCACCTGCTAATTTATCTTACAATATACAGAGAGCGCTCAACAAGTTGCCCCTTGACGTGTCTAATGTTATGGATTAATCTGATGGCAATATCAAATGACAGGTACTTCATCCTAATTAGGAGTGCTACCAATTTGACTTGCTGATCCCCACACAAGTTATTCCTTGGCTCCAAACCTTACATGGAACTCCCCACCATGCCACCCCCTTGTGGCCTTGTGGCTTTCCCCATATAGTATATTAACCACTATATTCTATAATAAACAATACCTTGTTCTTCTTATTCTGTCCTTTCTATTGGACTATTGTCTTCCCCAATTCCAAATACTGAATCCTCATTGGTTCAGTTGCAACAGGATGAGTGGGAGATATTAACTAGACACCTTGAGATGACAGATAGGGGAAGTGAGTTTATTGGAAATGAGTTTACTAGGTTGTTAAAAGATTGGTATAGGCCCACAGAAGGTCTAGAACCAGCTGAAGTACAAGTGCATGGTGGGGATGCCCGCTTAGTAATAGGGAAAGTGTTGGAAGAGTTTGCAATAATGCAGGCCAAGTATAAGAGACTTCTGAAAAGCCACCTACTGCTACTAGGGAATTACAACTCCTTACAGTTGGTCACTAGCTATGACCAAGGACACACTATGAGGACAGGTGAGCAGGAACCCCACAGTCATTCTTATGCAAGACTTCAATCCCAGGCTGTGCAAGCTGTTTAGCATAGGGTAGGGATACAGAATGGCAAGCAATGTAGGGTATGCCTACTTCAGGATAAAGGGTCATATAGCAAGTCCAGATAATTATGATAAATACCTGGTGGAGGAGATCTTCTTGTACTTTTCTGTTGTCAGAGTCTCCCAATTATGACTGAGAGAGTGAATCACCCAAGGGAGAATCATCTGTGAGCTCTGGTGTAGAGATGAGCCTGTGCCAGGATCAGGAACTGGCCTGTCAGGAGGCATGGGGATTGGGGGAGAGGGTTTTGGTGAAACCAACAGATCAGCCAAGGATTTCTCCTTGTCCTGACTGCTTAGCAGTTTTTTGCTCAATCTTCCTGTAATTCCTCAGAATTACTACAGTAAGGTAACATTCCTTGTCATCTTCTATGCCCACATGATGGACCTTCTGACAGGAATTCTTACATTCCCAAGAGGAATGGCCAGTCATGCCACATTTAAAGAAAATACAGGGAGAAGTGTTGGCAGGAGCAGCCCCAACCTTGTTTGAAGGTTTAGGCTTCTCCATAGCCACTCTTAGATTGTACTCTGATTGTTGACAGGGGCAAATCACATGGAAGGGGACCTCAAACTTCTCCTTGTATGTGCAAAGATAGGTGTATCAAGTCTGGGACCGTACAAGCATTGTAGATTCCAGACTTAAGAGCCAGAGATACCTCACAATAAACTCTTACAGCATTCAAAAGAGCAGACTGGACATCAATGAACTGTACAGCATATATAAAAGACAGTGTCTGGGCCTCAAGGTAGAACCTAGAAGTAAAGTCTTCTAAGGTTTCTCTCATCATCAACTTGATGTCTTTAAAGTCCATCTTACAACTGAGTAGGGCTTCATGGCTAAAAAATTCCTCATTCAAAGCTCTGGAGACATTGGCAAAGGTCCAGCCATTCTCTGGAAAGCCTGGCAAGATGATGGTCTGGGTGACAGTGTCCAGGCAACTGATAATGGTATAATCTCTCATAGCGTTGTCAGCACCATACATGGAGTTCTGGTAAAGGCACAGGAACATGGCAAAATTTCTCTTGCGGTTAAACTTGGGAAATTTGACAGGCTTCAAGTTGCTGGAGCCTTGATTTAAGGGGGAAGGCGTGATCCTTATAGGAGAGCAGGTGAGATGGGAGTAGCTAAGGGTGGAAGCAGCAAACCTAGCCTCAGAAGCTTGTCAACAATTCTCCTCACATTGGGCCTCACGTTCAGCTTCCCTATCTTGGGCAACCCCAGAGGATTCATGAGTGGCTAGGATGTTGTCCTCAGGCTCCATGTCTGGCCTTAATACACATTTTGTGTTAGGCGCCAGCCAAGCTTTACCATCTGCTGTAAAATTGAAGCTCTGCTTTATTTGATTTTGAGTCAACATGATTTACTCATTGATAAAATTTTACAATAGACTCCCAAAGATGATTTCCTTTATTCAATTGCTATTTCATCATTGAGCTGAATTATTAAGGTTTATTCTCAACCCATATGAGTTTAATAAACCCAGCTTTCAATCTTAAATTTGACACTTGTACTTTAATATTGCCTTTATTTAGAAGTTGAAGCTGGTTTTTAGTAAGCTTTATATAGCCTTAGAATTCTTAGTACATTTTATATAAACTTATTCTCAAAATTTAGATAGTTTAGATACCCAAAATTTACAACACCCTCAGATGTTCTAACAGCTCTAGATGGTACATGTCCAGATAGACATCCAGGTGATTCCACTTATGTTTTTACTTTTTTCCTGAGGCCACTGAGGCCATTTATACCCCCACTTTCCAGATTATCCACCACAAACTTGCCCTCCTGCCCTCCAACAATGCCCAAAAGACCCTAACCTCACACCTGCGTAAACCCCTCTGATGCTGACAAGGACTGTGACCATACTAAAGTCATGTGGACTTGTGACTGTATGACAGTCACTATTGAGTATTTAGCCAAATAAATGCTCCAAAATATAAAGCTATCTCTGTTTTTCTGATTATTGCATGTAGATAGGTTGGATTGGAAGTCTTAAGGTAAAGATTCCTGAAAACTGGATATCTAGGTTCAATAAAAGAACAGAAGGCAAGATTGGCCAAGTCAATCCGGGAGGCTGGGTGTCTCAAAAACAGTTTAATTAATCAAGAAGATTAATAAATAAATACACAGGAATATAATTAATGAGGATTTAATTATATTGGTTAAATTGTCTTGACTATGTCAAGAAGTTTGGTTAAGATCAACCATAAGTAAACCCCAAATTTTGGGTTAAAAGCGCCACTGCGCTGCCTAATGGTTTTTCAAAGCGCCAAGGCGCCGCTATCAAATTTTTTCAGGCGCTGGGGCGCTGCCTGGGAAAGTTCCTGGGCACTGCAGTGGCGCCTGGTTTGAGTTTCAAAGCGTTTTAATGGGTTTTAAGACAAAAAACCATTAAATGAAAAGATAACTAAATAAAGGCAAGATGCCTAGGAATTCAGGGTTGATCAGCTGGTTCCCAGTTGGAACATCAATAGTTGAGTGTTGGGATGTTTAATCCACAGGGTTTTGGTGCCGGGAGCTGAAGAAGCTCCATGCTGAAATGGTACATTGGGATGAATGGAGTCAGGTGACTTCCTCCCATTGTAGGTTGATTCTCATAGGTTTAGAAATATTGGTGATCTTTTAGATAAAGATCTAGGTTTGGATGACTCAAAAGCCATAGATAACGTGAGATGAATCATAGGTTGATTCAGGAACTAGAGGGGTTTTCAGCCAAATATGCCCCAAATGGTATATAAGCAGAAAAAGCTACACTTTAATAAATATATATTGTCAATTTTGACGCTTTCCCCTCAACTACCTTTCAATTATTATGTCTTCTTTGTTAAAGTTTTGAAAGGGCCAAATTTGGAGTACTTTGCATGGAAACCGCTGCTGCCAGGAAAGAGGTTCCTACAAGTTTGTTGGAGGAAGCTTGGGCAAGCTTGGAGATCACCAAGACTGTGCCTGAGGAGTCCTTGGTGGAAGTAAAGGCTGCGTTCAAAGAGTTATACTCCAAGTACTTTGCAAAAGAAGGGACTCTCACCTAAGGAAACCAAATCTATGTGTGTGATTCCTGGAACCTGTTAGTAGGATGGGAAAAAATCTTACAACAAGTGAAAGCAAAGGCAAATTGTGAAATTGAGGCTTTAAGGGCAAGAGAGGAAAAGAGCGTTGAGATCATGGCCTGTTGGCAGGATGATAACAAAGTGTTGTCCCATAAAATCCCCTCTCTGGAGACAAAGCTCTTTGAAGCTTTGTCAAAGGAAAGTAATGGGAATAAGAGTCAAGGGCAGGATAATGGCATGATGGACTGGTTGGACCTGGATCTGCCACAGGACTGTGGGTAAACACATTGGTTGAATAGTGATTAATTTCATAGAGTGAAATTCAAAACAATAGGTTTAGCTTGGAGAAATGTTATAGTGTAGTAATGAAGTACCCAAGAATCAAATAGGTTGTCCTAATTGAAGGACTAAATGAATAATCTGAACAATTCAGATTATGAGACTGGGTGTCTTGAAAAAATTAATTGGCTATGAAGGTTAATTGATACCCAGGAATATGATTAATGAGGATTTAACAATAAGGTTTTAAATGGTCTTGACTGTGTCAAGAAGATTGGTTAAATTTAACAAAAATTTAACCATAAATTGTGGTTTAAAAATGTTTTTTACCAAAATTTTAGGTTTAAAAGTGATGCCTAATCAATTTGTAAAGCACTGAGGTGCTACCTAGGACATGTTTCAGGTGCTGTGACGCCTGTGAACATTCATAGGACACCACATCTCATGGTTTGAATTCCAAACCATTTTGATCAGTTTTAATTGCAAAACTTAATTAATCCAAAAAAAAACTAACAGTTAAAGATAATGGTGTCTAGGTATTCAGGGTTGATCATCTGTTTCTCAGGTGGGAAAATGAAAGTTTGGATCTGGAATAAGAATATTCCAAAGTGCTTTGATGCTGGAACTAGAATGCTTCAAGTCTTGAAAGTACATGTCCATAGAAGTAATCAAGAAATTCTGGTAGGTACCAGGCAAAAATTTTATAGGTTAAGAATGTGATGATATTTCTGATAAAGATCTTGATTGAATGATGCTGTTATGTCATAGATCACATGATATGAATCCAGATGTAATTACAGACCTAGAGGGGCTTTCAACCAATTATACCCTGATTGGTATATAGTGGAAACATGATTACATATTCAAGTATATACTTCTGAGAAGTAAAATAAACAAGATAAAAGGGAAAATTAAGAAGAGAATGATACTTTATTGGATATAAGTTTGGGATATTATGTCAGGAAGTCAGGCATAGATAGAGGCATTTGTTGACTTGGGACAAAGTACTGCCGGGCCAGTGAGTAATGCTCACCATAGGATGGGTGCTAACTTGATAATATAGAATACAGATTGCCCAAGAAAAGGCCAGGGGCGCAGTTGGGCACCATAGAGTCCACCAATCCTGTCAAGTTAATGTACAGTTTTCCAAACAGTTGATTGGACGTAGTCTCAGCAGTAGTGGTAGGTTCCATTGGGCGGTTGGGTTGCAGGGTTAAAAGCGGAGTCATGGGGACAAAGTATGCAGGCAGATATTTGTACTTGTTTTTGAACAATAAGGGCGGCCTTTTGTACCACTTTCCTTTGTGTCATATGTATTTGATTCCTTTAGTCCTTGCCAAGGGATCAGCAATGAGGATGGTCTCCATGTTGTACTCCAAGTAGGCAGGTTGGGGGTATTTGGTAAAATTCACAGGTCCAAAGGGGGCTCCAGGGGACAGTATAGTGCCTGAGGAGGGTCAGCAGGTTGGTCTCTGGAGGGGGGTGGTTGCCTGATTGTCTACTTGACTGGAGTTAAGATGGAAGATCACTAAGACTAGATAAGGTAAGATTTTTTGAACCAAAGTTTCATAAAACTTTATTATCAAAAATGACAATGGGGTCATCCCCATACCGCCAGGGTTCTTATACCAGGTGGTTTTGCTTCTTTGCTTTTTGCAGACTTCAGGTCTGGGGACAGTTCACTGGCAGGGCTCAGTTCTTGGCTTATGGTTTTGCAGGCGACAGATCCTAGTTATGCTTGGTCTGATTAACAGAGTAACAATGCTTTGTTCCACTGCTACTGTTCACCACATCACCTGAGCAGTCAAATTGTATTACCCATTCTAGACTGGAGGCTGTCATTAGCTGGTGATCATTGGTGGGACTGTCAGGAGGCCTTGTTGTAAACTTATTTAGGCAAGCTACAACTTCAGCATAAGTCTGGTTCTTTAGTGGCACGCAGTTAATATCAATATGATGTCCATTTGGGGAATTGTCTTTAAGAGTCTGGCAGGTCTCAGAGTAATTTGACAACTTGGGTCTGCAACTTAACAAGTTGACAGGTTCCCATCCATTTTGTGTGACTCAAGTAGCCTTTAGAGGGTTGGGGTTTGATTCCTGGGTTTCCAATGTTGATTTCAAACCTCCAGTATTGACATTTGGCAGGTTGGCAGTTTTTGTTCCTCCTGGTTGGGGCAAGATATCTCTGGCGGTCCAGGGTTTAGCCCAACTGGCAGTCTGGCTGGCTCCTGCCTACCCTGATCATAACAAGGCTTTTTCTGAGACCTGTGGTTCAATTCCCAGGTTTTCAATACAAGTATTGAAATGTCATTCATGGCATCATCCCCTTCCTTCCCAGGGGTCCCTTCCTTCCTAGTCTTCTTCTTAAGTTATTGCTGGATGGCTAGCTGGGCATTGAGTAGGTTGCTTAACGGTTCCCAGGTGCTTTCCTTGGGCAGATATCCCTTCCAATTGACGTAGTACTGTGGGGTTTTATAGTGGATAAAGTCTCCATGAATATATTCAACCACATATTCTTCAGATTGTCCTACTTGGATAAGAGGAGGATCATTCTTGAGTTTCTGGTGGGGTAGGGAGTTTCCCTTTTTCTTGAATAGTAGCACAGTGGAAGACATTATGTATTTTCCACAAGGGAGTAGCTCTAGTTTGAATGCTACTTTGCCCACTAGCTTAGTGATCTTGTAGGGTCCACTCCTTCTGTGGGCTAACTTCTGGCAGGGAACTGTCAAAGGCATATTTTGCAATTACAAGTGAACCTCATCCCCTATCTTCAATGAGTTTCCAGGAATTCTCTTTTTGTCAGCAAAAGCCTTATAAGTTTAGACAGGTCAGGTCAGGTTCTTAAGACAGGTTTTTTGGGTGTTGTGTATATGTTCAATCCAGGGTTTTCCTGACATGTTTGTCTCTTTACTGCCAATGCTGGGGCCCCAAGATGGATCAAACCCATAATTATCTTTGAAGGGGGACTTTCTGGTAGATGTGTGGTCATTGCTGTTATAGGCTTACTATGCCATGGGTAGCATATTGACCCAGTTATCTTGGTTGGCGTTGGCATAGCATCATAAGTATTTTTCAAGTTTTTGATTCACTTGTTCAGTCTGGTCGTCAGTCTGTGGGTGGTAGAAAGTGGATACACAGCGCTTTACCCCTAAGTCTTTCATCACCTGAGTCCAGTAGTTGGAGGTGAAAAAAGGCCTCTGTCAGGGATGATTTCTGCTGGGGTGCCGTGTTGAGTTAGGATGCAATCATGGAAATGTCTAGCTGTCTCAGCAGCAGTGCAGTGGGTGATGGTAGGGACAAAGTAGGACATTTTAATAAACCTATCTATTATGACTGAAATGAAATTTTTGCAAATTGGAAAGGGGCAGCTCTATAATATAATCCATTGAAATGAACTGCCAGGGTCCTGCTGGTATGTCTAGCAGTCCTAGCAGGCCTTCAGGTTTGGATCTACGGGTTTTGGTCCTTCCACATGTCTCACAGCCTTCAATGTGGGTGGCCATGTCTTTGTCCATTTGAGGCCAAGCATAATTCTTCTTGATTCCCTGGAGTGTCTTGAGTCTTCAGGGTGATCAGCCATCTTTGAGTCATGATGGTCTATGATTAATTTGATCCTTATCTTGCCTTCTGGTACATAAATCCAGTTATGTAGTAACAGGGTAATTACTTTCAACAAGAACCTGTTCTTGTGGTGGTGGCTCTCTGGGTCTGAGGTCAACCTGGCAATGAGCTCTTTCAAGTATTTGTCTAATTTCTGTGTCTCAATTATGTTGGGTTTACAAGCTATAATCTTCATGTACATCAGCTGGATGCCTAGGCTGGCAGGGTCAAGGAGTACGTGGGTGTTATGGTCCTTGGTCTCAGATGTGGAGAGAATAATTTCTGCTCTTCTGCTCAGTGTGTCAGGTACTATGTTGACTTTTGCAGGTTTATAGTCAATTGTCAGAGTGTAGCTGGCTAATTCTAGGCCCATCTGGCCTGTTTCTGATTCAGCTGCCTGGGTTTGAAGAAGTAAACAAGTTCTTGTGGTTGGTTAGGACCTTTAATGGGAATTCAGTGCCACATAGGTACTGGCGCCAATGTTTCAGGGTCTTCATTATTGCAAGCATCTCCTTATCATAGATTGTGTGGTTTTCTTTGGCTGGTGGCATCTTCTTGGAGTAATATGCTACAGGATGTAGCATACTATCCCCTCCTTCCTGAAGAAGGACCCCACCCACCTCAAAGTCAGATGTTAGCTTCCAGTACAATTGGTTTGGATGGATCTGGCATGCCAGGACAGGGGCAGAGGTGAAGGCAAGCTTCAAGGCTTCAAAAGTGATGATACATTCTGGGGTCCAGACAAACAGGACCTTGTCAGAGCAAAGATGGGTCAGGGGTAGCGTAATTGGGTTATTATTTTAAAGATTAATCTGTTTTCTATTAACTGTGCTACTTTGCACTTTAAAATTTTGTTTTAATTTTCTTATCAATAAATTTAAATAATTACAAAAATTTTAACAAAATAAATCTTATTTAATTCTTATAATATAAAAATCTATATTAAATTAAGCATTTTCTACTTACAGCTAAATTAAACTGTATTAAAAGCCAGTAACAATCTTAAATCATATACCATTACTTCTTGAAAGCTGATTAGTACAAAATGACATCATTCTAAAAAGATCAACATAAAAATAAAATAAAAATGATATGATGCTCTTTTTTGGAAATTAAATTGCTGCCTAAAATCTTAGCTTTTTGCATATTTAATAAATAAATATTAAATAATTTTAGAGCAATTTATAAAAAAATCTAGTAAAAAGTTAAAAAACTAAAATTAAAACTAAACTTTTATTGAAATTTCAGTGATTTTATTTAGCATAAGTAATTTATTCTTAAGTTAAATTTTATAGAAAACATATAATAAGAACTTATAAGAGAGTAAAAGTTTTTCCTTTCAAATTCTTAAGTATTTAATATTAATAAAATAGCTTTATACAACTATTTAACAAAATTATATTTGCATACTGTATGCTAGAGATAATATATAAAAAATTCAAACATAAAAAAGAATGTATTAAAATCTTGCTTTATTTAATTAAATTCAATAAAGTTTAAAATTTATTTAAACTAAATTGAAAATGATATTAGTCATTGTATCTATAAAAATACAATACAACTTTAATTATACAAGCAAACAGTATATATAATTAAAAATAATATTCTTATTTTGATAGATTTAAGATATATAAAGTTCATTTTTTAAGAACTGTTAAAAGTTATAATAAACTTAAGTTTATTTAAAGAAGTTTTTGAGTTAGTTACTAAAAGTAAGATAAATAATTATTTATACTTTAAATTTAGTTTACTGATTAAAATATCAACTTTAAGAGTTAATTAGCATATTTTATTTCAAATAATAATTTTATAAGCTTACATTCAAAGCCACCTCAAGATACTAAATTGGTATTGAAATTTAAAGTTGCAGCACAATTCCAAAAGCTGAGATTAAGGACTTTCTAATGATATTAGTTTAAGCAAGATTGAAGTACTATTTGCCAAAATATCAACAGTTAACCAGAATATAAAAAGGGGTAAATAAACAATGATATAAGGCTTCAGGGGTGATATTGATAAATTAAGGAGATCAGTTGGGGGTCAGTTGAGGATTTATGCCTGTAGTGCAAAAGCTCAGCTAACATGGTATTTAAACAGCTCAACTTTACAGAAATTTACTTTACAATCCACACCTTTACTCCTCTCTGATAACTGCACATCTATTTCCAAGCAAGTACTGCCTGAACCAAGCCAAGGAACCCAACCACTATCATTATGGAACCTATCAAGTTTGCACCTCAGATGACACCCTTCTTCTCACTGGGGGCTTCTACTAAGAGAGAAAGAATCTTGTTGCTTAAACAAGCATTACTTTTTACTGCTAGCAATGATCTTAACAGCTTTGTTGAGCACTTATTAAAAACAGAGTTTGGAAAAAGTACCTTCTTACCTTCCATACAAAATTCCAAGACAGATGATTTCCTTAACAACCTAAAGGAAATGATGTCAGAATCCCCTGCCATGCACCTTCCTTCCCTAAGATCATTGGTTACATCAAGCTACAGTTTGAAAGAGCTTTGGGATTGTGGATTTAAAATGACAAAAAATGAGGATTTGTATTATAAAAAAATAAAAAATTCTAAAAAAGTATCATTAAATTCAAAAAATAAAAAATAAAAACAATTCAGTAAAGAAAGAAAACATAAAAATAATTTAAAACATGTATTAAAAAATTCATTTCCAACCAGCCAATTCACTAAAAAATCCCCTGGATTGATTTATAAAGAATTACAAAAAGAATTTTGTGAATACTCAACTAAAAAAACTCATTATTGAAAACAAAATTTTTTTATGAAGATATGAAAATAAAAAACAATATTTATATTTCACTTTCCACTTTCTATAAGCTTATTCCTAATAATATAATTAAAAGCAATAAGCAAACTGATATGTGTAACATTGCAACTTAAAAATCATTAGAAATGAAGAAAAGGATTTGAGTATAAAGAAGTTGCCATTGCCTAAATCTATTAAAGAAAATTTGGAATCTATTGACCTACATGAAAAGTTTTATAAGCATCAAAATAAAGAATATATTAGTGATTTAATTAGTCTTGATAATAATTTATGTGTTATAGTGTTAGACTATAAAGAAAACTTTAAAATAGGTGGGGGTCCTATATAGACAAATAATTGTTTTTATGAGAAAATACCTATTTCTTTATTAGGATTTGCAATTGCTTTTAAAGAAAATGAGGAAATTAAATATGAGTATCATGACTTTTTATCTGAAATTTTATCTCATGACTCTTTGTTTTCAGGTCAGTGTTTGATAAGTCTGCTTAAAAATAATAAATTTAAGAATATTAAAAATATTAAAGTTTGGACTGATAATGGTAATCATTTCAGATCTTATGAATTCTTATATTATCTTTTTAAAGAGGTACCTAAAATTATAAAAGGAACAATTAAGTTTAATAGATTTGTTGAGTGTCATGGCAAAAGTATTGTTGGTGGTCATTTTGGTGTATTATCTAAAATATTTAAACAAAAGGAAAATGAGATTTATATAAAAAATATAAATGATCTCAAAATGGTTTTTGAGAAAGAGGAAGAAAGAAAGGGCTTATATGAGTCACTTTTAAATAATTCAGATGTTTTCCAAAAAAACCTTTTTTACATCTATGATAGAAAATCTAGGCCTAAAAAAGCTGGTTTGACTTCAAAGCATTTTATGTTAATCTTTCATATTTAATGAAAGATGGTGAGCTTTATGTTTCACCTTTGACATTTGAGGATGTTAAGGAGTACTCTAAAATAAATTACTGTGAAAAGCACTGCACAGATGACAGAGAAACAAAGAGAGCTTATACTACTAAAGGATTGGTAGGACATGTTCATGAAGTTTGATGCATAAAAAAACTTATATTTCACATAGGGTAAATAGTCTTTTAAATACAACAACTTTTTTTCTAAAAATAACTAAGAAATTAATTAATGAGCCAAAGATAGGGTAATAGCAAGTATAGCTTTGGGGCTACTATTACTTTCCCCATGCAACTCATATATTTGATTCTTGGCTTATTAAAATAGAGAAAAGGGGTTTAGCAAAAAATACAGCTAATAAAAATAAGATTTATTTTTATTATTTGTATATTTTACACTCTTAAACTTTTCTTCAGTAAACTAAGCATTATATCAATGTTCAAAAAACATAAGTTTATGACTTAAATGATACCAAAGAAGTTAAAATGCTTTGACATGCTTAAGCTGACACCTTGGCTTAATCTAACAAATAATGACCCATATATGTTTTTGAACAGATGTTTGTTCTTGAGGACTTTCTCTTGGATGTCCATTGCTGTACCAGGTGGGAATCCTTCTTGGAGATTCCCCATTATTAACATGGGCCAATTGGGGTCTTCATCAGTGCATAGGAAATTTTTACAGTATAGCCTTGATAGGGCGCTGCAGTAAGAATTTCTTTTCCTGGTTTTATATTTGATTATCATGGGGTACCTTTGTATAAGGCTCATTAATTCAGCTTGTCTTATAGATAGATTTTTTTGAGTCTCAAAAAATACCAATGACTTGTGGCTGGTTAGCACTTTGAATATATGTGCACCTTCCAGATAGCATGGCCACTTCTAGACAGTGGACAATAGCTATCAGTTTTTTTTTCATATATTGGGTATCTTTGCTCACCATCAGACAGCTTTCTTAATTCATATGCTATAGGGAAGAAGTCTTTTTCTGCAGTTTTAATTTGGAGTACTCCTCCTATTGCATAATCAGAGGTGTCAGTTTCTACTTTGTACACTCTTTCACAATTTAGGTATTGCAAAATGGGAGCTGTGACCATACATTCTTTTAATTATCAAAAGTGTTGATCCCTCAACAATGTCCATACAAATTTTTTTGTCTTACCTGTGATTATGGATAAGTGGCAATTAAAGTGCCCCAGTCAGAGATGAATCTCCTAACAAAGGCTACCATGCCTAATAATGTATGAAGTTCAGTCTTATTTTGAGGTGCTGGCATATTAGTTATGGCTCATATCTTTTCTGGGTCTGACTTAACTCTGTCCTTGCTTATAATGTGTCCTAAAAATGGGATTTCTGTTGATAAGAAATCACATTTTGAGGGCTTGGCTATAAGTTGTTTATTTTGAAAGGTGTGGAGAACCAGGAGGACATATTTCCAGTGTTGTTCTTTAGTTGGGCCATATTTGAAAATGTTGTCAAGGTAGACAATAGCCCTTTTTCCAATGTGATATTTAAATACTTCATTCATAAAGATCACAAAGGTACTTGGGGCATTTTTCATGCCAAAGTTGAGGACAACAAATTCAAACAAGCCATAATTAGTCCTAAATACTGTCTTGGGTATGTTCTCTGGCTTAACACATATTTGGTGATATCCTGCTGGTAAGTTGATTTTTGTTAAGAATTGGGACCCCCAAGGTATCAAAAAAGTCATAAATCAGGGGAAGGAGATATTTTTTCTTAATTGGGATCTCATTGAGCGCCCTGTAGTATCTGACCAGGAGGAGTATTCTGTCTTTCTTTGCTACAAAAAAGACAGCTTCACCAAAAGGAGATTTGGAGGGATGTATAAGTCCTTTTTCAAGGACCTTGTCTAGGTAGGTTTTTAGTGTGTTGTTCTCTTGTGCTGTTAGCTGGTAGATAAGTTGTGCTTTTGATACACTCCCCTTTAGGTTGATTTAATTATGGATGCCTTGGTTGGGCGGTAGCCCTGGTAACTTTTCTTGGAAAACTGAAGGAAATTCTAGGACTAGCTGTTGCTGGATTGGGTCTTCTTTGTGTGAGGTCTCTGCATTTTTAAAGTGGATAATCTCATACATGCAGGTGCTCTAATCAATCTTGCTAGGGTCCTTTTCTCTTCTGTTTCTGTCATTTTCACAAAAAAATGGTCTCTCATAAGTGTGTCAAGGTGGGTTGGATACATGTGATGGTGCACTTTTCTTTGTTGTATGGTGAGGGTAGCGCTATCCAAGTCAATGTGAGTTTTTGCCTTACTCATCCAATCTAGCCCAAGCACTACATCATACTTAGGTATTGGGATGATAAGACCACTAAGCGTAGTTTGAACGTCTCTAATTTTGGAGCAAAAAGGTTTTGCTTCTTTGTTGACTGATGTACTCCTGTTGTCTGACATGATAACTCTCTTGACATTGCTTAGGACTGTAGGTAGATTCATAAGGCTGGCAAATCTTTTGTTGACAAGGGATTGGTCTGCTCCAGTGTCAAATAGTTCTATGTCCTGATATCAAAGAGAGTAGAAAGGATAAGTGAGGAGTTTATTTCTAGTTTGGGCAGCAAACAATATAGGAATTCTAGAGGGTATTTGAATCATGGTGATTGATTCCACATCCTGATCCCTGTACAAGTCTTGCAAGGTGGAGGAGGGTGGCTTGCCTAAGCACTCCCCCGAGCTTTTCCCTCCTTGGTAGTGTTATCAGTACTCATTTGATTTACTTGATTAATGTGATTTCTGCCTCAAGGATGAGGTTTATTGGCTTGTTTGTTCTGATTTTTAGGTTGAGGGTCCTTATTTGCTGTAGAACTCTCCTTTTTTGTTGATTATATGCAGGCTGTCAGATTTTTGTGTAGCTTGTTTTCCTTGCAAAAACATGTCTTGGAGGTTTTTGCAACAACTCGTGTCAAACTGGCATCTGATGTGTGTGGGGAACCCATTGTAGAAGTCCAGTTGTGGTCCAGCCTCATCAAAGTTGATGGTGTCAGGAACTCAATCATATATGATCTCATAGGCTGTAATGTACTCCTTGATAGTTCCTGTCATTTTGAAGGTTCTGAGTTCTGTCATGATCACAACATCAGAGTCCTTTATGGCAAATTTCACCAGGGAGGCAGTTTTGAGCATGCCCCAGTCTTTATTGTGATCAGGGTGTTGGTCAAACCATTTGCTTAAAAAGCGTGATGCATCCCTGGTAATGTGTAAAGCAATTTCACTTGTCCAGAGTTTTTGGGGGTAGCCTATTTGTGTAAAGTTATTTTTGGGTACTTTTAATCCAGAGATTGGCATTTTCACATCATAGTACTGAGAAAATTCTAATTTCTGATGAGTGTAGGCATTGAAATACAATGTTGGGTATTTTGGTTGCTTCAGGAATTGGAGATAAATTAAGAAATCCTTGTATACTGAGGAAGTTATATTGTTTTTTGTTACAAGTATATTGTTGAAGACAGTGAATCCAGTACAGACATCCTGATCTTTTTTGTATTGTCTCCAGACAGTGGGGAATGCCAACTGCTGAGTTCTTTTATTTGATGGAATTTTTCCCTTTAAGCTGAATAGGTGTGGATAACCTACCTGTGCTACCACTGTCAAGTATAAACTTATGAGGATTATAATAAATGAGATAAAGGAAAAAACTGAGAAGATAATGATACTTTATTGGATATGAGTTGGAGTATTATATAGTATCATGAGAAGCCACATGATGTCCCTGTATGTCATGGCAGTCATAAGGCTTGTCCAAGTAGTGTTATGCTTAGGACTTAAAATGTTTGATCTCTGTAATAAATGGCCTTTAACCAGGGTGCCACTGAATTAATGATTAAATGGGGAATTACTCAGGGAGTTACTCAGGGTTTAAGGTTTTGCCTAATATGGTGCAAGATTATATACTATACCATGTAAAGCGCTTGGGTTAAGATTTAACAATTAAAAGAAGTTAGGTAATGTTTATAAAAGGTCCTTTATGAGGCCTGCTAAAAACTTATAGTTTGACACAAAAGGTGTCATTTAATTCCCTAAACCTAAACAAGCTATATAAAATAAGGTGTTGAAATTCTTTTTGTAACTAAAGGAATGTCTATGTTGAGATATTCCCTATGGGAGTATCTTAACATAAAATTAGATAGGTTATCACTCATATAAAAGAATGGTGACAACAAGCCAAGTGCCTGTTGTCATGCTATCTCAATTCTAATTATCCTAGCTATTAAAACACTAGCAAACTTAGATCAAATTGAGATCTGATCAGAAATGTTTTTACTATAACTAAATTAAAGGTAATTTTGAAAGCTATGACTAAAAAATACAATTTTAAATTTAAAAAGATTTAGGATTGAGAAGTAAGTCTAAAAGATTGAAAAGAAACAAAAGCTGTAGATAGTGATTTGGGGGGGAAACCCACTTAACATTTTAGCTAAGAAGCCTACTATTATAAGGCCTTAAATTATAGATAAGAAACATGAACCCTGGGAAGATCTTCAGGGGAAAAAAAGGAGATATTGGCAGGTATGAACTGTGACCCAGGGAAACACATGGTAGTTGGGGAAGGATAGTCTTGAAACAGGCAGCCCAAAGATCTGCAACTGCAGTGGTTGGGGAAAGCAGAGGTTGTATAAGCAAAACAAGTAAAAGTAAAAACCTATTTAAAATAGGATTTATAAATAAAATTTAAAAGGAATAGATTGGGGACACACAAAAGCAAAAGCAAAAGCAAAATCAAACCCAAAAGCAAAAGCAAAAGCAAAGAGAAAACCCAAGGTAAAGCCTTTATTGTATAAAACTAATAAATCTTAAATCAAACTTAAGTTCAAACTTAAAACTTATAGTTTTTAAAGGGCCTGCCCTTTGGGGCAGGGCACAACACGGGGAATTGTTTTCCCAAGAGGGAGTAATTGAAGATGTTATAACAATAATGGCTACTGTGGTAAAATTGACTCCCTCGTGATTTCCTCCCTGGTGCTCAACTCCCTGGTGCTCAATACTATAGTGAAGTGAGAATTCAGCTTTTTCCCTGATCAACAACTGGAAATTGACACTTTTTTAATTATC
Organism: Entomophthora muscae; assembly: GCA_014839935.2. NCBI lineage: Eukaryota > Fungi > Entomophthoromycota > Entomophthoromycetes > Entomophthorales > Entomophthoraceae > Entomophthora > Entomophthora muscae. The sequence continues at coordinate 389,647 of QTSX02006416.1, forward strand.
AGATCTTGATGTTCTGAAACTTTTATTATAAAAAATTAAGCTATACAGCTATGGTATACTAAAGTAATCCCAGAGAGCTCAAAAAGTATTAAAAACAATATTCTAATAAATGAGAATAAGGATAAATAAGCTTTATTTCTCATTTTACTATGTAATTTATACTCTTTATTATAAAAATATTTTTTATTAGCATAAAATTGAAATTCCAGCAAAACAAAAATAAACATATACACAATATTATAAATCATGCAAAATATAAAGAAATATTAATATTTATTTGATATAGTTCATAAAAGCACAACTGTGAATATAATATGTTTTACTAGTAAATTAACAAAAATTAAGATATTTCACTCACTTTCAACTATAACTATTCATCTCAAACTTTCCATGTGTACACAAAAAAATTAGTACTATTTAATTAAATCAAAAAATAGAAAAATTAAAGCTAAAAAATAATTGATCAAAACTAAAAAGTAAAAATTAAAGCTAAAAAAGTTAAAACTATAGAAGCAAGCAAGCAAGTTTACTCTTCACCCTTCTTCCCCTTTTTCATTTTAGCCCCTTCTAGGATAGCAGTGGCAATAAGCTCAAGCTGCTGCTTAAGATCAGAGGCCTTGTATTTGTGCTTAGCCGCACCCTGGATGGCCTTGGTGACGAGGGTGGATTGGGTGGTAGGCTTGGTGGGGGGGCACAGTTGGTCAAGTCACACAGCTTGGAGATGGTTTTCTCCTGCTTGTGCTGCAGGAGGGAGAAGATTTTTTTAAACTTTAAGTGAAGCCCAAAGTTAGCATTAAGATGCTTATGGTAAGCCTCAAGTGCCAAAGTGATCTTCAGATCACCATTTATCACAGCCCAGTACATATTCCATCTGGCCTTGGCTTGGGCCTTGCCTAGCCTCTGTGTGACAATCTTTCTAATCCGCTAGGGCTCAAAGTAATCAAGAAAAGGCTTGAACTCTGGATGCTTGGCTATGTAAGGATTCTTTGAGAGAACCTCAAACCCCTGCATAGTGTGCTCTGTCTTTAAAAAATCCAAGTCACTGAATTGTGCCAGCGCAAATTTGCAGGTGTCTGAAGTGTCCCTCCGGCTCAACCTACAAGCTTGGCAAGGGCCTGCACATTGCAAGCAATTGCTTGGCAAAAGTGGAAGTGGTACCCCTGCACCTTCCTGCTGAACTGCTGCTCAAATGCATTGAACTGAGCAGGCTCAAAGTCCATGATGAAAATGTGAGGCCCTAGAGCTCTGAGCCTTACCTTTTCCTCCAAGTCCAGGGCAGCCTGGTCCTTGTCAGCGGCAGAAGGGTTGGCTTGGGTGTGTGGGGGGTCTTCTTGATATCATTGTTGTTGGGAAGAAGGAGGGAAAGTGCTTGGCAGAGGATTGAGAAAACACATGTTTAAGTGGCCTTGGTGGCCCCAGGAAGAAACAGGACGTGAGTGAAATCACTCAGATGTCAATCTGGGCATGAATCATCCAGAGCTGTTTGAACATCCAAGAGCAAGTGGCAAAGGTACTATCAGATAGATAGATTAAATCCCTTTTCAACTCCAGCAGGCTCTGCTGAGTTGCATAGCAGATTATACAGTCTTTGGTGCCAGGCCCATTGTCATGAAGAAGAAAGCACTCCCCACTTGGAAGCTGCTTGAGCTTGTGGGTGAGTGTAAGCTCTTTTAAGACGTCTGAGGCCTTAGGGGGAGGGGGATTGGTGGCAATCTGCTCATTGCTGATGAAGTTGACCAACTTCTCCTGTGTTGGTACCAACTTAATATTGTTGGGCTTTAATGCTGAAGGGACTTTATGGCCAGATCAGAAGCCCAGAGGTGAAAGGATGTGGGGATTACTTGGACAAGGTACCACTTCAGCATCTGAGTAATTAGATGATTGGGGGCTCACAAGTGTGCTCCCTCTTCTTGGCAGTTACCTGCTCCCAGCCCTTGGTATTCAGCAGGCCCCACAAGTCTTATCCTCACATAAAAAGTGCTTGCTTTTTGTTTGCCGCTTTTGATTGTTGCAGTTAAATATGTAATTGTCAGCAACGTAACCAGGGCCGCCCTTTAAAGACATAATTGGGAAGTATCAGGGGAAGCGCTTAGGAACTTTGAACTCTCTGTCTACATTAAAAATGTTGTGAATTCTAGTGAATCCCAAGCTACGTGACCAGAAGCTTTGAACTTCTTGGAGTACTCCTCAGGATCATCTTGGGGGTCAGATGAGGGAGGGGAAGGGTTCATTGAGGCCTGCTTGGATGCCTTTTTTTCTTACCAGAAGAAGAGATGGGCTCCTTGGCAGCCTTTGCCTTATTAGTATGGCACTCCTTGGTGGGCTCAGAGTTGACCTCTGACTTGGAAATGAGTGATTAGTTAGAGAGTCATCACTTTTATTTGAGGATTTGGGAGAAAGTTGAAGATGAGGGTGGAGGGGGAGAGGAGTGGGATAAGATGGGGTGGGGGAGATGGAGTTGGAGACTTTGCCTTTGCAGGCTTCTTGACACGCTTGGGTGTGGTGGCTGGTTCTTTAGAGCCCTTGGAGGCTTGATGCTTGGTAGGCTTATTGTTCCTGTTTGATATTATCTAAAGTAAAGTTTAGTTGTGTAAATAAAACAGTACAAAAGATATAATACACAAAGAGGTAAATAAAAGCAAAATTTAAATAAAAGTTATGCAAATAAAGTTTTATTTATCAAGAAAAAAACAACAAAGTAAATAGAAGCAAAATAGAAGCTCAAAGTATAGATAATAAAGGTTAAAACATAGAAAATAAGTGAATTTATGATGAAGCATCAAAAAATTAGGTTCAGAATAACATCTTAGTGCTAAATTACTGTAAAAGTATAATTAAAAATCAAAAAAGTATATAAAAGATATATGGAGAGTAGCAGGAATAGTAGTAGATTATAATTGCAAAAAAAATTATCATGTGGATTTTTTATTGAGAGTTAAAAATTCAAAAAAAGTAAAGTGTCAAGTTTGGCACTATCAATCAGCTGGGAAAAGCTGAATTCTAACTGTTGAGCATGCCAGATTTGAGCAGAAAAAATCAAATTTACTATGTTTTTTACATATAAAACTTGCTTAAATTTAAAACAGGTTCAAAAGTTAACCCAAAAGCAAGGAAGTTTTATATGCTCAAAAATAAAAAAATACAGTATAAGTTAAAAAAGTAAATAATTAGGAAGGTGTATATTAGTGATTAAGGTATGCTGTGTGGAGCTGGGAGTGAATTATTTACCATAGTGTTGGTTAAAACGTTAAGAAGCTCTCTGTACTAATCCCCAAGTTAAAGTGTCAAGTAGATGAGTGTTGAGTGGCGCTCATAGTACGTCACTTAATAATTTATCCTTAATTCTTAGCCTTTGATTAGTTAAATCCAAAACCAATCACGTTGCAAGTGGATAGAATCAAACAGAGGGGGAGCCAAGAAACTCTGTTTTTAATAAATTACACATGAAATCTCTTAATAAGTTGGGCTCAATTTATGTGGCACCACTTAATTCACAAACCCATAAATGACAATGTAAAACAAGTGGGGTATTTGATTACTGTCTATACCACTAAATCCAGTATAGTGGTGCTTGGGAGCTTAATCAACAACTATGGACACTAATAATAAGAATATAATAGTAAATAATAAATTTTATAAGTACATAAGTATTTTATTAATAAAATATGGATTTGGCTTAAAAAGTGTCAAACTGGTCACTTTTTGTTTTAGAGTGTCAAACACAGGTTTTTCCTTTCTATTAGTAAAATTACTTATAAATTGTCCCTCATATTTTGTCTTTTAGCTAACCAAATTATTAAACAGAGTCAAATTTGATTAAATTCAAACTTGGTTTTTGGTTTCAAACCCCTATATTACTAGTAAAAATTAGCTTAAAATCAGTTAAGCCAAAAATATTAATAGATTCACATATGTAGCAATCAACTCTGTGGTACTCAACAAAGTGTCAAGTACCAGGAATTCAATCACCAGGGAGTCAGACTTACCACAGTTGCCCAATAATAAATAGATATGATTATATTTTGTGACAATAGTTACTTTCCCCTAAATTTTATGTTTTATGTTTTTGGCTTTTACCTAGAAGAAGACTACCATGAAATGAGAGAGATGATCTGCAGCTAAGACCATGGTAAGTGAAAAGTGTGAAAGTGATTACCAGATGACAGGACGTTGAACACCAGGATTGCTCACCTGGAATCTTAGCTTATGAAAGCTCACAAAGAAGATTCCCTGTCATACTTTAAAAGAGTCAGCTTGTGATAATAAAAAAGCAAGCATGAATTTCTGGATCCTCTAGAAAGACCAGGCTACCCTGGATGCTTGGGAAAAGATAAAACTAAGAGCTCTTGGCTCATAGACATGAATCATGGACTTTGAGCCTGCTCAGTCAATGCATATGAGTAGCTGTTTAAAAGTAAAGTGCAGAGGTGACACTTTAATTTCTGTCAAGCAGTTGCTCACAATGTGCAAGAAAATGCCAAGATTAGTAGATTGAGCTTCAGGGATACCTTGGACACTTGCAAATTTGTGCTGGCAAAATTTAGCGGCTTGGCTTTTTAAAGCCAGAGCACACTGCACAGGAGTTTGAGGTTCTCTACAAGGATTCCTGAATATTTAGACATACAGAGTTCAGGCCTTTCCTGGAGTACTTTGAGCCCAAATTGGTATGTAAGAGTGTCACTCAGAGGCAAGGCAAGGCCAGAGTCAAAGGCTCCTGGAATGTGTACTAGGCTGATGCCAATGGGGTGCTGAAGACCAAATTGGCTATTGAGGCCTATTATAGACACCCCAAGTCCAACTCTGGGCTCCACCCCCAAGTTCAGCAAGTTCTTTTCAATCTTCTTACATGAGCAGGAGAAAACTATCTCTAAGCTGCGGTTTCTAGCCAGCCTATTTCCTCTTCCAAGCCTTCTACCAAGTCTTCCTTATTCACCAAGGCCATCCCAGACCCACCTAGGTTAATTACACAGCCTTTGAGCTTAATCAGCAGCTTTAGCTTATTGCAACTGCCATCCTACAAGGGGCTAAAATGAAAAAGGGGAAGAAGTATGAAGATTAAACTTACTTGCTTGCTTCTATGGTTTTAAACTTACCATTTATACCTAAAAAAGTTATTAATATCTTTTATTTAATTAAATTAAGTAATACTTTAAATTGAAAAAAATTAGAAATAAAAAATATAGAAACAAAGTAAAAAAAGTTGAGATGAATATTTATAGTTGAAAGTGAGTGAAATATCTTAATTTTTGTTAATTTACTAGTGATAAGGAGTGCCTTTTGGGGAAGTTTCAAATATGGAATTAAGAAACAAGAGAAGTATATTTTATTGAATAATACTTTAGAATTATAAAGCTTTAGCTATGACAGAAATTTAGTTGGATCAAACCTAGGGGTTGGTCATGTGCAGGATGGGTTTGAGCCACTGGTCAATTGGACAGTCATGTGATATTGCTTGGTTGCCATTTCTGGTATGTCAAACTGCATATTGGAAAGGCACCAAATTGGGCAATGACTGGATGTTAGGTGGGTTGGTGGTAGCCAGAATACATGTAGATCCAGATCCTTGACCCCCCTTAAGGGGTTACTCTGATTATTGTGAATACTGCTATTCACCATGTGTCAATTTTGCCTTTGGTGGGCCATTTCAAAGAAGAATCTCTTGCTTTTGCCTCTCTAAATGAGTTGATGACTGAATCAGGAAATACAATTGTTTGGTTTCTTGACTCTGCACATCTCACTTGCCCCACTCATGCTTGTGGCAAGTGATCCTACTGTCCTGGTAGTGTTTTGTGGTATCAACAACCACTATATATTCCTTTTCCTAATTCACCAATAAAATTAAGTTCTATTCACATTTTTGTCTTTAAGTCTCCAAGTACTTCTGCGCCTCTCTCTAGCCACAACTAGTAAAGATTATTCTTCCAGAGCCGCAGAGTCATTGCATAGCCTTCCCTATCATCTAAAAGAGACTTAGAACAAATCCAATCCTAAGGTTAGGATTCCCTGTTGTGTGTCTGTGCCGCGCCTCAGAAAACAACAAAAATTGTGCTCACTACAGGGACTGTAAGCTCCTTGGTTATTTCTTTTACATCTACATTATCAGGTCCATTACCTCTGCCTATACAAAAGCTAACTTCATCTGAAATTACTAGCCCTTCTATTAAGGAAGATATTGCCAACCTGCCTATTATCCCCACTGTAATGAACCTCAGGAACAGTCCCTGCCTGGTTGCTTACCCCATGAGTACCCCTGACTTAGAACAAGTCATGGTGGTAGCCCTTGGGATAGCTTGTGAATGAGCCTTCCCTAGCCTTCAGCTGCAGTTCAGTTGGGCCGAATACTACAAATTATTTGTGGCTCCTCAAATTCCACAGCATCTCCTCTTAGCAGCTAGCTCTGCTGAGCACTTACTATTGTCCTTTGTGCAGCCTGCCTTGGCCCACCATCAGATGGTGTTGGGGCTCCACTTTCAAGAAATCTTGTCTCTACAAGCAGCAGTTACTCATCACTGGGACCAGTTTGCTGCCTACCAAAAGTGGATACATTCCCTGTTTTCCTTGGTATCTGACAATCAGCGCAACTCTGTTACCTCCCAGACCTGTTTGGTTAATTCTATTGAACAAATGCGCCATCCCATCCCCAAATACGTCAGGGAGCGTCTACACAAGTTTCACCAGCTAGAACAACCCTGGGGAAACAAAGTAGATTCCACCTTAAACGCTTATCTCACCAACTTCAAACAACTTGTGCAACAGCTCAATGCATTCAGCATGTATTCCTTTGATCAACTACAGCAGGTAGCAGACTTTGCTGCTAACAGCCTTAATGAATTCATTGCAGTGTTTGGTCAAGAGAGAGCTGCCACCACCGCTGCTATAGCCAAACTCCAGAGTCAAGTGAATGAATTATCTACGCCCAAGCCAGATGTTCTGCCCTCTCTCCCTTTTGATGACTTGGTAGATAGAGAGCAGAAAATATGGGATGCTATTCAAGAGCTACGTACAACTACTTGCAGTCAAGGACGTCCTACTGAGGCTTCTCAACCTGACCCCCAGGTGCTTGAGTTGACTGCTCAAGTTGCTGAGCTACAGCAAGAACTTACTGCCTTATTTGAGATGATGGTAACTGTTTCTAGTCCAGTTGGGGTTGTTGATGAAGATGGTTGCTGCCCTGGCTTATCAGGAGCCCCTCAAATCTAATGCGCTAGGGAACTAATTACCCTAGCTAATGAAGTAGATCATTTGAAGCAGGATCATACTGCGCTGGATAGAGATGTACAAGAGATGAGTGAATTGATCAACTCTGTAAACAACAGGTTTGCCCCTTGCCTCTCAGTGGGGCCATCCCTTACCTCTTGACTGGCTGAGCTCTCCACATTAGTGACCTCCCAAGGTCAACACCTAGATGTTACTGAACAACAGACCACTCAAGTTATCAATATGGGTGCCTGCGCTGTTGAGACCCTGACTACCCTTGAAGAAAGCGTTTGTCAGCTGTGGGCTAGACAGCCCCCCTCTGAATCCAAAGCAGAATTTTCCGCATATAAACGTACTCAATAGCAACAATGGTGGTCCGACTCCCAAAGCACACTTAAAGCCTACCTTTAAGCAAGTCTTTGATCCCAAAACCTTGACCATTGCAGCTTTCCTAACTATCTATGAAACTGTTGTGAGACAAGCATCAGATAAGGTTAAGAAGGAACATATTTTGACCTGTCTACACCCAGCTTGCCAGGAGGTGGTGGTGCCTGAACTACCCACCATTGAGACGTGGGAAGATATTAAGCAGCTTCTGATTGACAAGTCTGGTGGTGACCTTAGCCTGGAAAAGAAAAAGGACACTTTTATGCACATTGCTTTCAAGCCTAAAGAGACGCTAGCTGAGTTCACAGACAGATTCTACATGGAAGGACAGCAACTGATAACAAGCAGACAATTGACAGCCCATGAAGCTTACATGGCTTGCGCTCAAGCCCTCAAAGTTAACCAGCTTCTGTGTCTTCACTTCAAAGCCCATAAAGCTATGTTTCCTATATGAAGAGCATAAAGACGCTGTTGCAGGATATGCACCTTACCTATTCTGGAGCAGTTGTTAGGGAAAGTTGAGCTACTTCTAACTCTGGTTTGTCTTCCTGTGGTCTTTGAATTCTTACCATAAACTTGCAAAATCCTCCTCAATGCCAAGGTTGCCACAACTGTGGTCAGATAGGTCAACATTCTCAAGTCTGCACCAACCCACAGGTTGAAGGAGCTGATCCAAAAGAGCAGGCAGGAAAAGAGCAGTCAACCTAGAGGAAGAGACGCTCTTGGTTGACAATTCTTCCCAGTCTTTTAATCCCTCTCTTTATATCTGGCTCCAAGCCTGCTGATAATGAGGCTCCTCCTATCCTCCTATTTTTCCACAATATGTCTAACAAAACTGACCTGGATGACTCTGATACAAACAATGTCAATGCATATGGGTACTCTGTTCTGGCTGTTCCCAAAACCATTACAGTCCCCTATAAATTGCAATCAGGAAAGACTAAAACTACCGCTAAGCCTTTGCCTGAAGCAAAAAAAAAGTTGTCTCTTGCCCTTACCTCACTCAAGCTAAGAGGTCCCTTGTGCTAGTGGAGTTGTCAGAAGAAGCTGCCAAGGTTGCTGACGCTGTCTTCAAGAATGTATCTGTTTTTCTCCCTCTCCAAACTGTTTATAAGGAGTTCCCAGGATTAAGATGCATGATTGAGAAGTGGGATAAGGAACTAGCAGAAGCTCAAGATATATTGGCTGTCCTTCCACCCTTTGGTTGCACTACCACTCAAGTAGAGATATCCATTAAAAATGTGAAGATCAAGGCTGTTTTAGACACTGGCTTGCCAGTCAACGTTGTCTCCTCCAAACTTTTGAAGAAACTCAAACTTGCCCCTGACCTTAATTATCACCAGTTGTATGGCACAGCTGGACTGTCTATGACCCCTGCCATAGGGGCGTACTCTGCTCTACCCATGCAGTTTGGCAAGCTTCTCCTAGCTGCTCCAGCAGTTGTCTTAGAAAACAAGAGTTACAATCTCTTAGTTGGCACTCAGTTCCTTAGGGAATATAATAGGATCATCAACTTGAAAGATGGTTACCTCTCTATTATGGGATAAAAAGTCCCTCTGATCTTTGAAGAGCTGGTTAAAGTTCCCAGGAAGCGCCTGAAGACGTGCGCTTTGGAATACCCCACTGGGGGTTTCACCCTCAAATATAGCACAAACACTTCAAACATGAAATGTCCACCCATGACTTGTCCTGCGTCTGAGGGGATCCCTCTCCTAGCCACATCCGCTTTCACCATCCCCCCCTGGCTCCCAGGCCATCCTAGACTCCCATATGTCATATGAACTACCTGAACAAACCTTCTTGGAGTTGTACTCTCCCCCCTCATTAGCATGCAACAAACCTTATCTCTGTCCTGGAATCCTAGATGTTTTCCATAAGGACCCTGTTCAATTGTTGGTAGCCAACCTGACTGCTCTCCCCATGATTGTGTCTAGGGGGCAGGTTGTCAGATATGGGTCAGTTGTTGAGCGCTCCTTATGTCCTGTCTCTTCATCCCTTTGGCATGTTCCAAGATTTTAACCTACCTGAGGATGTACCCCAAATCCTATCCTTGTTCAATGTGCAAGACTTTCCACAGCTGTCCCCGGTCTAACAGAAAGAGGTTCTAGACTTGCTAGACCAATTTTCTGACATATTTGCTAAGCACAGTACCAACTATGGGTTAGCCAAAGGCATTATCCATCAGATTAACACTGGAAATGCCCCCCCTTCTGTGCTAAACCATATTACTGCAGCCACGTGGAGGACACCCAGGTATCTAAATAGCTCAAACAAGTGTTGGACGCTGGGCTGCTGGCACTAACCCAATTTCCTTAGGAAATCCCCACTACTCATCTTAAAGAAGAAAGATGGAGGTTATTGTATTGTGATGGACTACTGCTGATTGAATTCTTTGACCAAGAAGGACTTGTACCCCTTGCCGCGTATCAATGATGCTCTCCAACGTCTTGGAGGCTCTAAGTTTTTTTCTGCAATGGATCTGGCATCTGGATACTGGCAAGTTGATCTATTGCCCAAGGATTGCCAAAAAGCCATACTATTACATCTTAAGGGCTGTTTGAGCCTACTTGCATGCTGCAGGGACTCTCCAATGCCCCAACCACCTTCCCAAGGACCATGGACTCCATCCTCTGCATCTTGAAGCTGTCATGCGTCCTAGTATACTTAGATGATATAACAGTTTTCAGTGCTACCTTCACCAACCACCTGGCTCATCTCAAAGAGGTGTTCCTAAAGATTTGGAAGGCTGGCCTTAAACTAAAACCTTCCAAGTGCGCCTTCTTCAAAGAGCGTCTTGAATTCTTGGTCCATGAAGTAACCCAGACCAGGATTCACCCAATGACTAAGAAGGTTGAAGCCATTGACAAAATGCTCCCGCCCACCAACCTGCAAGAGGTACAAGTCTTTCTAAGGATGATAGGCTACTATAGACAGTTTATTCCTGACTTTGCCAATACTAGTGAACCTCTAGTCCAGCTGTTATTTAATGTCTCTTTTGAATGGACCGCCAGTCAGCAGCAAGCCTTTGAGACCCTTAAGAAAAAACTCAAAGAGGCGCCAATCCTAGTGTATCCTGACTATGATAAGGAGTTCATTCTATACACTGACACTAGCAATTTTGCTATTGGAGCTATTCTGGCCCAACTAGATGACCAGGGTGTAGACAATCCTGTGGCATACACTTCCTGCATGCTAAACAAGCATGAGAAGAATTATATTGTCACAGAGAAGGAGTGTCTTGCCGTGTTGCATGCAGTCAAGCAGTTTTGTCACTATGTATATGGTACCCACTTCACAGTTGTCACTGACCACGCTTTGCTTAAATGGTTACAACAACTTAAGGAGCCAGAAGGGCGCCTAGCTAGATGGGCCCTACGTCTGCAAGGTTATAACTTCACTGTGCTCCATTGCCCTGGGATTCAACATCAGAACACTGATGGGCTCTCCAGAATTCCCATTCTTGCTTTACATTCTGCAGAGGCTGACCAGTTGTACAAACTAATTGAATACCCTTCTTCTTGAGAAAACAAGACAGAAGAGGTCCACTGGCCTTGTCCAAGCTATCTGAAGGTACCCTCATACACAACAATCTGCTCTTTAAGAAAGTACAAGATCAAAATCTGCCTTATGTACAACCCAGTCTTTGCCTCTTGTTGGTGTTGCAAGCTCATAAAGAGACTGGGCATGGAGGCATCACCAAGACTTTTGACTTGCTTCAGAAGAATTATTTCCGAGAAATACTTCACCTGCTGATCCCAGATGTCATAGCTAGTTGCCTCAGCTACCAGCTGCAGAGGCCTTGAGCTGCTGCCCACAAATCCAAATTAGTCCCCCTCAACATGCTTTCATACTTTCAGCATTGATGTGGTAGGTCCTCTCCCCTGCTCACGTTCTGGGTATTGCTTTATCCTGATTGCTGTTGATCACTTCAGCAAGTGGGTAGAGGCTTGCCCTACAAAGGACATCACAGATAAGACAACTGCTGCCTTCCTGTTACAAGATTTTTTCTACTGCCATGGCTGTCCTCAAGTATTGCTCTCAGATAATGGGAAAAACTTCAACTTAAGCTGGTAACCTCTGTTGTCAAAGCTTTGGGGTCTCACCAGTCTTTCTCTGCCCCCTACAACCCTTCTACCAATGGGGCAGTTGAGCATGTAAATTCAACTCTGGTCTCCATCATGAGGAAGCTTACCTACTCTGACGCTGCCAACTGGGACCTATACTTACCTGCTGCTCTCTTTGTGTATTGCCTTAGCATACATTGTGTCACTGGGTATTCCCCTTTTTCTATGAGGTATGGGCAAGAGGCTACTACCCCATTGCTCTTGGGGGCCCTGCTTTCCTCTAATAAGGCCATGAATCCTGACAACCACATCAAGGATCTAGTCAACCGCATAATTGATGTACAGACCACTACCTACACTTCTGCATACAAAACTAATGTCAAAACCGCAGGCTTGACCTACCAGCAAGGTTCCAAGCAAGCAGGTTTGGGACCCCCAATCCAATTATCTGGTCACTTGAAGCCAGACTAGGAAGTCAACTTGAATTACCAAATCCAACAACATGAACAGATGATGATCCTTTACAGTGGATACCTTGTTTTGGTGCTTGACTCATTACCAGGATCAAGCTATCCCCTTCTGCTATCCAGCTGTGTGATCACCAATCATGTTCCTGTTATCTTTAATTCACATGAACTATATAATCACTATCTCACAATAAAGATTATTATCTATCTTCTAAATATTTTTCCCCATGTAGCTCTGCTAAAACGGCACAGTTACAACACTAAGATGCTTGAGCTTTCTCCTGATAATGCTGGATGCTCCCCCTTACCTGAACTTGATGTTGGTGACTGTGTTCTCTACTACCAACACCAAGTGGGTGAGAGCACGCATAAATTGGACACTCTGTGGATTGGCCCTTTGGAAGTGACCTTTAAACAAGGGACTAAATACACTGCAAAGCTCTTCTCCAGTGGTTGTTCCTTTACTCAAGTGCATGCCAAGTTCCTCTGCAAGTACCGCCCCCCTAAGGCCAATCTAGGGGAGGGCAATGATGTGAATACCGCTATTCACCATGTGTCAATTTTGCCTTTGGTGGGCCACTTCAAAGACGAATCTCTTGCTTTTGCTTTTGCCTTTCAAAATGAATTGATGACTGAATCAGGAAATAAAATTGTTTGGTTTATTGACTCTGCGCATCTCACTTGCCTCACTCATGCTTGTGGCAAGTGATCCTACCATCCTGGTAATGTTTTGTGGTATCAACAACCACTATATATTCATTTTCCTAATTCACCAATAAAATTAAGTTCTATTCACATTTTTGTCTTTGTGTCTCCAAGTACTTACGCGCCTTTCTCTAGCTACAACTAGTAGAGATTATTCTTCCAGGGCCGCAAGGTAATTACATAGCCTTCCATTTCATCTAACCAAGACTTAGTAAAAATCCAATCCTAAGGTTAGAATTTCCCGTTGTGTGTCTGTGCCGCGCCTCAGAACACAACCCTGGTACATCAGGAGGGGGCTTTATCTTGAAGGCTGCTGCCTGATGTTCCTGGAGTTGTTTGCTAGTTTGTGCCAGTTGGGTCAAGTGTTCTCCTTTTCTAAGGTAAAGGCGGGATCTTTGATACTTCTTGGTGATGAGCTCTTTGGCGCCCTGATTCTTAACCAGGTAGGTGTTCCTGTATGGTCTGTGCATGATGATTCTTCCTGGTCCCCTTTTTACTGAGTCTAACTCTCTCCTATTCCCATCCAGGACCCATACTGGGGAGTTGATGGGGAGTGGTTCCTCTGTAGAGGTTACCTTTTGTGTTTTGAGTCTTTTTTTTCTGCTTTTTTAGCTTTGAGGTGTATGTGTTGTAGATTTGGTACTTTTTCCTGAGGGGGATTCCTGGGGAACTTTTACGTATGGTTGGGTGTTACAGGCAACTATCTCTGGTTTGTATCTGTATGTTAATTTAAACAATGAGTAGCCTGTTCCTTGATTGGTGTGGACCCAGGATACTAATTATATATGTTTCACATATAGTGGCCATGTGTCTTTGGCTTAGCCATCCACTATTTTTCTAGGGTTCTGATAAGGCTGCCATTTAGGCGTTCAACTCTGCCATTGGCCTGTGGCCTGTAGGGCAAGGTTGTGGAATGTTTAATGTTTTTGGATTTTAGGTTGTTGTTTACTACGTGACCTGATAGCTCTGTTGCTCCATTGGTTATGATGTAGTCTGGAGTACTGTAGTCTTCTATGATTGCTTTGTTAATGAATTGGTTTATTGTCTCTGCTTTGTGGTCTTTTGTTGACCAGCAGATGGGCTATCATGTGGCAAAGTTGATGGCTACAATTAAGAAACGTTGGTCTATCTTTGTTTATGGGATGGGGCCCACTACATCTAGCCCTCAAACCTTGAATGGTTCAGGGTCAGATACTGGGTTGACCGTTGGCTGGGGAGCCTTTGTGCTGGTGTATTTCTTGCACACTGTTCACTTTTTCAGAACATCAATTATATCTTGTTTGAGATTAAGCCACCATACTATCTCTTTTAGTGTGAGGTATAGGTTTTTAGTCTTTGTATGTCCTAGTAGGCAGATATGTCTTAATATGATGTCAACTCTTTGTGCAAGTGGGATGTAGGGAAAATGTTTGTCATTAATGATTTGGTATACAGCACCATTTGATACATGGAAATATTTTTTGTTCCTTACTAATGTATTGTGGGCTAGCTGATGTATTGAGGGGTCTTTCCCTTTGGTTTTATACTTGGTAATATATAGGTTTGGCCAGTTGAGGTTCAGGTGGTCAGGGTGGTCCTCTCTTGGCTGACATAGCCTAGAGAGAGCATCAGCTGTGACCAGTTCTCCCCCTTTTTGTATTGGATGTCCAAATTGAGCTGCTCTAGCAGGGACATCCATTTGGCTTGTTACAGTGCAAGTGTGTTCTGAGTTTTGAAATAGATTAAGGATTTATGGTCAGTTAGTACTCAGATGTTTAAATGTCCTTCTAAGTAACATCTCCATTTCTTGCATGTGTTATATATTTCTAAAAATTCCTTGTCATATACTGGTATCTCTGCTCAGTGTTGGTTATTTTTCTACTTTTGTAACATACTGACATGAAGTTTTGCTTCCCTGGCTGGCAGATGTGCAGGACTGCGCCAATGGCGGTGTCACTGGCATCTGACTCAAGCTTGTAGCATCCATTGTTATTAGGGTATTGCAAGATTGGTGCTTTGATCAAAGATTGTTTTAATAGTTGGAAATTCTTGTCACATTCAGGTGTCCAGGTGAATTTCTTTTTGGAATTACCCTTGGTTAAGTCATTAATTGGTACAGTTAGTTTTTGCAGTCTTTGATGTATTTTCTTAGGTAAGCTACCATACCAAGAAATTATCTAAATTGTTTAACAGAGGTGGGGTGTTGCATGTTATTTATGGCTTAATTTTGACAGAATCCGTTTCGATGCCACTATCAGAGACAATTTGGCCCAAGAACAGGAGTTCCTTTTCCATAAATTGGCACTTACTTGGTTTAGCATAAAGTTTGTGCTTTACAGATTGATTGAGTGTCTTGCAGACATGTGTGAGGTGTTCCTATTTTGTTTTTGATAATATAATGATATTGTTGAGGTAGAATAATGTATTTGAGAGTCCATTTAGTGCTTGGCTCATTATAGTGACAAACGTTGGAGGAGTGTTGGTCATCCCAAAGTTCATTACCCTACATTCAAAAGATCCAAATTGCGTGCAGAACAATGTTCTTGGTATATCCTTTTCTTTTACTTCAACTTGGCTATAACTTGAGGTAAGGTCAATTTTGGAGAAAAATTTGGCTCCAAAGAGTCTTGCAAACAGATCCTCTATGAGTAGAAGGGAATATTTATTCTTTTTTTGTGCTTGCAATTGGTGCTCTGTAGTCATTTAATAGGCAAAGAGTGTCTTCCTTTTTTTATAAAGAACCCTGCTGCCCCCCATGGGGATTCAGACGGGTAAATAAATTATTTGGATATAGTTTCCTCAATGTGTGTTTTGAGGGTTTGGGTCTCCATTGGAGAGAGTCTGTAGAGGGGTGCGGGTTTAGGCATGGCTTTAAATAAGTTGATACCATGTTTGACCTCCTGTTTGGGGGTAACTCTGTGAGCTCTTCCTTAAATACATGTGTGTATTTTTTGGGAGTTCTCAAGTTCTGGGCAATGAATTTTGGTGGTTTTTATGTTATTAAATTTGGTGTACCTCATTATGTGAATGATACTGTCCTTGGTTAGACGTTCTGAGCTGTCTTGGTTTATGACCTGGACAAAATACTGTGTCTCTTAGAATGAGGTTGTTGGGTTCTTTGAGAATGTTGGAATTGACTCCATTGCATTTGATGGTCATGGTTTTTGTTTTCCAACATATGCTGGGATTCACTTGGGTGAACCAGTCCATGCCTGCTACAATGCCGTAGTTTAGATTGTTCATGACAAGTCCTTTGATGGACGTTTGTATGCCTGGAGGTCAATTCTGAAGGGCGTTGTTTTGCCTTCAAGCAGAAATTTTGACTTTTCTGCCATTCTGGCATGTTTGAAGTTGGATTTAACAACTGGTATTTTGTACTTGGTTACAAATGGTTTGCTAACCATGGTGTGTTGTGCACCAGAGTCATATAAAATTTTGTGTGTATGTGATTTCTAAGTGCATGGGTAGACAAGAAGTTGTGAGCAATCTTTAATTTTTATGTTCATAAAAATGGAGGATTGCGGGACACGTGGGATGCAAGTAGCAAAGTTTGTGCCTTGGTACAATTTCTTGTCAAGTTGGGGGGAGACAGGGGCATTTAAACCTGTTCCCCCTCCTCTTTTCCCTGTTCCTCTGTTTTGAGACCTTTGAGGTCAGAGAATGTGGGGTCAGATTTATAGCAGGTTGCTGTCTCAGCATTGTTTACTTTGGCAGTATCCTCTTTCTTGAGACAGGAGCAATTTGCGCTTTGGCTGTGATTGTCATTGTTACAATTAGAGTTGCTGTTGCTATGGTTGGTGTTTTGGCGTTTGTTGTCATTAGAGTTGTCTCTGCCATTGCTGTCTGAGGAGCAATTGCCGTTGAGTGCATCATATTCCATCTTTGCACATTTTTCTGCATGTTTGGCTTCTGCAATGAGCGCAGGCATGGAGGTATTGGCCTCTGGAAAAATGAGGGCAGAAACAGAGGGTTTTATTCTGTTGATGAATGAGGCTCTGGTGTGTATGTTGTCAGCTTGCTCTGGATTTTGTATTTTGCGGTGTATTTCCTCAAATTCATTGCGTAGGCTATGACAGTGGCCTTCTGAGGAAGATTGTTGAGCTGTATTGCAATGTCTTGAAGGGATTTGGTGATGCAGAAGTTGTGGGTGATGTCTGCTTTAAACTCTTCCCAGTTGTCAAGCTGGTTGTCAGTTTGTGAGCCAACCCAGGTGGCAAACCAGTTAGCTGTGGCTTTATATAGGCGTTTGCTGGCTTCCTGGACCCATTTTTTGTGGGGAATATGGCTGGCGTGGAGTTTAGCTGCAGAGAAGTCTAGCCAGTTGATGATGTTTTCTTTGTTTTTACCAAATAACTTGTCAATACCAATGTACTTGGTGTTGGTATTTTTGCCTGTGATAGGCAGTTGTGTGTTTGTTTGTGGTTGGAGAGAGCAAATGTATTGAATTATCTTGGCACATGCTTTGGGCATGACCAGACCTTCAAATATGGTACATCCACTAGGTATATCTTTGTTAATTTTGTGGGCGCAGAAGTACATCTTCCAGGTATCTTGGGATGTGGCCTGGTTGAGTACATGAGCAAGGGTGGGCGGGTTTTGTTCAGTCATTTTCTCTTTCATTGATGTAATCAAAAAATTGTAGCTGCTACCAGTGATGAGGAGCTCCTTTTGGGGAAGCTTCAAATATGGAATTAAGAAAGAAGAGAAGTATATTTTATTACATAATATTTAGGACTTATATAGCTTTAGCTGTGGCAGAGATTTAGTTGGATCAAACCTAGGGGTTGGTCATGTGCAGGATGGGTTCAAGTTGCTGGATACTTGGACAGTCATGTGATATTACTTGGTTGCCATTTCTGGTATGTCAATCTGTATATTAGAAAGGCACTAAATTGGGCAACAACTGGATGTTAGGTGGGTTGGCAGTAGCCAGAATACGTTTACATCCAGATCCTCAACACTAGTAAAACATAAGATATTCACAGTTGTGCTTATATAAATCATAACAAATAAATCTTAAAAATTCTTTATATTTTTTTGCTTATAATATTTTATTTTCATTTTTTGCTTCATTGCAATTTTTTTATGGTAATAAAAATAATTTTATAGTAAAGAGTGTTTTTTACATAGTAAAATGTGAAATTCTTGCTTTTCCCCCTTATTATCATTAGGTGAATTATATTTTTATTGCAATTATAAACTTTCTGGAGTCACTTTAGTATACTATAGTTATTATATCATTTTTTTGTATTAAGAGTATTTAGTACATCAAGTACTATTAAAAAGGTGTTGACTTCCAATATTTGATCAGACAAAAACCCAAATTCTAAATTTTATTAATAGTTACTATCAGAGAATCAACTTCACTATATTTGCCCTTTAAAAGGATAAATTTGAGTGCTGTAAATGTGCTGTTTTAGCAGAGTTATAAGGGGAAAATAATTGAAAACTAGATAATATTCTTTATTGAGAGATAACTATTATATAGTTGTTGTGAATTGTGGATATCAGGAACATGATTGTGTTGATCACTTGATTGGATGATTAGAGGATGGCTTGATCCTGGTAATGAGTCAAAGTGCTAAATTAAGGCATCCACTTTTGAAATTATTGTTTACTCATGTTGCTATTTCTGGGAATTTGAGTTAACTTCCTCATCTGGCTTTGGGCCATAGGAAAGTTGGGCTGTGGGTCACTAACCCGCTTAGTTGGAACCTTTACAGGGGGTCAATCCCATTGTTTTGACACCCCTCAGCTGTGAGTTGGCCTCTTCTGATGTGAGGTCTGCTGGAAGGGTTTCAGGAGCGTGGGCGCTGTACTGTACCAGCTGTTGCTTGATTGCGTGTCAGGATTGACAATGCTCTTACCCTTGAAACCCAGGCCAACAGACAGAATTCAAACCCTGGACCTAAATCCCTGCAGGCCGCTGGGCCTGAGGATTAAGGGGCTGCCTTCCCACATTTCCATGGGGTTAAATCCCTGCAAGCTGATGCCAAAGATGATGGCCTAAATGGTGAAGCAAGCCAAACCAAAGGAATTATTGCTCCAAATAAGGGATTAATCAAGGCGCCTAATGGAGGCAATAAAATTCCTACAATTAGCTTCATGAGCTTAAAGTCTACACAAGCGGCCAGTCAAGAGCCATCCCCAGAAGAAGGCACAGGCCTGCAGCCTGACCCCATGACCACAACTCTAGAGAAAGATAGTCAAGTAGCCAATTTGAGATTTTTGACCAATGAAAGAACTCCCCGCCCAGGTGCCATTTTGCCATTTTTGAACCAAAACACCCAGATTCCCAGGACCATATTTCCCAATGCCCTGATGAGCCCCCCATGGAAAATATTAAGTTTGGAAGTGAGGTGCTATATAGACCAAAGGACTCCATGCTCCAAACTTATTTCTATTTTTGAATAAAGGTTATGTTATTTTGGCTTACATAGCTACTGCCTTATTTTGTCTTTCCCATCTACCAAATCAGTACAAGGTACTCTGGACCTCCTTCCTCTCCACCCACAGATTCCTGTCCTCCAGGTGTTACCTTTGGTCTTTCAACTTCACAGAGTACCCTTTGAAGCCTGAATATAAGGATTATACCCCAGAAAAAATCCTCAAACTAGATCCCTTGGCCCACATAAAATCCGCAGTTAGATACAACTTTCAAGGCCCCTGGATATTCTCAAAACCCAAGTTGTTTAAATGAAAATTCAACTATCTTCCCATCTACAATCTCCACATGGAACTTCTTGTGATCCCCAAGCCAATGCTGGCCTCCTCACCCAACCTCCCAACCAATCACACTGGCAAGCTGTTTGGGATTGTGTACATCACCCTCACAGGGATGATTTTCACTATATTCCCTGCCACCAGCCTGTGGTCCTGGGTGGGGAAGTCCTTCTCCTACCTTTTTAAGTTAGTTCCTCTCTTGTGGTGGGCTTTACCTGCAAAAAATCCGGCCTGAGTTGCCCCTGAAAACAATGGGCAGTATGCCCAAGACAAGATCCCTGACATTATGGCAATCTACTTTAAACCTGGTGTTGTGAATGCTGCCATTCACTGTGTTTTATTTTGCCTTCAATGGGTTATTTCAAGGACAAATATCTATTTTGCTTTTCCCTTCAAAATGAGTCTGGCTCTTATTTGGAAATTCAATTGTTTAGTTTCCTGGTTCTGCGCAACTCACTTGCCCCACTCATGCTGGTGACAAGTAATCCTACCGTCCATGTACTGTTTTGTGGTAAAGCTACACAGTATATATTCCTTTTCACTTTTACCAATAAAAATTAAGTTATATTCACATTTTTGTCTTTGTGTCTTCACATATTTCAGCGCCTCTCTAGCCATGTCTAGCATATATTATTTAATCAGGGCCACAAGGTAAGTAATAGCCTTCCCTGCCATTCTAACTGAGACTTAGTACAAATCCAATCCTAAGGTTATGATTCACTGTTGTGTATCTGTGCTGTGCCTCAGGTCACAACAAAAATTGTGCTCACTACAGGGGCTGTAAGCCCCTTGGTTACCCCCTTTGCAACCACGTTTTCAGGTCCTTTGCATCCTTCTATACAAGAGCTGACTTCACATGAAATTACCTGTTCTCCTATTGAGAAAGTCATCACAGACCCACCTAATGTTCCTACTGTGCTGAACCTTGGGAATGGACCCGCCTAGTGGCCTACCCTTTGGGTACCCCTGACTTGGAACAAGTCATGGCAGTAGCCCTGGGGTTAGCCCGTGATGGGGCCATCCCTTTTCTCCAGCTACAGTTCAGTTGAGCAGAATACTATAAATTGACTGTGTTTCTGCAATTTCCACAGCATCTCCTCTCAGTGACTGGCTCCGCTGAGCACCTATTGTCATTCTTTTACAACCTTCCTTAGTCCACCATCAAATGATGTTAGGGCAATATGTTCAGGAGATTTTGTCCCTACAAGCAGCTGTCACAAACCACTGGGATCAGTTTGAGGCCTACCAGCAGTGGATCTACTCCCTGTTTTCCTTGGTATCAGACAATCAGCATGACTATGTCACTTCTCAAACCTTCTTGGTCAATTTCATCAAGCAAATGTGCCAGTTCATCCCTGAATATGTCAGGGAGCGTTTACATGAGTTTCACCAGCTAGAACAACCCTGGCAAACCCAAGTAGATTCCATCCTGAACGCCTACTTTAACAATTTTGAACAGCTTGTGCAACAGCTCAATGAGTTTAGTACTTACTCTTTTGACTAACTACACCAAGTGGCAGAACTTGCTGCTAAGGACCTCTGCAAGCTCAGTGAAGAATTTGTCCAAGAAAGGGTTGCCACTGCCACTGCCAAACTCCAGACTCAAGTGAATGAATTGTCTACGTCCAATCCAGATGCCCTACCTTCCCCTCCATCTGATGATTTGATGGAGAGAGAACAGAGGCTATGAGATGCCATTTGAGTACTGAGAGCAAACACTCTCAGTCAAGGTTGCCCTTTCAAAGCACCTCAGACAGATCCCCAAGTGCTTGCTTTAACAACTCAAGTTATAGATTCACAGCAAGAGGTTGCTGCATACGCAGAATGATGGCAACTGCTGCTAGTTCAACTGGGGTTTTCAATGAAGATGGCTGCTGCCCTGGATTTTAAGGAGCTCCCCACATTCACTGTGCTAGAGAGTTGATAGCTCTAGCTAATGAGGTGGACCACTTGAAACAAGATCACTCTGAACTTGATAAAGAGGTACAAGAAATGAGTGAATTAATTGATTCAGTGAATGACAGGTTTGTTCCTTGCCATCAGTGGATCTGTCTCTTACCCCCAGCTGGCTGAACTTTTCACGGTAGTAACAACACAGAGTCAGCGCCTAGATGTTACTGAGTAACAAACCACCTTAGCTAATAATACAAGTGTCCGCACTACTGAGACCTTGACTACTCTTGAGGAGAGTGTTCATCAATTTTGGGCCAGCCAGCCCCCCTCTGAGTCTGAAGCAGAGTTCTCCCTGCACATAAATGTACTTGATAGCAACAATGGTGGTCCTACTCCAGAAGCACACCTCAAACCCACCTTTAAGCAAGTCTTTGACCCCAAAACTTCTACTATTGCGGCTTTCCTAACTATCTACAGAACTGCTATGAGAAGGACCTCTGATAAGATTAAGCAGAGACACATTCTAACTTGCCTGCACCTACCTACTAGGTGATAGTAGTGCCTGAGTTGCCCACCATCAAGACTTGGGAAGAAATGAAGCAGCTTCTGATTGACAAATTTGGTGGTGCCTTAGTTTAGAAGTGAATAAGGACGCCTTCATGCACATTACCTTCAAACCTAAGGAGACTCTAGCTGAATTTGTGGATAGGCTCCACATGGAAGGACAACAATTGATAACTAGCAGACAATTGATAGTGCACAAAGCTAACATGGCTTGCGCTCAAGCCCTCAAAGTTAACCAGCTTCTGTGTCTTCACTTCAAAGCCCATAAAGCTATGCTTTCCTCTATGAAGAGCATAAAGACGCTGTTGCAGGATATGCACCTTACCCATTTTGGAGCAGTTGTTAGAAAAATTTGAGCTTCTTCTAACTCTGGTTTTTCTTCCTGTGGTCCTTGCATTCTTACCATGAACTCGCAAAATCCTCTTCAACGCCAAGGTTGCCACAACTGTGGTCAGATAGGTCACCATTCTTGAGTCTGCACCAACCCATGGGTTGAAGTAGCTGATCTTAAAGAGCAGGCGGGAAAAGAACAGTCAACCTAGAGGCAGAGATGCTCCCGTTTGACAATTTTTCCCTGTCTCTTTCAATACCCCCTCCATTGCTGACTTTGAACCTGCTGACACTGGGACTCCTTCCATTCTGCTGTTATTCCACAACATCTCTGACAACTCTGACATGTACAATTCAGATGTTGATGACCCTGACGCCTATGGGTATTCAGTTCTTGCTGTCCCTGAAGCTATTGCAGTCCCTTATAAATTATTTTCTGGTAAAACTACAACAACTGCCAAGCTTCTGCCTGAAGCTAAAGAGGTTGTCTCTCACCCATATCTTACTCAAGCTAAGAGGTCCCCTGTGCTTGTAGAGTCATCTGAGGAAGCTGCTGGGGTTGCTGACACTTTGTTCAAGAACATTTCAGTCTTGCTTCCTCTCCAGACTGTCTATAAGAAGTTTCCAGGCTTAAGATGCATGATCAAAAATAGGATAAAGAGCTAGCAGAAGCCCAGGACATTCTGGCTGTCCTCCCTCCCTTTGGTTGTACTACCACTCATGTGAAAATATCCATCCAGAAGGTGGAAATAAAGGCTGTCTTAGACACAGGGTCTCCTGCTAATGCTGTCTCCTCAAAGCTTGTCAAGAAGCTCAAACTTGCCCCCTTCTAATTACCACCAGTTGTATGGAACAGCTGGGGTATTCATGACTAGTGCTATAGGGGCTTATTCTGCTCTTTCCATGCAGTTTGGCCAGCTACCCTTGGCTGCGCCTGCTGTTGTCTTGGAGAATGAGAGTTATAATCTCCTAGTTGTTACTCAATTCCTTAGGTAATATAATGGGATTATCAACTTGAAGGATGGCTACCTCTCTATCTAAGGATACAAGGTCCCTCTGATCTTTGAAGAGCCTGTTAAAGTCCCCAGGAAACGCCTCAAGATGTGTGTCTTAGAATATCCCACTGGTGTCTTCACCCTAAAATAATGTACCCACTCATCCAACATGAAATGTCCTCCAATGACTTGCCCTGTGTCAGAGGGGATTCCTCTCCTGACCACTTCCACTTTAATCATTCCCTTTGGATATCAAGCTATCCTAGACTCCCAAATATCATATGAGCTACCTGAGAGTACGTTTTTATAGTTATATTCTCCTCCCTCACTAGGACACAACAACCCTACCTATTCCAGGAATCTTGGATGTCTCTCATAAAGACCCTGTTCAATTGCTGGTTGCCAACTTAACTGCTCTCCCCATACAAGTGTCTAGAGGGCAGGTTGTTGGCTATGGCAAGTTGTTGAATACTCCCAATGTCATATTGTTACATCCCTTTGGTACGTTCCAGGATTTTAATTTATCTGAAGACAAGCCCCAAGTCATATCCTTGTTCACTGCACATGATTTCCCACAGCTATCCCCAATACAATAGAAGAGGGTTCTTGATTTGCTAGATCAATTTTCAGATATCTTTGCTAAAGATAGCACTGACTACAGCCTAGCCAAAGGCGTCATTCACCAGATTAATACTGGTGACACTCCCCCCTTCCCTGCAAAACCTTATTGCCGCAGTTGTGTGGAAGTTGCTCAAGTGTCTAAAGAGCTAAATAAACTATTAGACGCTGGGATATTGGCTTCTTCCCAAAGTCCATGGGCCTCCCCCTTGCTCATACTGAAGAAGAAGGATGGAGGTCATTGTATTGTGATGGATTACCAACACTTGAACTCCTTAACATAAAAAGGATTCCTATCCCCTATCACACATTGATGATGCTCTCTGCCGCCTTGGTGGCTCCAAGTTCTTCTCTGCTATGGATTCAGCTTCTTGATACTGGAAAGTTGATCTGTCTCCTGAGGATAGACAAAAGGCTGTGCTCATCACTTCTGAGGGACTGTTTGAGCCTACACGCATGATGCAAGGACTATGCAATACCCTGATATCTTCTAGCAGGCCATGTACTCCATCTTCTGTGATTTAAAGCTCTCATGTGTCCTAGTGTACTTAGACAATATAAAAGTCTTCAGTGCTACCTTTACAGATCACCTAGCTCAACTCAAGGAAGTGTTTATAAGGATTTGAGAGGCTAGCCTCTATTTGAAACCATCTAAGTGTGCTTTATTCAAGGAACGCCTTGAATCCTTGGACCATGAGGTAACCCAGACCAGTATTTTCCCAATGACCAAGAAAGTTGGGGCCATTGATAAATGCTTCCACCCACCAATCCTCGAGAGGTTCAAGTCTTTCTGGGTATGATGGGATACTACAGACAGTTCATCCCCAACTTTGTCAACACTAGTGAGCCCTTGGTCCAACTGTTATGTAATGTCCCCTTCAAATGGACTGCTACTAGCAACAAGCCTTTGAGACCCTCAAGCAAAAACTCAATGATGCACTCATCCTAGTATATCCTGACTAAAATAAGAAATTCATCCTATATATTGATGCTAGTGACCTGGCTTTTGGGGCCATCTTGGCTCAACTAGATGATGAAGGTGTGAATCATCCTATAGCTTATACTTCTTATGTCCTCAACAAGCATGAGAAGAATTACAGTGTCACACAGAAAGAATGTCTTGCTGTGTTGCATGCTGTCAAGCAGTTCCACCATTATGTATATGGCACCCATTTCACAGTGGTCACCCACCATGCTTTGCTTAAGTGGTCACAAAAGCTTAAGGAACCAGAAGGACAACTAGTTAGATGGGCTCTCTGCCTGAAAGGCTACAACTTTAGTGTGCACACTTTCCCAGGATTCAACATCAGAATTCTGATGGACTGTCTGGAATGCCCATCCTTGTGTTACACCCTGATGAGGCTGATTGACTATAAGAATTAATTGGATATTTTTTCCTCCTGGGAGAATGAGACAGAAGAAGTCCAGGTCACACTTTTTATATTATCTGAAGACATGCTCATTTATGACAACCAGATTATCAAGAAAGTTCAAGACTGCTACCTACCTTATGTACAGCCTAGTCTTTGCCTTTTGTTGGTGCTTCAAGCTCATAAGGAGATGGGATGGAGGAATTGCCAAGACCTATGACTGGCTCCAGAAAAACTATTTCTGGTAGAACCTTTGCCTTCTGATTCCATATTTCATTGCTAGTTGCCACAATTGCCTGCTTCAGCAACATTGATCTGCCTCTCACAAGTTCAAGTTAGTCCCACCGCAACATACATTTCACATAGTCAGCATTGACGCCGCAGGGCCTCTTCCTTGCTCCTGCTCTGGCTGCTGCATTATCCTAATTGCTGTTGATCATTTCAGCAAGTGGGTAGAAGCTTGCCCTACTAAGGACATTACTGCTAAGACAATCACTGCCTTTCTGCTACAGGATGTATTATTTTGCCATGGTTGTCCTCGAGTATTACTATCTGATAATGGGACTAACTTCAACGCCAAGTTGGTAACCTCTGTTGTTGAAGCCTTGGGGTCTCAGCAGTCTTTCTCTTCCCCCTATAATCCCTCTAACAATGGGGCAGTTGAGCGTACAAATTTGACTCTGGTTTCTATCATAAGAAAACTCACTTACTCCAACACTTCAAAGTGGGATCTATACTTACCTGCTGCTCTCTTTGTGTATTTTCTTAGCAAACAAAGTGTCACTGGGTACTCTCCCTTTGCTATGCTATATGGGTGTGAGGCCACCACTCTGTTGCTCCTGGGGGATCCCCTTCTCTCCTCTGACAAGGCTGTGAACCCAGATGACCATATCAAAGATCTAGTCAACTACATCATTGATATACAAGCTACTTTGTACACCTCTGCATACAAGACCAAGATGCTTGAGCTCTTCAGACAATACTGGGCGCTCTCCCTTGCCTGAGTTCAATATTGGGGACCACATTCTCTACTATCAGCATAGATTAGGAGGACGTGCTCAAAAGCTAGATACATTGTGGGTTTGACCTTTACAAGTGACCTTCAAGCAAGGGTCAGAGTAAACTGTGAAACTCCTCTCTAGTGGTTGCCCATTTTCCTGAGTGCATGCCAAGTTCCTCCACAAGTACTACCCCCTAAGGCCAATCTAGAGGAGGGCAATGTTATGAATGCTGTCATTCACTGTGTTTTGGTTTTGCCTTTGATGGGTTATTTTGAGGACAAATATATTTCTTTTGCTTTTTCCCTTAGAAACAAGTCTGGCTCTGAATTGGGAAATTCAATTGTTTAGCTTCCTGATTCTGCGCAACTTACTTGCCCCACTCATGCTGGTGGCAAGCAATCCTACTGTCCATGTACTGTTTTATGGTAAAGATACACAGTATATAATCCCAATCTTTATACCCAATAAAATTTAAGTTATATTCACATTTTTGTCTTTGTGTCTCTATGTACTTTGGCGCCTCTCTAGCCACATCTAGCAGATATTATTCAATCAGGGCCACAAGGTAATTACATAGCCTTTCCTACCATTCTAACCAAGACTTAGTACAAATCTAATCCTAAGGTTAGGATTTCCCATTGTGACTCTGTGCCGTGCCTCAGATCACAACAGAGTAGTTGGAGCGTCCTGAGGAGTGGGAGTTTTTAGGTCTCTCCCCTTGCCTGTTTTTCACCTTGTGTAGTACATTAGACATTTGGTCTGCTTTCTCTGCTTTACGTTACAGGCTCTGCAGATTAGTTACTTGGTCCAGGCTCATGTGTCTCATTAAATGCGGCTTGAGGGCATCATAGTACATGAGGTGTGTGGCTGGGCTATCAAACATCATATCTGAGGGAGCTTGTAGGATTAGCTCTTGTAGGCTCAATTAAGCTCCTTTACTGTACTGGTTTGGGTTAAGTTCTTTATTTGGCGTATGATCATGAGAGATTATTCCTTCATCACAAATTTTGTCAGAAGGTCTTGTTTGAAGGTGTCTCAGTCCTTCTTGATGTGGTATTTGTGCCACAATTTTGCACCTGGTGCCTGTGTTGTAGTCAGACAAATGGATATTTCTGCAATCCAAAAGCGTATGGGGCATTTCAATTGTGTCAGTTTGCTTTGAGCAGATTAGATTCATGTAGTTGTGTTGTTGTCATTTGCTCCTACAAATGATTCCAGGGCAGCACTGCATATACTTTGGGCTATGTGGGCAGGCATAATACTTTTGTCAACAACTCAGGTTGTTTCAAAGTGAGTCTGGAAGAACCCCTGCACAGATAGAGCTGTTGTAAATTGTGCCATTAATGCCATTTCAATATGGCCTTTGAATAGTTATATTTGCAAAGATTTGGTTGGTTTTGCTTTTGACTTTGGAAATTCCTTGCCTTCTGTAAATAGGTCTGATATAATATCTACTCATTCCAGAATATCATACCTGCCTTTGTCTGATCCTGGTATGACCTCACCTCAACGTGACCCCCTCTGCCATTCTGTCTACCTAATTAGTGATCATTGGCCCTTGTCTACTACTTAAGTAGAAGCATTTCTCCTAATAAAGACAAGTTTCTACATTTGTGTTGGCTTTAATATTCTTCAAGCTTTTTCCTTTCCTTTTTGCCAAAAGGAATTCCTCATATTGTATTCCAGGAAATTAAGGTATATGACCTTAATTTTGCCCTGAAGGCTAACCCAATACTAGTTTTGAATCTCAAATCTTTCATTAAAAAGATTTCCTGCTGTGTCCTCATGGATGTTGTCCCCAGGAGCCAAACACAACAAAATGGTGCTCACTACAGGGGCTGAAAGCCCCTTGGTTACCCTGTTCACATGTGCATTCTCTGGTTCTTCCCCCTTTATTTCTGAAGTACCCAAGCAACTCAAAGTTTCTAGTTCTCTTCTAGAAGAAGATATCACCAATACCCCCAAAGCTCCTATGGTAATGGTGTTGTCTCCTGGGCCCGCTTGGGCCCCTTTCCAGCTTTCTCTCTTAACTATTAATAAGCTTGTGCCACTTCACTCTCCCTCCTCCAAACAGGCACTGTGGCAATGCACACTATCCCTAGCCTCTGTCCTGGGTATGCTTCCAAAGACCTGTATTCCTTCTTTTGGACTTTGGTCTCCCCCCTGCTGATGGAATTGATGGATACTATTGGCATGTTAGTTAACCAGTTTATCCAACCTGCCTTTGTTCATCATCGATTAGCGCTAGGATCTCAGAACCAGATTTTTACTGCTGTAGCCACCGCTATCTCAAACAACCATGCACAAAATATGGCCTATCAAGAATGATCTCATAGCCCCTTTGCTTGTATTCCAGATAACCAGCACAACTTGCTGGCTTCACAGAAGTACTTAACCTGGCCATTGAACTCCCTTTTCTCCTTGCTCCCTGGATATATCAAGGAACAACTGTGCAAACTGGATAATCACCAAGCTACATGAAGTGGGCAGATAGAAGCAACTCTTCTAAAGTATTGTCAGGATTCTGAGACTTTAGTTAACGAGCTTAACCAATTTTGAGAGCATGTTAATTCCCAACTCAAGTTGGTTGGGACCCACTTTAATAATTGGGGCCAACATCTGTACCAACAATATGGTCTATATATGGCTATGTTAGGAGACACTCTGTACCAGGTTCAAAACTATGTTGATAATAGAGTAGCTTCCATTAAAGTGACTCCTCCCGCTTCTTCTGTGGAGGTCCCGCCTACCTTTGAAGCTAAGGTATGGGAAGCTATAGCTGAACTCAAAGCCACTACTTGACATTAAGCCTCTGTTACAAACCCTCCACCAGTAGAACCTACACTTGACCCTTACATTGCCTCGCTAACCAACAAGTAGCTAGCTTGCAAGGTGAGATTGAGTATTTGAGACAACACCTCTCTGACCCTGATGACTTGTCCTATGACTCCAATAGTGAAGGGGAGGCTGAGGTCACTGATACCCCTTCCCATATTGATCATGGGTGTTGCCCTGACTTTGAAGGTTAACCCTGTGTCAACTGTGCTCTTGCCTTAGATCATTTGGAGAAAGTAACAAATGACATTGCAGATATGCAAGATGCACTTGAAAGGGAGGTACAGAACCTCTCTTGCTTGACAGAAACAATAAATGGACAGGGTTCCCCTTTGACTGCTCAAGAAACTTCCCTGGCCACTTGTATCAATAGTATTGATGGTACACTAACAGTGCAACAGATTAAGATTGATGAATTTAGAGCTGCTGCTGCTACTTTCAGAGATATCAGTGGACAAAAAAGCTCTACATTGGACACCCTGGAAGAGAGCCTTCAACTTCTCTGGTCTAGACAACCTGCTGTCAAATCTGAGTTTGAGGCCAACTCCCACATCAATGTTCTCAACCCAGGTGACAACAGTCAATCCACCTCATTGTCATTAACCCCAACTATAAGCCTTCCTTCAAGCAGATATTAGATCCCAAAACCTCTACCATTGCTACCTTCCTGACAATTTACAAAACTGCAATGTGTAGGGCTAATGAAAAGCTTAAAAAGGAGCATATTCTTACCTACATGTATCCTAAGTTCCAAGAAGCTGTGGATCCCAAACTCCCTTCCATTGTCACTTGGGAGGACATTAAACACCTCCTGATTGAGGAATTCAGAGGAGATCTCAGCTTGGAGGTAAAGAAAGATGCATTTATGCACATTGTCTTTAAGCCCAAGGAAGCCCTGACTGAAAATGCTGATTGTTTCTATATTGAAGGACAACATTTAATCACCAGTTGTCAGTTAACCCCCTGTGAAGCTTACACATCATGTTCAAACGCTTTGAAGGTAAATCAGCTCCTATGTCTGCACTTTAAAGAGCATAAAGCCTCTCTTACTTCTATGAAGAGTATTAAGACCCTCTTGCAAGACATGCATTTGACCCACAGGGATACAGTGGTTTGAAAGAATAAGGCTAACAATGCTGGAACCACCTCCCATACTCCGCTCATTATGAATCTGGGCTCAAGTGGACAGCCTAAGAGATAAGGATGTCACAATTGTGGTCAAATAGGACACCACTTTTGTACCTGTACCAACCCTTGGGTAGAAGGTTGCAACCCAAAGGAGCTGGCAGGAAAAGAGAAGTCAGCTTAGAGGCAGAGACGCTCTCTGCTGATCCATCTCCCCTGTCTCCTCCTGATCCTCCCTCTGACAAGGAATCTCCCTCTTTGGCTGGCCCAACTATCCTTCACCTGTTCCACAATCTTTCTAGTGATTCTATACCTGAAGATTCTGACTACAATGAATTGGATAGTTATGGCTACTCTGTGTTGGCTGTCCCAGAAACTGTGTCTGTCCCTTACAAGCTTTGCTCTGGGAGAACCATGACTACCACTTGCCCACCTTCAAGTGAAGCCAAGGCCATAGTGGCTCATCCTTATCTAACCCAGGCTCATTGATCTCCTGTCCTGGTAGACTCTTCTGAAGAAGCTTCAGAGCTAGCAGAAGCTCTCTTCTGGAATGTGACCTTATCCCTCCCTTTGCAGATGGTGTATAAGGAAATTCCTGCCTTACAATGCATGCTAGCCAAATGGGTGAAGGATTTGGAAGCTGTGCAAGACGTTCTGGCTGTCTTACCTGTCTTTGGGAAAGATACTACCCACGTGGAAGTGTTGATTAAAATGTTAAGATCAAGGCAATTCTGGATACAGGTTCTTCAGTCAATGTGGTATCATCCAAGCTAATGAAAAATCTTAAGCTGGCCCCTGACCTCAACTACACTCAATCATATGGTACTTCTGGCATGGCTCAAACTTGAGCCATTGGTGCCTACTCTGCCCTGCCCATGAGGTTCAGAAATTTTCTCATTGCGTCCCCCACTATCATCCTAGAGAACAAAAGCTATGATCTCCTGGTTGGTACACAATTCCTCTGAGAATATAACTAAATTGTAAGCCTTTGAGATGTATACCTATTTCTCTTAGGATATGAGGTCCCTTTAATTTTTGAAGAACCTCTGTGTCTCCTGGGCAAACGCCTTAAGACTTGTGTGTTCAAGTATCCCACAGTTATCTTCTTGCTCAAGTACAGAAATCATTCCTCCAATATGTGCTCCACTCCTCCTTCCTGTCCTGCAGAGGAAGGTGTGCCT
The DNA here is from genome assembly GCA_014839935.2 of Entomophthora muscae. Taxonomy (NCBI): domain Eukaryota; kingdom Fungi; phylum Entomophthoromycota; class Entomophthoromycetes; order Entomophthorales; family Entomophthoraceae; genus Entomophthora; species Entomophthora muscae. Next base: position 421,081 of record QTSX02006416.1, read on the forward strand.
CTTCTTGCCACTGCAGCTCTCACCATTCCTCCAGGCTCCCAAGTGATTATAAACTCTCAGATACCTTACAAACTGCCTGAAAAGTCATTCTTGAAGCTATACTCTCCTGAATCTCTAAGTTGCAAGGAGCCTCAATTATGCCTGGGGATCTTAGATCAAACTCATAAGGAAACTGTACAGTTGTTGTTAGCTAACCTGACTTCTTTGCATATACATGTATCTTGGGGCCAAGTTGTAGGGCATGGTTGCATATTAGGGGCAGAACAGGTGGCTTCCCTTTACCCTTTTGGAACCTTCAGCAACTTTTTTCTACCTGAAGAAACCCCTCATGTTCTCTCCTTGTTCACCCCTGCAACTTCTCACAACTGTCACTCATCCAACAAAAAGATGTACTAGAACTGCTCAATCAGTTCAACAATATCTTTGCCTCTGGACCTAAAGACTATGGCCTAGTCACGGGGGTCATCCATAAGATAGATACTGGGGATTTGCCGCCCTTTTGTGCCAAGCCTTACCACCCCAGTAGGGTAAAGGATTCCCAGGTTTCTAATGAGCTCAAACAACTATTAGACGCTGGACTACTTGCCCCTTTCCAAAGTCCATAGGCTTCCCCCTTGTTGATCCTCAAGAAGAAGGACAGAGGCCACCGCATTGTGATGGATTACTGCCGTCTGAATTTACTCACAAAAAATGATTTTGTACCTGTTGCCTAGGATTGACAATGCTCTCAGAAAATTGGGAGGCTTGAAATTCTTCTCCAATATAGACTTAGCTTCAGGCTACTGGAAGGTTGACTTGTCTCCAGAAAACCAGGAAAAGGCTGCCCTTATCACTTTGGAAGGCCTCTATGAACCCACTTAAATGCCCCAAGGACTCTACAATGCCCCAATTATGTTTCAAAGAGCTACAGACTCTATTTTACGAGACCTGAAGCTCTTCTGTGTCCTTGTATATCTTAATAATATCACTGTGTTCAGCTCCACTTTTACTGACCATTTGTACCATCTCAAGGCTGTCTTCATCAAGATTCAAGAAGCTGGCTTAAAGCTAAAACCCTTCAAGTGCTCCTTCTTTAAAGAGAAACTCAAATTCTTGGGCCATGAGGCCACCCAGACTTGAATATGCCCCATGAAAAATAAAGTGGAAGCCATTGACAATATGCTGCCTCCCACAAACCTACAGGAGGTCCAAGTATTTCTTGGTATGATGGGGTATTATTGAAAGTACATCCCTGATTTTTCTGAATTGAGTGAACCCCTTGTCCAACTCCTTTGCAATTTATGCTTTGAGTAAACTGACAGTCAATAGCAAACCTTTAAAGCACTGAAGGCCAAGCTTAAAGAGGCTCCCATTCTAGTCTACCCTGATTATGATAAAGAGTTTATCTTTTACACTGACACTAGTGGAGTAGCTGTGGGTGCCATTTTAGCTCAGCTTGACAATGAGGGCATGGATTGACCTGTGGTCTATTCTTCACAAGTCCTCAACAAACACAAGAAGAACTATAATGTCACCAAAAAAGAATGCTTAGCAGTTTTTCATGCGGCAAAAAGTTTCAACACTAAATTTACAGAACTCACTTTACCATAGTCACTGACCATGCATCCATTAAGTGGCTGCAGCAATTAAAGGAGCCTGAAGGTCAATTAGCATGTTGGGCTCTGCACTTGCAGGGATACAATTTCACTGTGGTCCACCACCCTGATGCGCAACATCAGAACACTGATGGATTGTCAAGGATGCCTATACTAGATATCCATCCTGTAGATGCTGATTGTCTGTATGAATTAATAGGGTACCCCAACTCCTGGACCACTGAACCAGAAGACATCTAATTGGCACTACAAGCCCTATCAAAGGATACTGTGATTTGAGACAGACAACTCTTCAAGAGAGTCAACAACGCTCATCTACCATATGTCTGTCCCAACATGAGGGTGGCCATCATCCTCCAAGCCCACATTGATACTGGGCATGGGGTATAGCAAAAACTCATGACTAGTTGTTCAAGAACTTATATTGGGAAAACATGTGCCTCTTAATCCCTGACGTCCTTGCCTCCTATCATTCTTATCAGCTCCAACAACCCTGACCTTCCCAACATCAATTCAAGCTCATCCCCTTAAGCATTCCTTCTATACTGTGAGAATTAATGCTGTTGGGCCTCTCCCTTGCTCTAAGTCTGGGTGTCAATTCATCTTGGTAGCTTTAGACCATTTTAGTAAATGGGTCAAAGCCAGAGCTACAAAAGATATAACTGCCAAGACCACTACTAATTTCTTGTTGCAAGATATCTTCTACCAACATGGCTGCCCTCAAGTCCTGCTTTCTGACAATGGCACCAATTTTAATGCTCGCATCATAACGTCTATTGTAGAGGTTCTGGGCACTCACCAATCCTTCTCTGCACTGTATAATCCATCAACCAATGGAACAGTTGAACAAGAAAATTCCTCCCTTGTGTTCATCATGAGGAAACTCACCCTCTTTGATGCCGCCAATTGGTATATGTTCCTCCCTGCTGCTCTCTTTGTGTATCAACTCAGTAGACACCAAGTGACTGGCCAGTCTCCCTTTGCCATGCTGTATGGGCGTGAAGCCACTAACCCCTCAATCTTGGGACCACCGTTGATGGAGGTTGACGCCTCTACTAATCCTGAAGCTCATGTCAAAAACTTGACTAATAGTATCATTGTCATTCAGGCAATGGCATATTCAACTTCCTATAAAGTCAAGGCTTTAGAGCTCTTGCCTTCCAATGCTTCTAAATGTTGCAACTGAACCAATAAAGATTCGGTATTTGAGTTGGGGAAGACAACATTCTAATAGAAAGGACAAGAATGAATGTAATAAGGTATTGTTTATTGCAAAATATTGCAATTAATATACCATATGGGGAAAGCCACAAGGGGGTGGCATGGTGGTGTGTTCCATTTAAGGTTTGAAGCCAAGGAATAACTTGTGCGGGGATCAGCAGGTCAAATTGGTAGTGCTCCTAATTAAGAGGAAGTGCCCGCCATTTGACATTGCCATCAGATTGGTTCATGTTGTTAGACACGTCAAGGGATGACTCATCAAGCAGCCCCTGTGTATTGTAAGATATGTTAGCAGGCAAGTCTGGAAACTTGGTTGCAACATAGAGCCCCCTCCCTGAGTACCAAGTAGGTAATCTAGTCCTCTACTATCAGAATTGTACTGGAGGTAGAGCTCATAAGCTTGACTCCCTCTGGGTTGGACCTTGTGAAGTCACCTTCAAGAAGGGCGTTGAGTATACCGTGAAGCTGCTGTCATCTGGCTGTCCTTTTTCCCAAGTTCATTCCAAGTTTCTCTGCAAATATCAACTTCATATGTCCAATATTGAGGGGGTATGTTATCAATTGCGCCATTAATGCTATTTCAATATGTCCTTTGAATAGTGATATGTGCAAAGATTTGGTTGGTTTCACTTTTGACTTTGGAAATTCCTTGCCTTCCACAAATGATTATGATCCAATCTCCACCCATTCTGGAATATCATACCTGCCTTTGTCTGATCCTGGTATTAACACACCCCAATGTAACCCCCTCTGCCACTCTGTATACCTAATGAGTGATCATTGGCCCTTGTCTACTATTTAAGTAGAACTATTTCTCCTAATAAAGACAAGTTTCTACATTTGTGTTGGCTTTAATATTCTTCAAGCTTTTTCCTTTCCTTTTTTTCCAAAAGGAATTCCTCATCTTGTATTCCAGGAAATTAAGGTATGTGCCCTTAATTTTGCCCTGAAGGCTAACCCAAGGCTAGCTTTGAACCTCAAATCTTTTGTTATAAAGATTTCCCGCTGTGTCATCCTGGATGTTGTCCCCAGGAGCCAAACACGACAAGGGCATTGAAAGCAGGAGCCAGCATTGCCATGTTCTGGTACAGTACATACCCTTCTGGTATTTCAGTTCCTGGTGTGTAGGGTGTCCAGTCCACAGGGAGCCCAGATATAGTTCTTTTGTATATTTTTTGACTGTGGTAGGTATGAGCAACAAGAGTAATTTTGAAAAGTAAGGTAGGATGGAGAACCTACCTGTGCTACCAATGTTGTAACTGTGCTGTTTTAGCAAAGTTACAAGGGGAAAATAATTGGAAACTAAATAATATTCTTTATTGAGAGATAACTATGGTAAAGTTGTTGTGAATTGTGGATATCAGGAACATGATTGTGGTGATTACTTGGTTGGATGGTTAGGGGGTGGCTTGATCCTGGTAATAAGTCAAGCGCTAAATTGAGGCATCCACTGTACAGAATCACCATTTGCTCATGTTGCTGCTTCTGGGAATTTGAGTTAACTTCTGCATTTGGCTATGGGTCACTGGGAAGTTGGATTGCAGGTCATGACACTGCTTAGTTGGAACCTTTCTGGGGGGTCAACCCTGTTGTTTTGACATGAACATAGCATAGCTTTTCTCTTTTGGCAGCCCACCTGACACACCTTTCCTTTTACCCATTCATTTTCTGATAAAATTATTATCTTTAGCTGACTTTTTATTTATTAGTATCAGTTAATAAGCCTCTTAAAAATGCATTACATACAACAGACTTGGAGTCGGATTCAGTAAGACTGTCTAAAAGGAAACTAATAATGAATAATGTGAATGATTTGTTTACTTTTGACGGTATGTTGACCAGTATGCACTTGGAAGAGGCTTCTAAATCCCTTGTGGGATTTAAAAAATCAGAATTACTGTTATAAAATTGGAATTACAATTATATGAGCTGTTGTAACAAAGTGGTCTTTGCTCATAACTTGGAATGGATGGAGGTTTGATTTGAGTTGTTTCATTTAAAGATTACATATAATTAGTGGATTTGGAATGATTAATGTTGAAAGGATGTAACAGCTAAAGCATATAATGGAACTTGATTCAAGTTAAATGGCTTGTGGATTTTGTGATTGCAGCTAGTAATTAGAAAGTCAAAAGTAAGGCGGTTTGGATAGGTGGCATTCCAAGTCGGTATGAAATCATTGGATTTGCGCAGTGTGGAGCATTCCAGATGTGTAAATTTACCACAGCTTTGCAAACAGCTGATGGCTAAGTTTTACTCAAGTCTCACCTGATCTGTGCTTGGAAATAGCCCTACACTGGATATATGAAGATTTACCCAAATATGGCATCATCTGCCCATGCGATACATTGTGAATAATATTTACTTTATGATCTAGATCCTAAAATGCATGTATTCCTTCTTGAATTTGTCTTTATGAAATCACCACAATATCACTTCAGCCTTAAGAAAAAACTATGAATTAAAACATGTGCGATGTTCAAAATCAAACATACTACTAGCTTCAACCCCACAACAGTCTAAGACATTTGCTATTCAGGGGTGGCATCATTCCCGCCAGCAATTCCGCACGTCTAAACCTTCACCTCACACCAACCTAGTGGCACTGGTTACCAACGGCGATTCAAGATCTAAACCTCCAAGTTTGCAACCATCCTGCCGGTACCAACTTTCCCACGATAAAATTACTAACGTCCCTGAGCAATCGGCAATTTAAAAAATTATTGTAAACCGAGACGATCAACACATCAGAAATTATCGCTTAAAAAGGTCAGATAGATCTTGTAGCCCTTCGAAACCATTTAAAATCCAATAATATGTGTTATAAATACAGTGCTAAGTATAGACCAATAACTAAGCGCTAAACCATTAGCCTTTCTGGATTAAAGATCATCTTTTTGGAAAATCGACTTTCTTTATTCCAAGCTCGAAATCCCAACTCATTGAACGCTGACTTGTACCAACAGCCTCAAAACTGAATTTTAACTGCGAAATCTAGCTCATCCGCTCTATGCCGAGAAAAAGGGGCAAGCTCCTTAGGTCGAAGTTCCTAGGGTCGAAAGTGCAAAAATCGAAAATGGGACCCCAAAAAGTGCAAAAATTGATTTTCCGGAGGTTAACTTTGAAGCCAAATAAAATACAGTTCTTAATATAAAAATATATTTATTTCAGCATCTTAATTAGACTAAAGAGACTCCAAGAAATTCATTTTTGCAATAAAAATATATGCTAGATAATAAAAAGATTCTTAAATTAGCTGTTTTTTAAAGAAAGTTTTTTTAGTTTTAAAAGCAGAATTACACTAGAATTTATATGTAACTATGTTCAATTGAATATAAAATATGAAACTACAATAAAAACTGCTTTTTAAACTATAGTTTCAATAAAAAAGTTTCTTTTTCATTTTTAGCTTATGTAAAGCTATAATAATACTTCAGTATAAGCAAAATAAAGGATTTTTCCTACAAGATACAAGCATATGATTTTAGGTATTTTGTTTATTAGTGATCTTATTTCAATGATAAAAATTATAGAAGCCTATCATTAAAATAATATAAAGTACATTAATTTCTTATTAAAGCTATACTATACAACTTTATAATTAATAAAAGATACAATCCTATATCTTATTTATAATAAGTCACAATATTCAAAGATATCAAGAACCTGCCACTTACATCTCATAAAATGAAGACTTGAATATTTTATGTTAAAAACACTATACTCCCTCAAAAGATGATACAGATAGTTCAAAGCTGTATATCAAAGAGAAATATTTTATACATCTTATTTTGCTCTAATACATATAGTAAAAATATAATAGAATATAATTGAGGGTAAGAATAGAGAGAGGATAATAGAATATAATTGAGGATAAGAAAGGAGAAGAGAAGAAGAGAAGAAAGAAAAAGAAAAAATTTCTACTTGGTATCAGATTTTATATAATCCACCCTCTTGACAACGCAGAAATTTTTTAAAAGTTTTTGGCCCCCGGAGCAGCCAAGGGGCCAAACAAACTTTAAAAAAATTGAGGAGGAATGAGAGGTGGAAAGAAGAAAATTCAAAAGAGAAACCTTCAAAAAAACCAAGAGCTTATTGCACTTTGATTTAGGCACTTCAATTTCTGCACTTTGTTTTGTGCACTTTGATTTTGTCCTCTGAAATAACATAGGGAAACATAGTACTTTATTATATTAATTTAATATTTTTTGAAATTGCCTTCAAAACACACCAATTTATTAATATAGCATTAAAATAAAAACCTACCAAAAAACTTCATTTATTTTTATATATATTTAGATATTAGGTCTCAAAGAATTTACATGAGGAATTTCAAAAGTTCTATTAATTATTTAAAATTTTATAAGCTTATAAAAAGTGTGACTAAATCTAAAAAGTCAATTTTTGATTCCCTCACTTTTGATTTGAGGAACTTAATAAAACATAATGAATAAAATATTAATTTGTTGTAAAAATTTAATATTAAGTGAACCTAGTTTTTTGGTACCTTTTTGGATTTTGATTTGACTACTTTTCAATTTCTGCACTCATTAAGAAACTATATGTAACTTTTTAAATAAATTTTTATGGGACAAAATTTTATTTTTTAAAAATAAAGAGCTTATAATAGTAATTTATATCAAGATTTGAACAAAACAAATTAAAAAATTAGCCTTAAGGTAAAAAAGCTTTTTTTAGCTCTTGATTTCTTTTTTTACATATAGGAATCTTTTTAATTTTGATGTATCAAATATTAAATTTAAGATTTTTTGCACTTCAATTTTTGGACTTAATATTTTTCCCCCTCTATTCAAAGGGGTAAATAAATTCTATTTTAAAATCAAATTAAGTTAAGGTGTGTTTAAATTGTATCAATTTGGGCACTTCATACTTGGTTTTTCAATTTTAGCTACTAGTAAGAACATTTTTGTTAGAACTTTCTGTTCTGCTCTCAGACCTGGCAGTCTGATTACAATTTCCTTTATTGATTAGTTGAGTGATCTTATTCATTGTGTTGATAGTTAGCTTTTATGGCGACAAGCGTTACTTGCAACATCTGGTATTTCCTTGGCAAGGCAATGGCTAGCAATGTCCAAGAGAGGCAACTTCTAAGCAGCTTTCTATACGGGTGGCTTGCTAGTTCTTCAAGTACTGAAAATGGTATTCAAACTTGGATATCTTCTTCTATTGTTAAAAGGTTCTACAGTAGGATCTTGGTATTATTTTCTGCCTTCCATTAGTCCAATGGAAGAGCTTTTATAGAGCCAGCGCTCTCTTGTCAGGATAAGATCATCTGGTGCATCTAATTCTTGCTTGGTAGTCTTTTCACCCCCAGACTGCCAGCATCAACCCCCAGAGTTAGGCATCCATGCAATGGCATGGGATTCCATATCATAGTACCTTGCGCTGGGTACTAATTGCCATAGAGTGATACATAATCTATTAGCGTACTGGCAGTGGCAGCGCTAATTTATGGCTCTATTTTTAGCACATGACACTTTGTTCCTGGGCGACCTTTCTTGCATGGATTTTCAATTGCACTGGCAGTTTGCTAGTGCAAATTGGACACATTCCTTTTGATCCTTGGGGAAACTCATAATAACTAACCCAGCAGTTTGCTAGAGTGTTCTGGAATAACTCTAGCCAATTGGGAACCAGTTGTAATTGGAGTCTATAGTATTCCTGGTTATTCTTGTAATAAGTGATCCAAATCTATTTCACAAAGGCTTCTCAGATCAATTAAGCCTGCTATTAATATTGGAAGCTTCTCCAATAGATGGCTTGGCAGGCCGCCAAGATATTCAAGGTAGAAAAAAGTCAGTATAAATTCCTGACAATTTTTAAAAAAGTAAAATTTAAGAAAAATATTAAATTTTTTGGGAAAATCTTTTTATTGAAAAAGTGTGGAGATTGAAAAATCCATCAATTTAGAGATTTCAATATCCACACTTTGACTAGAGGCACTTGCCCCAGAAAAAGGGCTAGGATATGTCAACTATCTCCAGTTTTTTAAGCTCCCGCAAAAGCTTCTGGGGCCACATGCAAATCAGCAACCAACCCTGAGGACATTTATCAAAAAAAACTTGGAGACTTTTTAATGTTTTCCTAAAAAAAGTCAGTGTAGAGGATCCAGGAAATTAATGATTGCTGCTCCATTACTCCTGACCTGACTCTTTTTGGTATAACAGGGAATCCTTTATGTGAGCTTCAGTGAGCTCAGATTCCAGGTGATTAATCCTGGTGTTCAACTTCACCCATCTGGTGATCACTTCCACGCTTTTCACTTCCCATAGTCTTAGCTGCAGACCATCTCTCCATGGTAATATTCCAGTTATAAGCCAAATACATAAAACTTAAAATGATTGATGTCATGGTGGAGTCTTGTGAAATTCTGAAAAATTCACAAAATGGGAAATATAATACCAAATCATCAAAGAATTGAAAATCAACAAAAGTCATAAAGTTGAAATTTGAAGACAGAAATCTCCAAGCAGAGGCAGAGGGACAAGGCAGCCAAAGAAAACTATAGCAGAGCAGAAGAATAAAATTGATTGGGGAATAGTGACTGGATTTTTTAAGTACACAATCTCACAAATTGGTTTCACAATTTCTTCAATTTCAAAATTGGGGGGTCCAAAATCAGTGCAGAGGCTGCAGAAACTGCAAAATTAGAGCCACAAACTGCAATATAATACATGGGTACGTAAGCAAGAAGGAACTCTATCTTTGGGGGATAATTTTCTGCAAACTTTAAAGCTTGATATTAGTTTTGATATTATAGTATTTATTAAACTACTAAAGTAGTTCTAGGGAATGGGAAGTCAATATGAGAATTGGGATTTGGTGATGATGTGGCAGGCCTCAATTTTTGTCACCAAGCCTCCAGAAGTTACTGAAATTTTGTAATGCTATAAATTGATTTTGGTGCCAAAAAGCACCAAATTATCTTTTTCTAGTGTTTAAGCCTTTTTTGGCTTATTTGAAAAAATTGACAAAATTTGTGAATGCTTTGCCACACCCTACTTATTTTCAATGGCTTGGTTCAGGTCAGCCAGACTTTTCATGGGTTTTCTTGGGGCTAGCTGCTTGCAAGCTTTCTTCCAGGAGAGGGCATTTCAGTTAGGATGACACTATCTGTGACAATTGAGGGAAAACCAACAAACATCACAAAAACATCTTTATTTATTATAATCATTTTTCTGTTGTATATCATTCAGGGTATGATCAGCTGAAAACCCCTCTGGTTCTGGAATCATACCTGGATTTCCATTATGTGATCTATGATATAACAATGTCATTAAATCAAGATCTTTACCAAAATTATCTTCACAATCTTAATCTATAGTAATGTGCCCTGGTATATTCCAGAATCACATTATTCCTCCTGTGGGCATGTAATTTCATGGCTTGATGTATTCCAGACTTCCAGCACCAAAAACCATGTAGATTATACTTATTCCTGATCCAAGATTCTATTGTTCCAACTTGGAACCAGCTGATCAACCCTGAATACCAAGGCATCATTGTCTAAAATAAGCTATTTTTGCGCTAATTGACTTCTTTTCATTTAAAACCCATCTAAATGCTTCAAAACTTGAACTAAGCGCTACCACAGTGCTTTTAAACCACAATTTGGGTGGCTACTTTTGGTTAACCTTAATCAAACTTCTTGACATTTTTGAAACTGCAGGCTTGATCCACCAGCAAGGTTCCAACTAAGCGAGGTCATGATCTGCAATCCAACTTCCCAGTGACCCATAGCCAAATGCAGAAGTCAACTCAAATTCCCAGAAGCAGCAACATGAGCAAATGGTAATTCCATACAGTGGATGCCTCAATTTAGTGCTTGACTTATTACCAGGATCAAGCCACCCCCTAACCATCCAACCAAGTAATCACCACAATCATGTTCCTGTTATCCAAGATTCACAATGACTATATAATACTCATCTCTCAATAAAGAATATTATCTAGTTTCCAAATATTTTTCCCCTTGGAACTCTTCTAAAACAGCACAGTTACAACAACATATCCAAGATCATTTTCCCTACAATTAAATCCTCATTAATCATATTACTGGGTATTTAATTGATTAACCTTCCCAGTTAATTAATTTGTTTACAAGACACCTAGTCTCCAAGATTGATTTGGTCAATCTTGCCTTAATCTTGTTAGTTAGTATGGCCTACCTAACCACCATACATTTTATTATTTATCCTATATAGGTACCTGTTTATCTAGGAATCTTTACTCAAAGAATCCCATAAACTTATCCATACAAAATCTATAATAAAATGTAATGGCTTACTATAATTATACAGTAGTTTTAAAAGCTATGACAACAACCAAAAATACCTCAGATTAAAACAAAATGATTTCATATTTGAACAAAATCCAAGTTGTGCAAGATTCAGGATTCAAAAAATTTGAAAAATTGGTTAATAAATGAACTGTTAAACAAAAAAATCACTAGCCCATTATACAAAATATATAAAAATATCAAGCAGTGTTGTTTAAACCACAAACAAAATGAACTGACACAGAAAGTGATATAAATAGATGCTTCTCTGGAGTATATTATAATCCAATCAGTATTTATATGAGGCACTGACAGAAGGACTAAAATAAAACAAAATTTGAGCAATCTAAAAGCAAGATTCCACAAATACAAAACAAAATGAAGTCATACAAGATGTGTAATATGAGCAGCCTAAAATAGAAATATAACAGTTTAATAGCCAATCAACAGCTATTTGATTTAGGAACAGAGGCATTTTATTCATTTTCATGGATCCTTATTTGTTTATAATGGTTTTGTAGAACCTTTCAAATATGGAATGGTGATTACAATAAAAGTAATCATAAAATTTTAAACTTCTACTTTTAGTGACCTTATCCTAGGTTTTTTTTCAAGATGGTTTTTACTAACAACAATATTTTCAACAGCGCCAGCAGCCAAGCCAGCTTCAATGGAGGCAAGGCTCACAGCGTGGAGGCAGGTAACAAGGAAGCCAACCTGTACTTGATCCCCAACCCCTATGGCTTTGACTTGTTCAGTAGTCACTTAGTGTCTAGCTCTGCCCCCACTCCCGTACCCACTCATGCACAAGCTGGCCATCAACCAACCAATCAGGATGGCAACCTTGATTTGGAACAACTTCCTGCCAGCAGTCAATCTGCAATCCCCTCAGCCAATCAGGCTCCAGCTCCCCTGGCCCAGCGCCCTAAACGCAGAATAATTACTGCCCAAATTCTCCAAGAAATTGTGGCACTGAACCTGCAGGTTCTGTCCTGAAATCAGATAGCTAGCTAATTACAATTTACCTGAGCCACCATGATGCGGGAGCTCAACAACCTAATGAACAAGGGGAATCTGATTGGGATGACCAAGAAGCCAAAGAAGGCCCCTGAGTCCCAAATAACTGAGGCGTACCCAATTATGCTTGACCTCCTACAGCAGGACCACAAGCTTCCCTAACCCAGATCAAGAAGCAAATTGCACACCATAAAACATGGGTTTCTGACAGCAACCACCAGAATTAACTCATTCTGCAAGTTGACTTACTATATGTCAATAATCATAATTAAAAATACTTTAATGTTGATAGCATTGGAAAGCCAGAATTAAGTTTTCACTCATGCAGACTACTAAATGTTGACACTTTTTTAATAAGCATAAGCCTGTTTCCTGAACATTTTACTTAATAAAAATTAAGTTTCAAATTCTTTTAGGGTAATATGACAACATAGATTCAAAAAAAATCATAAAAAATCATAAAAATACACTTCAAAAATAATTCACTATGAAATTAGCTATCTTTACTATAAAATATTTTTTTCCATTTATAAAGATAAAAAAATCCAATATACAAAAAGATACTACATAAAATTTACATATTATAGGAAAATATAATAATTATAAACAGTAATATAAAGTTTTTTCTGTACTGAAAACTACAAAAAACATATAATTTACTAGTAAAATACCAATATAGGCCATGTAATACAGTCTAACGCATCAAACTATCAATAGAAAATCAATTATTTTTATAAAAACAGTATCATAAATTATCAATTGGTTATTTAGAATAACTATTTATTTAAAAATACTAAACTGAACATATAAAAACTATATAGAAAATTAGACAATACTCAATAAATTTAATCAAAAGCTAGACTGTGATCACCTGGTTGTCATTAAAACTGTGGCAATCTATTTGATGTATTCCCCAATCTCTGAAATCTTATATTTGGCCTTGACAATGTCCTTAATCTTCTCTTGATACTATTTCTCTTTGGTAGTTCTCTTCTTCTTGGATGTGCAGTTCTCAATATCTCTGATGGATGTAACAGTCTTCCCTTGTTTGACTTTGAGGTGCTCATAGAAGGTGTTGTATCTGGGCTTGATTCCAAGGGAGGACTTGATATTATTATGCCAGCCCTCCAAAGATGAAGTAGTTTTCATCTCATCCTTAAGAACTGCCTGGTAGCAGTTCCAGTTGGCTTTGGCTCTGAGCTTGCTCTGTTGTTTAGTGACCTTACGTCCAATCCACTGTGGTTTGTAATATTCAATGAAAGGATAGAAGGCATCCTCGTGTTTCTTGGCATATGGATCCTGGCATAGGAGGTCAAAGGCTTGTTCAGTATGCTCTGGCTTTACAAAGGCTAGTGCTATAAACTGCTGAATTAAGAACTTGTACTTTCCTGATGTATCTAGACTGTGGAGCTTGCTGAGCTCAGGTAGTTTCTTTAGTTGCCTGTTGACAGCCTGTCAATAATGGAAAAAAACACCCCTGGACCTCTCCATCAAAGTTGTTTACAAAAGTGTTATACTGGGCAGTTTCATAGTCCATGATTATAGTTGAGGGTAAGTACTTTATCATGAGCTTCTTTTTCTGTAGCAAGGGTGGTTTCATCCTTTTCATCATCATCTGGATTGGTTCTAGTGTTATGTCCAGGGGGACTCTTTTTATTACTGGGTAGGGCTTTGATGCCCTCCTGAAGGATTTTAAAGGCCTTTGTGTAGATCTCTTATGTTGCCCCAGGAAGCAGAAAGTAGGCAAATGGGAGCACCTTGCCTTCAATAAGGGAATTTGCAACCCATAGTTGGTAAAAAGGCGGGGCATACTGCAAAGGTACCATCACATAACCAGGTCTCTGAATCTCTTAAATGCTCCAGGCTCTGTTGTGTAGCATAGCATATAATTCTTGCCTCTACTGTAGGACCATCATCATGTGAAAGGAATGCTGCATTGTCATTGAAAATCTTTAACTCCTCTTTCAATACTAACTCTCCTTGGACAATGGCAGATTTCTTATGGGGGAATAGATCCCGGTGTTTGTCACATATGTACTTCACTAACTGGTTGCGGTCAGGGATGAGCTTCAGATTCTCATTACTTAAGTGAGTGGTTGCCTTAACTGCCAGATCAGAAGCCTTGATGTCTTTGGAGACTGGAACTATTTGGTAGAGGTACCACTTTAGAAGCTTTTCAATAAGATTGATTGGAGCATTTCATGTGTGCTCTCCTTTTTCACTAGTGACTTTATCCCATCCTTCTGTGCTGATCCTGGCAGCGCAGCTTCTATCTTCACACACATAATGCTTGCTTCTTCCTGCTCTCTTCTGATTGTTGCAATTTAAAACATAGCTATCACAGACTAAACTTGCACCTCCTTTGACAGACATTAGAGGGAAAAACCAGGGAAACTTCTTTGGGAGCTTAAACTCTCCTTTGATGTTACATGTATTGTGAACCTTTAGGGGATCCCATGGGCCAATTGGTGCTTGATGATATTCATACAGGTAATCATCAGGATCTTCTTTATTGATACTTGATGAGGAAGATGGAGGTGCAGATCTATTAGGTGGTGGAGGAGAATTATCTGGAGTTGGATTCTTGCGCTTTTTGGACTGGGATTAGCTTTATTCCTTGGGGCTTGATTCCTTTGAGCTTGATTCATCTCGGCTTGACTGGGGTTCTGGACTCTTGGGTATCTTCTTTCTTCCTTGCTTGTTTAGTGGAACCTCATCTCCTTCTGATTGATACCAGTTTGGAGAAGAGGAGGGGTGAGGTGCAGGCTCTTTGCTTTCAGGGTCTGGGGTCTTCTCCTTTGTCTTCTGTTTCTTTGAGAGCTCTTTGGCTGATTTTTTGTTGGTATAGGGACTTTGGGCCTTTCCAGAGGCTCTGGGCACTTTCTTGGTTGACTTGGGGTTCTTTTGCGGCTTCTTGGAAGATTTGTCCTACAATAATTAGAGTTGAGTTAATAAAGTAAGAATAATCATGTAAAACATGAATTAAATTAAATAACATTAACTTGTTTTAAATTTATTATAATTTAATAGTTTATAGAAGTATGGAAAGTAATTTTAGAGCTAGTTTATTAGTAAATAATAGAAAAGACATGTTTAAATAAAAAGTTGACATTCTGGTAGCCACAATAGTCAAAAATATTTGATTTAGTTTATCAGCATAAAAAACACTTTAATTTTGACTGTCAACATACTGAAAGTCAGCATTAAACTAAAAAAACACTATGTAAATCACTTATAAAGCTTAGTTAATATTTTCTGGAGTTAGTTTTTTAAGGCCAAAATTAATTATTTTTAAATTTTAAAAAAATAAAGATTTGCATATGTAACTTATAAAAACTAAATAATAGGGATTGTAGAGGTAAGTCTAAAGTACAGCCCTGGGTACTTTGGCCTGAATTATCATACCATTGTATGTGTGCTTTTTGTTAAGTGGCAGTGTTTTACTAATAAACCAGTGAAGGTGTCAACATGGAGACAGTCAGTGTTCTTTTGTAGTAACTCTCCTATTAAATCTTGCTTAAATTATGTCACTTTGTTTGCTTATCCAAACCCCTTTGTTGCAATTTAGGTGGTGTGTCAATTTGACACAAAGTCAACATTATAAATGCTTATATAAATTCTAGTTCTAACATATGTGTTTTGGCTTAAGTGAACTTCTGGAAATAAGCTATAATTTATCCTGTGAGTTTAAAATAACAGTAAATATCTAAATAATACAAATAACACTATGAAAGTTGGCATATGTCCTTGTTCAATGCTTATATTAATATATATTTAATAAAAAAGTAGTATAAAATATAAAAAGTAGCTATTTTCAGAATATTGTGTATTTTATTAATAAATTTATAGATTCTTATTTGGGGTTGACAACCAGATATTACTTACTGGAGTCAACCTTAATGTAAAAGTACAAAGAAACTTACATTTTAATAGTAAATTATATTAGTTTTTTGGCTTAAAAATAAGCCTTTGCTTAAATGGTGTCAACATTATGCCTGTTCCTTTTTAATTTTGCAATTCTGACTTAATAATTTACTATGAAAAATTAGCTTAGTTTTGGAAATGCCCAATTCCAGCGGATAAATACCAAAATAATGTTGACTTACTAAATGTCAACAAATTGTTGACATTCAGTAAGCTGACTTGTGGAGTGAGTTAATTCTGGCAGTTGCCATTTCTGACTGCATGGTGCAGCTTTGGATGCATGGAAAGGTGGCTTCAATCAGGGTTCTTACAAATGTTACCAGCAACCAATGGGATGGCACTGAGGATTCCCTGTATGATCAGGCCATCAAATCCACCCTGGTCTAATGATTAACAATCCTATCATATGACATCATATTCATCTCCTACTACAAGCTTTCAATAGCTTTTGACAATTTTGGTGCCCAAGGAAGAGCTGCCTCCCAAAAAGAGAGAAAGAAAGTAAAGAAGGGACGTTCATTGGTGCAATTCTGGCTGTTTTGGCCAAGGGTTTTGTCTACTATTAGACAAACCCAGATTTCACCAATGGCTACAAGTACAGCTACATCCTTGGTGGATTAATTGACTCCTGGGATGACTCAAATTCTAAGTAGCGGGGTTTCTTGAGCCACCAGATGGAGGGTAGCTCCACCGCCCTTGAGGCCATCCAGCAACGCGGGCACCAGGCCTCTGTGTACCCAGCTGGCCATGCAGACATCCATCTGGGTGATGTTGTTTTCTTTTAAATTAAAGATACACTCCAGGAGTACCGCCCTCAGGCTTTCAACAATCTCTATCTTGGGGTCTTTGACCACAATTCTCTCTTTGGTCACCAAATGGTGGCTGACTTGTTTGCGCAAATGGTTTTCCATGTGAACATGGGCAACCAATCATTCAAGGATAAGCACCTCCCACCTCATGCCACAGCCACCTATCAACCCATCCAGCCAATGACAGACAAGGAATATAATAAGTGCTATATGGCGGCCATCATGTGCAATCCTCCTACCCCTACCCCCACCACCACTACCCCCCACCTTCCAGCCCCACCCATCCAATCTCAGACCCCCCAGGCCAGCACTGCCTCTACATCAACCTTCCTTCCTGCAATATTCTGCCTACTAGGCATCACTCTTCCCTGCCCCCAATAACCCCCCTGTTGCCAAACATTTTCTATTTAATATTATCTTTATTTTGAATTTCACTTGTTCATTTTCTCTTTGTTTATAGTTGGTTTTATTCTTTATATTCAGTTTATTTCTATAAAATCAAATATTTACTATGTCATGTATCTAGATCCATAACACAGTATTTTTAGCACCCAAACACAGCCCCTTGTGAAAATATTAACAGAAATTTTTGGATCAGCTAAATTTAAATTAGAAAATTATATGTTAATTGTGTTTAGATAAAATTGTTGCTAAACCAAATTCAAAACCTTAATGATAAACTTTAAGCCAATCAGGAGCTGAGTGATAAAGTGATTGTTGTGACATAAAGGGTCATTCAATAATTCTTTGATGTATGTGTGCTAATTAATATGATTGGCTGGGTGTTTTGTCATTGTACACCATTGCCTCTGTGGCAAGTTGTTGGTGGACTAGTGCTAACCCAGCAGCTGATTGGGCACTAGTCCATCAACAATTTGCCACAGCAACAATGGCGCATAATGGCAAAACATCCAGCCAATCATATTAATTAGCACACATGCATCAAAGAATTATTGAATGACCCTTAATGTCACAACAATCACTTTATCACTCAGCTCCTGATTGGCTTAAAGTTTATCATTAAGGTTTTGAATTTGGTTTAGCAACAACTTTATCTAAATACAATTAACATATAATTTTCTAATTTAAATTTAGCTGATCCCCAAATTGTTGTTAATATTTTCACAAGGGGCTGTGTAAAGTGCCCAAAATAATATGGCAATTAAGGAAACAATGCCAATACACAGCAAACAACACATATTGAGATGAGTGTAAAACATACACACAATGGGTAAAAAGATGGGATATTGGAGTAATGTGAAAACAAACAGGAATAAACAAAGAGACAATAGTATCAGAATAACATGGGTTTTATTGGGGTGAAAGCTATAAACACATATACAAAGGTTAGTAAAAAAATCACATGAGAGAACTGGAGAAGCTGCTAAAGGACCTCAACTCAGCAATTGCAAAAATTAAAAACATTGACTGCAAGGTCAAGGCAAAAGTCAAGGCTGCTGTCCTTACTGGGGACAAAATTGACAAGGTGTCTGCCAAGGCACTTATGGCCAAGATGCCAGACACCCCCAAAATAACAATTGAGTGTCTTCTTAATGTTCAAAAAATTGTAGTTGATGGCCTCCAGTTCAAGTCATTTGCCCTCTCTGCGCTGTCTGTCTGGGTCAACAACCCTGAGATATATGCATATCTCAAGCCATACAAGCAAGCAATAACTGAGGATACATAGTTGCCCACCCAACTTCTTGCGCCAAGAATGGCCAAGCCAGCCAAGGCTGTGGGCAAAGAGGAAACACGCAAAGGTAACCTAATAATCAAAATTAATAAAGATTTCAAAACACTTACCTTTTTTAGAAAACATAGACAGTGAAATCTACCAGGTCCTGTTCCCCTTTATCCCTGCCACATTCTACACAAACTATGCCAATCATGTGACAAGGCAGCTGTTGCTGTCCCCCCTGTTTTGCGCAAGCTAGAGGATTGTGTACATGATACCTTTCTGATATCCTGGGAGGTGTTAGCTGGGCTGACACATGGCAAGGGGAAATTCAATTGGGCAGTTACTGCCTACAAGGATGCCCAACTGGTCTGTCTGGACACAGTATCCCTCAGTGGAGTTTGCTGTGTAAACTCCATTGAGCTTGTTTGGGAAGTCCTGGCGATGCTCACATTCAAGGACATACCAGAGCTGGGCTGGGCCCATGCAGCTGCTTGCTTCTGCTTTCTGGTGGAGCACACGCTCTCTTACCTGCTTGAGAACTTTGGGCGTGCAGTAGGAAAATTGGCTGTTGCAGACGCAACAGCCATAAAGAAGACCAAAATCCTCCTTGCCAGCTTTGGGCTAGAATGGAGTACCAACAAGATGGGGATCCCTCTGGCTATGGATCTCACCTTTGCTAAAACAAAAACATGAGAAGAATATTAGTACCATGTTCAATAAGCTGTGTGAGTTTACTGAAGCCTTTGTTGGGCAAAGGCTTCACCTTGTGGTTTACTTGGGGTTCCTCTTTTACTTCAGGATGAGTGCAAATGTCAATGACCTAGATAGAGACCTTCTCAGGATTGATGAAGCCAGGCTCTTCCTGGATGGGAAGAAGGTCCCCCTGGGTACAACTCAGTTGACCATGTGATCCAAGATGCCCTGGTCCTGGCTGGGATATACAGTTTTGTGGCCCCGCCTGAGAAGCTGCTGCTTCACTCCTACCTGACTGTACTCCCTTTTACCAGCTGCTGTGAATATTTTAATCAGGGTGTATCCACCATCTACAGTGTGATGGTGGAGGTTGGGCGCCACTTCCATTGCCAGGTGGGTACATACCAAAGAACCCATTACAGGCGCCCTTAAAACTCTCCTTTCCAATAAATATATTTACATGTTAGATTATTTTTATTTATAATAATTTTTATTTTAGCAAACAAGTTTTGCAAAATAAATCTTAGAGAAGGTTTTTATAAAAGCATAATAATATATGTTTACAAAATATACCTCTAAGTTGTACATTAACCATTTAATTTTTTATTTTCATTTTTATATTTATTTAATAAGAGTGATACAAATATATTTGCATAATCCAGTATCTGTCAGGGAACCAACCCTGATCAACCGGCTTTCTAGCGTTTGGGAACTGGCAGGTTGCAGACTGGGTGGTCAGGGCCCACCAAAGGATTGGTGCTAACTTAATGAGGTAGGACATTGACTTGCCCACAACCACGGACCGGCGGCGGGACAATAGTATCTATTACGCCTGTGAGAGTAATATATACAATTCCAAAAAGCTTGTTGGTATGGTCTAGTGGGAGCTTGGCAGTGGATACAGGCATTGGTTTGGGAGTGACAGGTGGCTCCATATCCATTTGGTAAGCAGGAAGGAAGTTGTATTTATCTCTGAATAGGCGGGTTTTGGTAACGTACCAAGGGCCTTCTTGGTTGTATCTGGCTAACTCTGTAGTTCTGGCCAAGAAATCCCGGGCTAGTATGTTGTTGACGGTGTAGTCCTTGTACTCAGGCTTTAAGGGATACTCTGTGAGATGGACAGGACCAAAGGAAGCCCCTGGCGGGCGGTACGTAGCTGGCGGGCTGGCAGGGGGGTCAGATGATCTTTGAGTTAACTGGTAGATGACAAGAATAAAATACAGCAATAATTGGGGAAACCAATATCTCATAACCTTTATTTAAAAATGACAATGGGGGTTGATCTCGGCCTGGTAGGTATTTATACCACACTGTCAAATTCACTTTCTGGTTGGGTTTTCTGGGCTTGGGTGGATTGGAATTGGGGGTCCCAGATGGCAGTGTGGCGCTTGGCACTGGCAGTTTGCCACTGGCTGCTTTGGGATGAGAAGACTTCAAATCCTTCTGTTTGTCAATTTGGGTATTAAGTCTCTTCAGGTTCAGTGCCTCCCCCGGGACTTTGGGGGGGGGGTTGGAATAGCTCTCCTTGAGAAACTTGTGCATTTCACTCAGCAAACTGCCGGTGTAAGGTGTTAGCACCTCAGGGAAATTCTCAGCATCTTGCACTGGTGGTTTGCTTGCAGAATCCTGCAGGACAGCTAAGGGTTCAGGTCCTGGCGGGCTGACAACAACTTTATCAATCAGTAGTGGGTTATTGGGTTCTCAGCCCATGGGTCTGGCAGTCTGCAAAGGGTTATGTCCAGGGTTTAACTCTGGTTCCATCTTTTGAGATTTAGGAGCATCCAAATTGTCATTCCTGACAGTATCAAGTGTTTGGGATATTCTCAGATGCCATAATAAAAAAATATAAAATATATACATTACAAACCTTCATTGATGGTCCTGCTGAATGTGATTGTGCACTTGGAATCTTCTAAATATAAAATGATAATTAATAAATCTTAAATTATAAATTAGAGAATATAAAAAAGTTGGACATGCTAAGTCTTTAATTGATTGGCTATTTGGCAAGGCAGGTGGGGATGAACAACTCAGTGTGGCCATAGAATTTGGCCACGGTCTTGGCTGCAAGGGTGTGAATCCCAGCCTGCAGCAAATCAAAGAGGTCTAGGTCCCAGTTGGGGTCCCTTGCTTAAAGGCTTGCTTGAGCCACCCAAAAACTTCCTCAGTGGTATTCAAGAAGGGTGAATATGCAGGGAGGAAGAGAAGGCGCAAATTTTACATGGCCAATTACTGGGGGCCCACAGCAATGCTGATATCAATTGATAGAAATTCTTCAAGAATATCTGCCACCTTATGGATACCAATAATTTGCAGCACAATTACATTGATGAAGCTGGGGCTTGTGCTCCTCAGGTGCTCCTGGACCAATTGAAGGAATGACAGAAATATACGGCTATTGTGAGAAGCCAATATCATTTGATAAAGCTCAACCCCCCTTTGGTCAGGGAGAGCCACCATTGAATAGGCTGTGGCGCAGACTGCAGCACGCCAAGCCATCCTGTCATTTGAGCCTTTGAGGACATAGTCCTAGGCATTGCACATAGACAAGGTAAATGCTGATTTAAAAAATATAGTAAAATTTGACTGTCCCCTTGGCTTTGAGGGCAGTTTACGCCTCTGCGTGTTTTTCTGGGTCTTGATGTTGGTTGGGATGTTTCTATTATAGGGAGATACCCTGAGCTTTTTCCAGGAAAAGCGCATTCCCTTGAGTAGATGGTAGTAAAAGGAAATCAAGACTCAACCCCAAAAGTAGATTTGATCATGGCCTGTATATTTGCCAGTTCAAGATGGCAATCCCGGGTTATCTACTGGTGGATTGCCCATTTGTGCTCCTTGGTGAGCATGGTGGAAACACGCATGGATTTCTCCGCGGCAAGGCCTCAGCCAGTATTGATGAACTTGTTGAATGTCTTGGAAGCATACTTGTGATCCACCCCAACAAGAGCCGCAGCCGCCTTGTAATCACCAGATTCCTGCATTAGCTTGAGCAGGATGATGCGTTTGATGTCAGGGATGCGCTTCTGGGAGGGCTTTTTAGCAGTGGGGATTGACTCATTGGCATTGGGCACAACACAGGGCATGGGCACCTTGGTGTAAAACGCAGCAACTTTCTTCAACACTAACTGACCCTCATTGTTTTGATAGAACTTGGGCTCCTTTTCATCCTCCTATTGCCATCACTGACGTAGGACTTGTAGCTATTATCAAGTACAGGATTCACCTTCTCCAGCATGGCTGACGGGATTGACTCTTGCCGGTACACAACGTCAAACACATACAAAGTAAGTTCTACCTCCTTGTCTCTAACTTTCTTTGTAGTGGTGACCTTGGTGGGCTTCTGGGTCAGCTTTGGGACCCAAGGGTTTATGCTCTGCACCCTAGCAGCTTGTGCTCCTTGAACCGGCTGTGTCAGTGCAGTATCACTATGGAACTCTCCTCTCCTGTCTCCCCCTTGAGTAGTTACTTGGGTTGCACTAACTCTATTCTTTGACCCGCGGGGGCAACTGCAACTGCGGCGCATAATGGGTGTATTGGTACTCTGTTGTTGTGTTTCTTCCATTTTAAAATTTAATAAAATATTAAATAAATTTCAATTAAGTTACTCCCTAATTTTATTTTTTGCTTTTATCTGAATATAGATATTTAATTAGAGTTTTTCCCACCCAATATCCCAATTATAGAGTTTTTATTTCTTAATTAGTTGTTTTTGGTTTTACAACATCCATTTTAGAATGCTCAAAAAAATCCACCCATTTTCCTAGATTTTACTGCCGAATTCAAACACCCAATACAATATTTTTACAATTTATGTTTCAGATCTTGTGTCTTATTTTAGATACCTTGGTATCATTCATGATTGCAATCTATTGCACACATTGCGTGAGTGATTTTGTTTATGTAGTGAGTCGTTATTGTGTTTTGTTTTTGGTTTGAGTTTTGACTCACCTTGCTTGGGTGTATTTTGTCACTATTTCACATAGTAAACATATGTACACTGAAATTCAACTCACACAATTTTGTTTGTGAATCCATGTATTTTGGATTATATTTTGAATAGTTTTGCTTTGTGTATGAGCCCTTTGTTGCTGTGTTGACTCATTTTGCCCATTAACGCCAATAAACCCTGTTAACAGAGTGTATATTTTAACCTGAGAGTTGGATTTTGTTTAAATCTGAAATCATTTTGTTTAAATCTGAAGTATTTTTGGTTGTTGCCATAGCTTTTAAAGCTACTGTACCCAATTCTATGAAAAGGAGATGATAGCAGAATTATGTTTAAGCAATATTAACTCATAATTTTGAATCAGAAATATATTGTCAAGAATAAGATTATGAAAGCTGGAATTGAGGGCTTTTGGATGACACTAATTTGGGCTGATATGGTTCAGTATTTGCGGAAATATAGACAACCAAAGATGGTAAAGGAGAAACAAACAGAAGTCTTGTCATAAATATCAACAAAGTAGGAAATATCAGTTGAGACTTAAATTATCAGTCCTGACATTTCCATTATCAGTCCATATTTTTATACTTTTTATTTTTTCAAATCTATCTAATTTAAGAAGTTTTATAAAACACTCACCTGAAAATAAAGAATCATGTGATAATATTTGAGACAAAAAATCATGATATTCATGTTTAATTTTATTGTTTTCTTTAAAAACTAATGCAAACCCTAATAAGGAGATAAGTTTTTTTGAATAAAAACAATTATTGGTCTCAATTGGACCACTTCTAACCTTAAAGTTTTCTTTATAATCTATAACTACAACACAAGACTCACCATCTAATTTGTTAATATCTTTTTTATATCCCCTATTTTGATGAACATAAAAGTCTTGGTGCTGATTAATAGTCTTTACAGTAGTTTTAAAAGCTATGGCAACAACCAAAAATACCTCAGATTTAAACAAAATCCAACTCTCAGCTTAAACTATACACTCTGTTAACAGGGTTTATTGGTGTTAATGGGCAAAATGAGTCAACACAGCAACGTAGGGCTCACACACAAAGCAAAACCATTAAAAATACAATCCAAAATACATTGATTCACAAACAAAATGGTGTGATTTGACTTTCAGTGTACATATGCTTACTATGTGAATCAGTGACAAAATACACCCAAGCAAGGTGTGTCAAAACTCAAACCAAAAACAAAACACAATAGCAACTCACTACGTAAACAAAATCACTCACTCAATGTGTGCAATGAATTGTAATCATGAATGATACCAAGGTATCTAAAATAAGACACAAGATCTGAAACATAAATTTTTAAAAATATTGTATTGGGTGTTTGAATTTGGCAGTAAAATCTAGGAAAATGGGTGGATTTTTTTTGAGCATTCTAAAATGGGTGTTGTAAAACCAAAAACAACTAATTAAGAAATAAAAACTCTATAATTGGGATATTGGGTGGGAAAAACTTTAATTAAATATCCATATTCAGATAAAAGCAAAAAATAAAATTAGGGAGTAACTTAATTGAAATTTATTTAATATTTTATTAAATTTTAAAATGGAAGAAACACAACAACAGAGTACCAATACACCCATTGTGCGCCGCAGTTGCAGTTGCCCCCGCGGGTCAAAGAATAGAGTTAGTGCAACCCAAGTAACTACTCAAGGGGGAGACAAGAGAGGAGAGTTTCATAGTGATACTGCACTGACACAGCCGGTTCAAGGAGCACAAGCTGCTAGGGTGCAGAGCATAAACCCTTGGGTCCCAAAGCTGACCCAGAAGCCCACCAAGGTCACCACTACAAAGAAAGTTAGAGACAAGGAGGTAGAACTTACTTTGTATGTGTTTGACGTTGTGTACCAGCAAGAGTCAGTCCCGTCAGCCATGCTGGAGAAGGTGAATCCTGTACTTGATACTAGCTACAAGTCCTACGTCAGTGATGGCAATAGGAGGATGAAAAGGAGCCCAAGTTCTATCAAAACAATGAGGGTCAGTTAGTGTTGAAGAAAGTTGCTGCGTTTTACACCAAGGTGCCCATGCCCTGTGTTGTGCCCAATGCCAATGAGTCAATCCCCACTTCTAAAAAGCCCTCCCAGAAGTGCATCCCTGACATCAAACGCATCATCCTGCTCAAGCTAATGCAGGAATCTGGTGATTACAAGGCGGCTGCGGCTCTTGTTGGGGTGGATCACAAGTATGCTTCCAAGACATTCAACAAGTTCATCAATACTGGCTGAGGCCTTGCCGCGGAGAAATCCATGCGTGTTTCCACCATGCTCACCAAGGAGCACATATGGGCAATCTGCCAGTGGATCATCTGGGACTGCCATCTTGAACTGGCAAATATACAGGCCATGGTTAAATCTACTTTTGGTATTGAGGCCTTGATTCCTTTTTACTATCATCTGGTGAAGGGAATGTGATTTTTTGAAAAAAGCTTGGGGTATCTCCCTATAATAGAAACAGCCCAACCAACATTGAGACCCAGAAAAACTACGCAGAGGCATACACTGCCCTCAAAGCCAAGGGGACAGTCAAATTTTACTATATTGACAAATCAGCATTTACCTCGTCTATGTGCAATGCCTATGGCTATGTCCCCAAAGGCTCCAATGACAGGATGGCTTGGCGTGCTGCAGTCCGCGCCACAGCCTATTCAATGGTGGCTCTCCCTGACCAAAGGGGGTTGAGCTTTATCAAATGATATTGGGTTCTCACAACAGCCGTACCTTCTTGTCATTCCTCCAATTAGTCCAGGAGCACCTGAGGCGCACAAGCCCAGGCTTCACCAATGTGATTGTGTTGGACAACGTAGGTCTCCAAAAGGTGGCTGACATTATTGAGGAATTCCCAATGATTGACACAAGCATTGCAGTGGGCCCCCAGTGATTGGCCACAGCAAATTTACGCCCTCTCTTCCTCCCAGCCTATTTGCCCTTCCTAAATCCCATTGAGGAAGTCTTTGGGTGGCTCAAGCAAGTTGTCAAGTGAGGAACCCCAACTGGGACCAAGGACCTCTTTAATTTGCTGCAGGCCAGGATCCACACCCTCCCAGCTGAGACCGTGGCCAAATTCTATGGCCACGCTGATTTTTTCATCCTCACGTGCCTAGCCAAACAGCCAATCAATTAAAGGCTTAGTGTGTCCATTTTTTATATATTCTCTTATTTACTATTTAAGATTTATTAATTATCATTTTATATTTAGATATTTCCACGCCCGCAATCACATTCAGAAGATCCATCAATAGATGTAAGTAATTTATTTATTTTATTATATATTATTTTATCATGCCATCTGAGTAATAACAAACGCTCAATACTGGATTACGCAAAAATATTTAAAGCACTTTGGTCAAATAAATATAAAAATAGTTTTAAAAAATTAAACATAAAATGTACAAGTTAGAATTTATTTTATCTACATATAATTTTATGCTTTTATGAAAACTGTTTCTGCAATATTTTTTGCAAAACTGGTTTGCTGAAATAAAAATTATAAAAATTTATTATAATTAGAATAATATAAATTGTAATAAAATTAATTGGAATCATATTTTTATTGTGTGCGCCTATAGTGGGTTTGTTGGTATGTACCCACCCTGCAATGGAGGTGGCGCACAACCTCCACCGCCACACCGTGAACGGTGGATACACCCTTATTGAAATACTCCCTCCTGCTGGTGTAAGGCAGTAGGTTAGGTGGGAGTGAAGCAGCAGCTTTTCAGGCGGGGCTACAAACTTGTATATCCCAGCCAGGACCAGGGCGTCTTGGATTACATGGTCCACTGAGTCGTATCCAGGGGGATCTTCTTCCCATTGAGTGCAAGCCAGGCCTTGTTGATTCCCAGAAGGACCCTGTCCAGGTCCTCTATAGACGCTCTCATCCTGAAGTAGAATAGAAACCCCAGGTAAACAACCAGATGAATTCTTTGCCCTATAAAGGCTTCTGTGAACTCACACAGTTTATTATAGACTATGCTGATCTTCTTGTTGTGTCTGGTCTTTGTGAAGGTCATCTCCATGGCTGCAGGGAGCCCCGTCTTGTTGGCACTCTAGGCCAACCCAAAGTTGGCAAGGAGGATTTTTGTCTTCTTGACAGCTGTTGCGTCTGCAACAGCCAATTTGCCCACCGTGCGCCCAAAGTTCTCCAATAGGTAAGAAATTGTGTGCTCCAAGGGGTAGCAGAAGCAAGCAGCTGCATGGGCCCGGCCCATCTCTGGTACATTCTTGAATGGGAGCGTTGCTAGTTTGTCCCAAACAAGCTCAATAGAGTTTACAAAGTAAACTCCACTGAGGGATACTGGGTCCAGGCAGACCAGTTGGTCATCCTTGTAGGCAGTAACTGCCCACTTGGATGCCCCCTTGGCATGCGTAAGTTCTGCCAACGCCTCCCACAACATTGGAAAGGACCTGTGAATATGGTCCTCCATCTCCCGCACAACAGGGGGGACAGATATAATTGCTTTGCCACATGAGTGGCATAATTTGCATAAAAGGTGGCCGGGACAAAGGGGACCAGGACTCGGCAGAGTTTGCCGTCTACATTTTCTAAGAAAAAAGGTAAGTTTTTTGAAAATTTATTAATTCTGTTTTTTAGGCTACCTTCTTGTGTTTCTTCCTTGCCCGCAGCCTTGGCTGGCTTGGCCATTCTTGGTGAAAAAGGTTGAGCAGACAATTCTGTGTCCTCTTTCCTGGCGCGCTTGGCCAGCTTGAGATGGGCATACATTTCAGGGTCATCAACCCAGACAGACGGCGCAGAAAGATTGCATGCCTTAAATTGCAGGCCCTCAACCACAGTTTTTTGAATATTTAGTAAGCGCTCAATTGTCTTCTCTGGGGTGTCTGGTATTTTGGTCATAAGGGTCTTTGCAGACACCTTGTCTATTTTGTCCCCTTCAAGGACAGCAGACTTCACTTTGGCTTTGACCTTGTGGTTGATGTCCTTGATTTTGGCAATCGCCAAGTCAAGGTCTTTTAGCAGCTTCTCCAATTCTCTCATTGATTTTTTACTAACCTTTCCATATGTTTTTATAGCTTTTGCCCCAATAAGTTATGTATATATTTTATACTGTTGCCTCTTTGTTTATTCCTTTTTGTTTTCCCATCTACTACATTATCCCATCTTTTTACCCATTTTGTATATGCTTTAC
The DNA here is from genome assembly GCA_014839935.2 of Entomophthora muscae. Lineage (NCBI taxonomy): Eukaryota > Fungi > Entomophthoromycota > Entomophthoromycetes > Entomophthorales > Entomophthoraceae > Entomophthora > Entomophthora muscae. Next base: position 449,433 of record QTSX02006416.1, read on the forward strand.
GCTCATCTCAATATGTGTTGTTTGCTTTGTGTTGGGATTTTTTTCTTTGATTACCATATTATTTTTGGCGCTTGACATAGCCCCTTGTGAAAATATTAACAACAATTTGGTGATCAGCTAAATTTGAATTAGAAAATTTTAGGTTAATTGTATTTAGATAAAGTTGTTACTGATCCAAATTCAAAACCTTAATAATAAACTTTAAGCCAATCAGGAGCTGAGTGATAAAGTGATTGTTGTGACATAAAGGGTCATTCAATAATTCTTTGATGCATGTGCGCTAATTAATATGATTGGCTGGATGTTTTGCCATTGTAAGCCACTGCTGCTGTGAAGAGTTATTGATGGACTAGTGCTAACCCAGCAGCTGATTGAGCACTAGTCCATCAACAACTTGCCACAGCGACAATGGCGTACAATGGCAAAACATCCAGCCAATCATATTAATTAGCACACATGCATCAAAGAATTATTGAATGACCCTTTATGTCACAACAATCACTTTATCACTCAGCTCCTGATTGGCTTAAAGTTTATCATTAAGGTTTTGAATTTGGATCCTTAACAACTTTATCTAAATACAATTAACCTAAAATTTTCTAATTTAAATTCAGTTGAAACCAAATTGTTGTTAATATTTTCACAGGGGGATGTGTTTAAGTGCTAAAAATAACTGTGTTCTGGATCTAGATACATGACATAGTAAATATATGATTTTATAGAAATAAGATGAACATAAAGAATATAGCCAACTATAAACAAAGAGAGCATAAACAATTGAAATTCAAAAAAAAGATAATATAAATAGAAAATGTTTGGTAACAGGGGTTTATTGGGGCGGGGGAGAGTGATGCCTAGGAGGCAGAATAACGCGGGAAGGAAGACGTAGAGGCAGTGCTGGCCTGGGGGGTCTGGGATTGGGTGGGTTGGGCTTGCAGGTTAGGGGTGTTGGTGGTGGGGGTGGATGCAGGAGGATTTCGCGTGATGGCTGCCATATAAAACTTGTCGTATTCCTCACTGGTCATTGGCTGGATGGGCTGGTAAGTGGCAGTGGCCCAAGGTGAAAGGCGCTTATCCTTACGTGATTGGTTGCCCATGTTCACATGGAAAACCATCTGTGCAAACAAGTCAGCCACCATCTGGCGGCCAAAGAGAAAATTGTGGTCAAGGACCCCAAGATAGAGGTTGTTGAAAGCCTGAGGGCGGTGCTCCTGTAATGTGGATCCCATGTTGAAGAAGACAACATTGGCCAGATGGACGTCTGCATGGCCAGCGAGGTAGACTGAGGCCTGGTGCCCGCGTCCCTGGATGACCTCAAGGGCGGTGGAGCTACCCTTTATCTGGTGGCTCAAGAAAACCCGGTACTTGGAATTTGAGCCATCCCAGGAGTTGAGTAATTCACCAAGGATGTGGCTGTATGAGTAGCCATTGATGAAATCTGGGTTTGTCCAATAGTAGACAAAACCCTTGGCTGAAACAGCCAGAAATGCACCAATGAACATCCCCTTCTTGACCTTCTTCCTTCTATTCTTGGTGGCGGCTTTTCTTTGCTTGCCAAAATCATCAAAAGCTATTGATAGCTTATAATAGGAGATGAACATGACATCATCAGTTAGACTAGTCAGGCATTGGACCAGGGTTGATTCAATGGCGGTGTCATACGGGGAATCCTCAGCACCATCTCATTGGTTGCAGGCAACATTTTTAAGAACCCGTATGGAAGTCACCTTCCCATACATCCAGAGCTGCACCATGCGCTTGGAGACCCATATGTTATTATGCGCAAGCTGCTTCCAGACCTGGGTCAAGGGAAGCTTGGGATCCCGCTGGAGGAGGTCAAGCATGATTGGGTATGCCTCAGATATTTGTGACTTGGGGGCCTTCTTGGGCTTCTTAGCTGTCCCAATCAGATTCCCCCTGTTCATCAGGTTGTTGAATTCCCGCATGACAGTAGCTTGGGTAAATTGCAACTGAGCGGCAATCTGTTCCCAGGACAGACCCTGTAGATTCAGTGCCACAATTTCCTGAAGAATTTGGGTGGTGATGATTTGTTGCTTGGGGTGCTGGGCCGGGGGAGATGAAGCCTGATTGGCTGTAGGGGGGCAGGTTGGCTGGTGGCAGGAAGTTGTTCCAAATCAAGGTTGCCATCCTGATTGGTTGGTTGGTAGGCAGCTTGGGTGGTGGTGGGTACAGGAGCAGGGGCAGAGCTAGACACTAAGTGACTCTCAAACAAGTCAAAGCCATAGGGGTTGGTGGTCAGATACAGATCAGCTTCCTTGTTACCCGCCTCAAAGGCTTGGGTGTAAACAGGTGCCTCCACATTCTGAGCCTTGCCTCCATTGAAGCTGGCTTGGCTGCTGGCGCTGTCAAAGATATTTCTAGTAAAAACCATTACAAAAAACCTAGGATAAAATCACTAAAAGTAGAAATTTTAAAATTTAGTGATTTATTTTTATTTTAATCTCAAGTCCATATTTGGAAGGTTCTCAAAACCTTTTCATACAAATCCGGAGCCATGAAAATAAATAAAATGCCTCTGTTCCTAAATCAGATAGCTGTTGATTGGCTGTTAAACTGTTATTTTTCTATTTTAGGCTGCTCATACTACACATCTTGTGTGAGTTCATTTCATTTTGTGCTTGTGTAATCTTGCTTCTAGATTGCTCAAGTTTTGTTTCACTTTAGTCCTTCTGTTGGTGCCTCACATGAATTCTGATTGGATTATAATATACTCTGGGATGGCATCCATTCATCTCACTTGTTGTGTCAGTTCATTTTGTTTGTGGTTTGAACTACACTGCTTGATGTTTGATATAATTTTGTATAATGGGCTAGTGAAATTTCTTTTTTTGTTTGAAAGTCCATTTATTAACTGAAATTTCCTAAATTAATTGAATCCTGAATCTTGCGCGGCTTGGATTTTGTTTAAATCTGAGGTATTTTTGGTTGTTGCCATAGCTTTTAAAACCACTGTAAGTCATTGTCTATAAATTCTGGTAATGGTAAGTTTTTACTTTCACATTCTTCCTTCTTTTTTTCTAGTGAATTTTTTAATTACAAATACTGCACATATTGGTTTGTTTTTTTACTTTTTATTATATTTTTAGGGATTAATTTATAGTAAGTAGAAATTGAAATTGAAACTGAAACTTCATTTTTTATTTTCATATTTTCATATGTTTCTTTTTTTGTTTTTAGTAGAGAATATTTAATTTCAGTTGAGTAATTACTCATCTCTTTTTCTATATCTTTATAAAAAATTTCAGGCACTTTTTTTGTAAATTGGCTTGTTTCAAAAGAATTTTCCAGCAATTTTTTATTTATTTTTTTAGTTATTTCTTTTTTTAATGAATAGTTACTATTTTTTGGTTTTTTATTTAAGCTTACATTTTTATTTTTATTTTTATTTATTTTTCTTGAGTATTCAAACTCACTTTTGGTTATATTAAACCCCATATCATTAAGCTCTTTTAAAGAGTAACTGGAAGTAACCAGAGATTGCAAGGCTGGGAGATGCTTTTGGGGAGAAGATTCCATGAGATCCTTTAAGTTTTCAATGAACTCATTGCTTTTTTGATTTTGAGTAGTTGGCAGGAACTGAGCTCTCCCAAATTTAGTTTGAGTAAGGAAGTGCTTGATGAAATTATCAAGACTATCACCAGCAATAAAGAGGAATGCCTTTTTTAACATTGCAATTCTTTCTCTTTTTGTTGAAGCTCCCAAGGAAAAAAGAGTAGCATGGCAGAAGTAAATTTAACTGAAGACATGGTATTATTTTGAATCTGTAATTAGGTTGGATCTCTGAAATATGCCTTAATGATGGAGTAGTTCTGATCAGAATGTGGCCTTTAAATGGGGTCTTTTGGATTAGAAGCTTTTTGGTGCTTTAGCTCTTATATACCAAGCTAAATGACACCATTCTGAAAGAAATGGTGTGATAGCTTTTACTATAGTTTGAACTTGAATTTATGTTTGCAGAATTAATTGAATACCCAGTTTTCTGCACAAGTGATATATGTGAAGCATCTAAGCATTATTATTACATCATATCCTCTTTGTAATCAATGCAAATCAATTAAAATGATGTATTCAGTTAATTGTAACTCTTCTGCATATTTTAAAATGATAAAATATTAAAAAAACTCCATTTAAAAAATGCTTAATTTGAGGTTTGAAGCTCACTTGAACCTTAAATTAATCTAAACAGTTATAAAAACATCCTAACTTCAAACTACCATAAAATCCTAAATAATTGAGCTTTTTAAATAAAATAAAATGCGAAAATAAAGCTCTTAATCTTATATTTAATTTTTTCAAATAAAAAATCTTTTTATATTAAAAATAGTATGTAATAGCTTTGAAGTGATCTACTTTATATCATTAGATAGAATCATATAATAAAATCTGGATTATAATCTTTTAAATTAGTTTTACTTTAATACTGAGTATACTATACATATTAAAATTTTTACACCAATAGAAAGATAGAATTCTTAGCTTCATTTTGATAGTTTACAGTGTGAAAAATATTAATTTTTCATTGAGTTATTAATATTTTAAATATAAAATATGTAATTAGTTACTTTTTCAAAATTGAACTGTGTTATGCTGCAACTTGAGCAGCATGTGCATTAGAAAATGGCCTAATCCCTAAAATAATGACCCATGTGTACACCAAAGTCAACTCATGCCATTTAGTTTATGAATCAATGTATTTTGGATTGTATTTTGAATAGTCTTGCTTGGCATGTGAGCACTTCTTTGCTGTGTTGACCCATTCTGCCCATTAACGCCAAAAATCACTGTTAACAGAGTGTATATTTTAACCTGACAATTGGATTTTGCTTAAATATGAAATAACTTTGTTTAAATCTGAGGTATTTTTGGTTGTTGTCATAGCTTTTAAAACTACTGTATTGGTGTATTTATGTGGCTAAATTTACCAGTGACTGTTGTACAGTCATAGTACCACTCCCTTGTGGGCTTGTGGCTTCCTGGTATATATATTAACTATACTACTCCAAGATAAACATCATCTTATTCCTATTTCTTGACACTTCCATTTGGACTGTTGTCTTTCTGAATTCCAAATACTGAACTATAATTGGTTCAGTTGCAACACATCTGGCTTCTGGAGGGGTTGTTTGCCAGCCTGGGACCCTATATTCTTCTGTTTTTGTGGGAAAACAATATCATCCAGGATGGCACTATCAATAGCATCCAAGTTGTAACCAGTTCAAGAGAAGCGCTGGGGAGATGAGAAAGAGGTGACACATAACTGCCCAGGGTTGGTAAGATGATTGAACCTGCTACATTCACACCTACAGACAAGCAGCAAAGGGGCCACCCTGGCAGTTACCACCAGAAGAACTTCTCCAGAAGCTGCCCCTGAGGAGGGGGGATGGTTTCATATAGGAATGTATTGCAAGGTGCAATTGGTAGAGGAACAATCCAGGTTTGACACCATGGTTGCCACTTGGCTAAAAAGCCAACCCAAGGTTTCTGATCCTACATGGGACCGCTTTTAAAGCACAATCATACATCTATCACCAGGACCACATCCCTGATCTATACCTTTTACTATATAATTGAAACCAATATCCCAGATAAATGTAGCATTCTTATCTAATATTGCTATCTTAATTTGCACTATTAATGCTATTTCAATATGGCCCGCAGATTGAGATACTTGCAAAGACCTGGTTGGATTTTCCTTTGATTTCAAAAGTTGCCCACTTTTCATAAATGGGTTGACTGCTATGTCCATGAATTCTGTACTGTATTGCCTTGGTTATTCTGATCCTGTTATAATTCCAAACCCAATCAGCCCCCTTGTCTATCTAGTGAACAATTCCTGCTCTAATTCTACTATAAAAGTAGAATTCACTCTCTAAATAAAGACAAGTATATTCACATCTGTATTTGCTTTTATATTTTCAAGAGCTCCTTTCCTTTTGCTAAAGGAAATACTCTAATATTTTTCAAAGAATTTAGGTATGTCCCCTTAATTTTGCCCTGAAGGCTAACCCAAGGCTAGCTTCAAACCTCAACCCTTTTTTAATTAGGGTTTCCTGTTGTGTCCTCTTGGATGTTGTCCCCAAGAGCCGAACACGACACTCACACCCCCTAAGCCTCCTCTCTACACCTGGTTCTTATTTATATCCTTCTCAGAAGTGTATACATGGGTGATACTATCTAAATTTTATTCCTGCTACATCTAGACCAACCTCAAAGTTGGTAGGTTCCACTAGGGTTGGGGTGGACCACAGTGGGACAAGATTGGATTTTGCCCGGTATTTGCAACAAAATGTGGATCTGATATACTTTTCTATTTAGAATCCGCATTTTTGGAATGCTGGGCAATTTCCTGTTTCTGTCCAGGGATGGTCCGCTGCAACCCTAGGTTCCGCCAAGGGATTCTGATCGAACACAGATTATCTACCTGAGATGGTCCAATTTCAGTAAGAGACGTAGCCTGGGATATTCTGCCAGGGCAGAGGGAAGATAAGATCTACGCCGCAGGCAGTATGTGGAGCTGGGGAAGGTATATCCCAACCCGCCGAGAAATCTGGGCTGGGTGATCAGGGGTTAAGCTTGCACTAGCGGGGTTGCCGCTGCGGGGGTTTAAATTAAAAATGCCCGTTCAAGCCAGGCTTCGAATCGAGAACCGGCGGAATTCGATTTTCCAAATCCCAACCTTTTCTTCCCCGGTATCCCGGCCAATCAGTTCCTTGCCGGAGATATCATGTAGCTAATATGTTTTGACTGCTCCCTTTAAACATTGCTTTGGAAATATAATAAAATATAGTTCCCTTAAGAAAAGTATAGCTGATATGATTCTATGCGCCGATTGGCTGGCAGGTTGGGGAGGGTTGTGGTTAAAACCTGGGGGTGGGTGTCAGCATTCCTTCGTATCGCTCTGCAAATCGTTACTATGGGATGATGTATGGTGATAACCATCAGCTCTGCATAACCTGGAGTTGGAGCTGGTTGAGATAATCCAAGCTAACCGTCACGAGCCTGAAGGGTGTGCTCTGGGGCAGATTTCCGACCACCTTGGCATCATAGCTCGGTGTGATGGAATGCATACATTTTGTTTCCCTATAGTGAGTGGAATGGGGAGAACTCAATTTTCACCCCTCTTCTCCAGAACCTGGCTTGGGGAAGGTGCACGTGGACTGATTGTTGGGTGTAGCGCACATGCGACCAACAAGTATCGGCACTTGAAATATTTGAAACCTGATCATCTGGATTTAATAGATTGGTTGATGCAATAATCATTTAACTTACTGGGGCCAAGGGATAATTACATGTTAGTTAAGCTGAGTAGCCGATCATGGTTAGGGCTGCTTCGGCTAGCTTCCGGCTTGTGACCGGCACCGCCAGCTTGGTTTTTATAATATTACACTATTAAAGAAACTTCTAACCGGGGTACCAGAGCTGGGCCGAAGCGGTATAATCATGAATAGTTTTTATTTTCGAGCTGGGCTGCTTCGGCCAGTTTTTGGTTCGAGGTCATCCCGGTCAAATATTTACTTTAAAAAGTTTAAATATTAAGTATTTCCGTCTTGTCAAGCGCGGCCCATGGCCGGAAGCTAGCCGAGGCTAAGCCGAAGCATCCCTATTTTCGAGGCTCATAGCCGGTCGGTTACGGTCACTTTAATATACTCGGCGAATTACATGTGACCTTTAAAGCGGATATTGAACCGCTAAAAGAAACAAGAAACTTCTATTGAGAAGGGATGGGCATGAACGGTAGTGATGGGTGAAATTGTCGTACCATGGAAAGAACATAACTTGGCAGTTTATGCTGCTACTTTTATTGTTCATATGAAGTTTAAGGTCGGCGTCTGCACCACTCTTTTTAAGCATTGTGTATCAAATACCAGAGGGTTTCTTGCTTTAATGGGTCACGGGTTCGGATTGAGCCGACCCTTGTCAACCGGATCCGGCCCGAGCGGTTGGCAAGGAAAAAATGATTTGCGCAAGGGGGCTGCCCCCAACTTAAATTTAGAAGTTAAGCTTGATTCAGCTGGGATTCAAATTTAAGTTCCACCACTTACTAGCATCAAAAGTTGCCTCCTGGGAGTGATTTCCTTTAACGTACTCATGCCTATTTCCCGAACCCCCACCAAATATTACAATATTGTGAAGAAGCATCATTACAAGGGATTGCGCCAAACTGTAATCTAACTCCCTATCCCTGCTGAGATCGACAGTTCCAGTTTTAAATTCACACCAAGTTTCATGTCAACCTTGATAATGAGATTGCGCAATGTCAATAGTTTTTAGTCGATCCGATAAACCCCTTGCTCTGATTGTTGCATGACTCATCCGAGATCATTAAAGACAACGCAAACCATTGGCTAAGCCTTATCGCTACCAGAAGATCTTACTCGCATCGATTCCGATCTCTCCCGACCTCTCCCTGGACCAATCAAATGTCCTGAACCAGAACCTGGTGTGTACCCAAAGCAAACACCTCTCACCCACGAAATTAACTCCAGAAGTTTGGTTCAGTCGATTGGACCAAAATATAGCAAATAACAAAATCAATTTAGTCATTTCTCACCAATCAGCAGTGAAGCCAGAGTTGTATGGCAGGGAAATTAATCCAAGGCAACAATCAATTAACAGCAAGGCCTAGTAAACTAGTATTTTAATGTAGCTGATCGAGCAAACCTACTTTGATATGGCAAAGTGGGATTTTATTGACCCTGGATAAGGTGCGATTATATGAAATACAGGAACAAAAAATCAAGTCAGGGATGGTGGGTTAGTTGATTTAAATAGGTGATTAGTCGTCATAGTAGCAGAGGCTTTCGGAACTAAGCCTTTGACGTTCATAAATTTCCATCATATGACGGCGTTCCTCAAATGTTGTGTAGTCTGTCCCATCAAACAGATGTTGCAATTCCGGCCTCAGAGAAGCCTGTATGAAGGGGTGACTTAATATTTTTCCCGATGTTGGCCGCTCCCCAGGAGTGGTTTGCAACATCAAACTTAATAATTCAGCTGCCTGATAAACTATCAAAGGAGCATCAACCCCGGCATGCTGCCCGTATGAGTAAACTGATCCGGTAGGATGCAGATGCCCATCATTTCCACGAGCAACAAAGGAGTCGAGTTTAGCTATTATCCCTTCGGTTGTGGTAGACCGAACCATACTTCCGCCAAGATATTGTAGGTCGCACCCCGTGATATAAGGCTGTAGCATACATCCCAAAATTACTCCTGCGCCGAAAATGTCCACTTTGGGTGTAGGCTTAAAGTTGGGTTCGAACACTTCAGGGGCAATATAACCTGAATTATTAGAATTTTTCTTAAACTTTAAATTACCTGGAGTACCACAAGAGCGGCAGTTAGTATCGTCATTGAGCAGTGTAGAAAGCCCAAAATCAATCAAGACAAGATTATTGTCATCATCCGCCATCAGGTTGGAAAGGGTAACATCCATGTGTACAATATTGCGGTTGTGGATGCCGTGAAGAGCCTGGATTTGTTAGCTTATATGGAATAGCCAACGTTACCTTAGCCAACTGCCCAGCATACCTGGAGACGTCGATCAGGTCAAGCTTTAAAAGATTCAACCGACGGAGGACGGGAAGAACTAGAACGGAACGCTTCTTGTCATCCTCAAACGTATCTAGCAGCTGAATCACGTTGGAGAGACCTTCCACTTGTCGGAGGAAACTCGTCTCGCGCTCTGCATCAACGGGGTTGATTACAGTCTTGAAGGCAAGAGGAGTAAAGTCACTCGAGCGAACCCCAAACTCGATCTTGGACATGCCAGTCTAAAAAATTAGTAACCCGGTATTTGGGGTATGCTACCTCCAGCGAAGGGATAGTTTCATTGATTAGATAGAAGGGCCTGGTATTGGAAATACGTCTCTCGCAGGGGGCAATATAGGCTTCGGACTCAGGAAGCTCAGCTTTGGAGGGGATGAGCTAAGAATAATTCCTTCATCTACAAAATTAGTAGCTGTCGAGGCATGAGCAGTTACCTTCGGAAGAATCGGTGAAAGGCATGGCTTGGATTGAAAACGAAGGAAATCTCTTGTGGCTCCTTCGACTCCTCGTGGTAAAAGTGATCTCGGGTGACTGCAGGACAGATGTAGAGGGCTGGCGAGAAGCAATTGTGCGTGACCTGAAGCTGTTCCTCTGTTTAAACATCCTAGGTATGTAATGACTAGCGTTCGTTAAGAAATCCATGGACGTTGGTAACTATTTATGAGCCGTGACAAGTAAAGGTGACGATATACAAGTTTGTTTGGATAGAGAAGGAAGATTCCACACAATCACCCCCATTTAAGACGACTTGGAGTTGACATGAATGGCTTGAAATTATCCTGCATGTTTGATTTTCACAGGGAGCCTTGTCCCCTGAAAAGCTTCAAAGGCCAATTGCGATGCGGCGGGGGGAAATACCACCAGCCAATCAGATCCACGGTACTTGCTTAGTAGCGCCAGCTCTCAGTACGCACACAGGTTGTTACATGCACCAGGAAAATGACTATTTCTGATCACTCTATAGTCACTCTTTTGAGTGGATGAGGTGAATTTCCAGGAGTCGAGATCACTTGGAACGCTTCAAGAGAAATGGGGAAGCCAATCAACTGCGTTATCCTGAAATCAACCTAAAAAGGGAAGTTGAAGTGAGAGCAGCTCGCATGGCAATCAAACCTTGCCTTATCATTAAGGCACGAGACCTGCAGGCATCAGGTGCACACCTTGGGCTCTCTGATAAGCTATCCTCCAACCGCCCAATCAGATCCCATCGGAACCACATAGGCTCTAATTAACCCGCCCTTGTTTGCATCGGCGTATATAATTATACCATAAACGTATGTCGTTATGAATTCCCCGTTTCGCCGGCGGGAAAACCCATCCAATAAACATTTACAGGCATTCTTCTCGATCTTGTCAATAGACAAAAGCTTCTCCACTCACATGAACCCCCTATTCTACCGAAAAGAACTGACACGTTAAAGTTAACCCTTTCAAAGATCCAAACCCACCCGCCTACATAAGCTAAAGGGAACCTATAGACGCTATTTAAATGAAAAAGTTCTGCATCATAGATACCAGTGGCCCTTTATATAAAATAACCATCCTATCAAATGAAAAGGCAATATATATCCATATTAGAAAACTTTAAACTAACCCATTTCTAGTGTCAAGTATATACTTCTTAGAAGTATAATAAACGAGATAAAGGGGAAAATTAAGAAGAGCATGATACTTTATTTGATATGAGTTTGAAGTATAATATAGTATCATGAGAAGCCACATACCGTCCATGTACGTCATGGCGTTCATGAGGCTTGTCCAAGTAATGTTTCATTTATGTCACAGTAAATTCCATAATGCGGGGATTATTCAGCCAAGTAGGAAGGCTCAAAAAGCCGGAAACCCTTTAACAAGATTGACTGATTTAAGTCTGTTAAATCAAATGGTTGATCAAAAATGGGTTACAACTGCTCCAGTTTGCCAGTTGAATCTGATTCCCCCCTGTAAGCTGACGTTGATAAATTGACGTATTTGAGGTTTGCCTGATATGATCTTATTTATCAGCATGGTCATCAGAAGTTGGTCACTCAAGGGTTCTTTGCAAACTTGTTGCAACTGAACCAATGAGGATTCAGTATTTGAATTGGGGAAGACACAGTCCAATAGAAAGGACAGGAATAATAAGAATAAGGTATTGTTTATTATAGAATGCTATGATTGATATACTATATGAGAAAAGCCTCCGGGCCACAAGGGGGTGGCATGGTGGTATGTTTCATGTAAGATCTGGAGCCAAGGAATAACTCGTGCGGGATCAGCAGGTTGAATTGGTAGTGCTCCTAATTAGGAGAAAGTGCCCGCAGTTTGACATTGCCATCAGATTGGTTCATGGTGTTAGACACGTCAAGGGGCGGCTCATTGAGAGCCCCCTGTGTATCGTAAGATAGGTTGGCAGGCCAGTCTGGAAACTCATTTGCAACATTCTCCTGATGATTCTCACCAGAAGGAGTCCCTGGCAAACAGTTGGTTCAAACACCCCTCAGGTCACTGGGGAAAAAAGTTCCAGTACAGCTGTTCCACAACTCTATCCTCACCCGCAGAACCTTTCTTGGTTAGACCAAAGGCCTCCTTTTATCTGTTGACCTACCTGGTTGGATACTATTTACTTGGAAGATTCAGTTTGATAATGGGACGGTTTGCATTTGTAGGACACCTTGGTCACCTTGCTATAATTACAGTTCCTATTGGTTTGGTTATTGCAGGGCTCAACCTAGGGGCTTTGGCTCACAAGATTGGGGACTTGGTCCCTCTCAAGTAGGTCCCTGACAAAACTATAGAAGCAGGCAAGCAAGCAAGTTTATTCCTCCCCCTTTTTACCCTTCTTTATTTTGGCCTCTTCCATGAGGGCAGTGATAGTAAGCTCAAGCTGCTGCTTGATCTCAGAGGCCATGTACTTGTGCTTGGCTGCACCCTGGATGGCCTCTGTGAAGAGCAAGGACTTGGTGGTGGGCTTGGTGAGGGGAGGAGGTTGGCCAGATCTCTGAGCTTGGAGATAGGTTTTTCTTGCTCACGTTAGAGAAGGAGGATGAACTTGTTGAACTTCAGATGCAGCCCAAAGTTAGCCTTGAGATGCTTGCGGTAAGCCTCAATCACTGAAATTGTCTTCAGCTTGCCATTGATGGGAGCCCAGTACACTTTCACACAGCCTTGGCTCCAGCCTTAACATGCCTCTTAGGGACAAACTTCCTAATCCACTAGGGCCCAAATTATACCAAGTAAAGGTCTGGACTCCATATGCTTCACTATGTAGGGATCCTCTGAGAGAACCTCAAACCCCTGCACAGTGTGCTCTGGCTTTAAAAAGCTAAGGCACTGAATTGTGCCAGCACAAATTTTCAGGGATCTGAAATATCCCTGTAGCGCAACCTACTAAGCTCAGAATTGTCAGGAATATTCCTGACATCAACCCTTTAGAAAACAGCATTCTTGTCACAATGGGTCCCGCAGGTCAAGATAAAAAATGGCAGCAGTTCCCCTAATTGGGAAAACTATTGCAAAATGGTAAGGGTGCCAAAAAGAGATTAAAAAATCTTTTAATTCTACGCTGGGCTTTTATAGCCAGCCAGTCACCACCCGCCAGCCACCTAGCCAGCCCCCGCCCACTCCCACCAGCCAGCCTGCTGGCAGGGGACGACGCAACCCCCACAGTGGGACCGTCCACCCCTTCTGGATGGGGAAATTGTCAAATTGGGAATCCCAAAAAGGCAATTTTCCCAACCCCAAAAGGAGGAGAAACTGCTGTCCAAATTCAGAAGGGGCTGACAAGCTGCCCAGCACAACCATTCCTGCATTAACTGCAGAAGTCAAATCTGGATGCATGAAAGCATCCAATGATACACCAAACCGATGCAAGCCCAGAAGTAATAATCCATTGCCTGCACACCACTTTCAATTCCCCTCCCAAAAGGGAATTCCAGACAACACCAAGTGTTTGGGGTTCCCTGACCATTGTTTTGTACTATGCATGCCCCACCAAGGATGATAGTATATAATAAAGATCAATCACTTGATGGTAGTTTGTGCTATCATTGAGTGAAATCACCCCTCAATAGTATCACATAAATTGATTTAAAGACTTTACTCTACAAGAAGTTAAAAAAGGACACTAAGCTTTGTCTGCCCTTTCCCAGGACCAGAAGATGGACCATCTAATCTTCTCAGCTGCCCTCACAGCATGCCTAGGGATTGGGGTCACCAATATAATCAATAGCATGGGCCATTCAACAATCCATCTGGCAATTACTACTACCAGGAGCCGGCCCATCTCAACTCCTCTGAGCGGTACTCCTGGCCCATGCTGGTATTGCCCCACTCCACCTCGTCCATAGCCATACACACTTGTATATACTACGTACTTGGGTATTTTGCCGGTAATCTCCAATGCTATAACGTACCCACCAAGGTCCTTCAATTGATGATGCCAGTCTATCCAATTGTGCCAGCGCTCACCGGTTTCCAAGCCGCCAACTTGGTCCCTTACTTTGCTAAAGTACTTCCCCAATTGTTGGGTCTTTACAAGCATTGGCCTGTACATTGCAAGCAGCTACTTGGCGGCAGTGGGAGTGGCACCCCTGCACTTCCCTGCCCAATATCTGCGTGTATGCATTGAGCTGAGCTGGCTCAAAGTCCATGATACATATGCATGGGCCAGGAGAACAAAGACTTACCTTTTCCTCCCTGTCCAGGGTGGCCTGGTCCTTTTTAGCATCAGGAGGGTTGGCAAAGGTGCGTGGAGGCATCTTGGCATTGTTGGTGGGGAAAGGAGGGCAAGCGCTTAGCAGAGGATAGAAAAGGTGCGGGTATAGATGGCCTTGGTGGCCCTGGGAAGAAGGAAGAAAGCAAGCAGAATTGCCCAGATGTCAATCTGGGCATGGACTATCCAGAGCTGGTAGACCATCTGAGGGCAGGTGGTGAAGGTACCACCAACTAGCCAGGTTGGCACCCTTTTCACTCCATCAGGCTCTGCTGATTTGAGTAGCAGATGATGCAGTCCTTGACTCCTAGCCTGTCATTGTGGAGGCGCAAGCGGCCCCCACTTGGGAGCTGCTTGAGACGGTGAGTGAGTGTAAGCTCAGAGAGGGCATCCAATGTCACAGTAGGTTCCATCATGCCGGGAATTATCCACCCAAGCAAGAAGGCTCAAAAGGCTGGGAAATCTTTATCAAAATTGACCGAGTTAACAGATTTAAATCAAACAGTCAATTGGAAATGGGTTACGGCTGCTCCAGTCTGTCAGCTGAAACCGGTTCCTCCTTGCAAATTGACGTTGATAAATTGGCGTAATTTAAGGGTCACCCGATACAAGCTTGTTAATCAGCATGGTTGTCAGAAATTGGTCACACAAGGGTTCTTTGCAACCTGGACCAGATACTTACTTGACAGTGTGGAAGGAATAGGAGGCCAAGATTCAGGTGGTATTGCTTAGTCAATTTCTGATATATATTGAATAATTTTCACTGTTTCAACTCTAAGAGTTGAGTCCTCCCAAAATTTTACTCAATAAAAATCATTTATCCCTAGTTCTAGTTTACTTTTCCAAATGCATCCTGTGGTTGGGTTGTTACAATATATTCCGTACAATCTAATTCTCAACCAAATCATTTCAGGAAGATCATTTTGGGAAGATGGGCCCCGCAGTTGGAACTTTGTTGTCAGTGCCGCCCAATGTTAATTTTGCGCCAGCCAATCTTGAAGCCCCTCCCCCATTCTTGAAACTGAAAGTTGTGTTGCTTCCCAATGTCCAGAATTTTATTCTTAAGATATGTTGATGTTGTCTCAGGCCATTTATCTTGGGCTACTTTGGTTAGGATTAATTGTTCTGTAATCCTGGTATTACAGTTGGAAATTTTACAAAAAGATATTTGAAGCCACGTTGGTGGTTAATCATTAATTCTATATGGATTTGGATGGTAATCCCCATCCCTTAGAAACAGCTTCATTCTATCCCGCAATTTCTGTCACATCCAAGGCCTTGAGAGGAGGGGGATCAGCCACAATCCTTTCCCCCTCTGATGAAATTTACCAGCTGCTCTCAAGTGGCATCGGCTTGAGATTGTTGGGCTTTAAGCGCTTCAAGGCCTTGATATCCAGATCAGATGCTCAGAGGTGGGTGGAGGCAGGGATAACTTGAACAAGGTACCACTTCATCATCCTCGCTATCAGGTGGTCAGGAGGCTCACTTGGGTGGCCCTTATTGGCAGCCACCCTTTCCCAGCCCTTGGTGTTCCGGCAGACCCCACAAGACTTACCCTTACAAACAGAGTGCTTGCTCTTGGACGGCCAACTTGGATTATTGCAGTTGAAGATGGGGTTATCAGCAAGGTGCCCAGGGACACCCTTCATTGGCAGGATAGGAAAATGACCCAGGAAGGGCGGGGAAGCTTTGAACTCCCCATCCAAACTGCAGAGGTTGGGATGGCCAGTGGCCATGAACTCCTTTGCATAGTCCTACAGCTTCTCCTGACAATCAGAAGAAGGGAGGGGAGAAGAGCTATTGGGAGGGGAGGGGTTCATTGAGGCTTGCTTAGAGATCCTCTTCCCCTTGCCAGAAAAAGAGTTAGGCTCCTTGACAGCTTTCCCTTCTTAGTGCAGTGCTGCTTGATGGGCTCTGAGCCAGCCTTGGACTGATAAGAGAATAATCTATAAGATCAGCATTGGTTTTATTGGGTGATGAGTGGTGAGGAGAAGATGAGGATGGAGGGGGGATGAGTTTAGAGGAGAGGGAGTATTGGCCTTGACAGACTTCCTGGTACACTTGGTGGTGAGAGCAGGGACCTTGGAGCCCTTGAAGGTTTGGCCCTTGAGCTGCTTAGTGTTCTTGTTAGATCTGGACTAAAAAAGTCTAGTATTGTAAATAAAAAATACAGAAGATATAAACAACATAAAAAGGTAAAGCAAAAGATAAGTAAAAGGCATACATAGAAGGTGTTATTTGGCAAGAAAGAATATAACAAAGTAAAGATGTAAGGTCTCATGGTCTGGGGAAGATGATTATAAACTAAAGCTTTTAACCCAGTGATATTTATATTAGTCAAATACAAAAAGGTGGGCAAGGTCTGCAATAGCAACTGTACTAGGCTCCTAAAAGCTCATACCAGGTAAAATAAGGACTAAGGCGGTTTATTAACCCTAAGAAGATAAAATAGAGTACAGTCTTAATGATGGATGATTTGGTCAAAAAGTCAATCTCTAAGTCTGGGAATTTTTCTGCACTAGTGGGAGGATTAAAGCTATCAACAATTAAATTGTGTGTACTACTATAAAAACTACCTAACTGGTGAAGAAGAAAGTCAAAAGAAATCATGGGACCAAAGGTTAAAACTGAAACTAAAATTGAAGAGAAACACAAGCCACAAAACCTAACAAGTACCTTTTTGGGGTGCAAGTCAAACAATCTCAACTTATTGTTGAGACTGAAGAATCAAGCCTTTTTATTCAGCTCAGGAGAATGAGGTGCAACTTAGGAATTAAGAATTTTAACCTGAGAAGGTTAAATGGCATTGGATAAGTGAAGAGGTCTGAAGCCTTAAAAATGTAATCAAGTGTATATGAAAAGTAAGTGATTCAGAAACAGTTTTCTAACTTCAGTGTGCAGGCCCAGGGTTTGAAACCAGTTGCAAAAAGGTAAAGGGGGCTAAAAAATTACTAACCATCATTTTAAATCATAACTAGGCTTTAAAAAAGCCTAATTTTAACCCAAAAAGTGGAAAATGAAGAGAAAAAGGAGGAGATTGTGCATGGAATAATAATAACCAATAATGAAAAGACCTAAGCCAATGGAAGCCAAATAAATAAATGAACAGAGTAGCAGCTATAAAAGGTGAATCCTGACAAAAGAAAAGAAAAAAGAAATACAAAGTATAGATCTAAAGGGAAAAACATAGAAAATAAGTGATATTTGACACAGCCTCAAAGAGGTTAAGTCTAGCATAACATCTTAGGGCTAAACCAATAGAAAATATATTTATAAATAAAATAAGATGGATGAAATTATATAGGGAGCAGTAGGGAGGGCAATAGGACACATGTGCAAAAAGATAAGGTATCATGTGGGGTCCTTTTATTTGGGGGTAACCACCCCAAAACAAGTCAAGTGCCCAGTTTGGCCCAGTCAACAGCTGAAAGACCCAGATTCTCACTGCTGAGTGAAAAATAAGCTGAATTCTCACTGTCAAGTTTCTCTGAGATGAGCTAAAATCAAAATTACTATGCTTTTCACATATAAAACTTGCGTGATTTGAAACCGGGTTTGGAAGTTAACCCAAAATCTAGGCAGTTTCATAAGCCCTAAAACCAAAAATAAACCCTGAGTTAAAGAAGTAAATGGCCAGGATACGTTTATTGGTTGTAAGAGTATACAGGGGGAGCTGGGAGTGGGTTATTTATGATAGTGAGTGTTAAAAAGGTTAAGAAGCTCTCTGCACTAGTCACCCTAGTAAGGTGTCAACTTGGTGGGTATTGATTGGCACCCATAGGGAGATGAGATCAATTTAGGCTTAAATATGAGCCTTTGATTAGTTAAATATAAACCCAATTATGTGGCAAGTGGATAGTGTCAAACAGGAGGGGTGCCAACCTTCAGCCTATTAGGAATTACATATGAAATATATTAATAAAGTGGGCTTAATTTATGTGGCACCACTTGATCTACCAACCTGGAATAGACATTGTGTAAAGCAAGTGGGGTAGTTGATTGATATGGAGACCACTAAATCCAGTATAGTGGAGCTTGATTTACAAATGTGGATACTGCTAATAAATATATAATAGTAAACCAGTAAATTTATATAGGTGAAGATGTGTTTTATTAATAAAATTAAGATTTGGCTTAAAAAGTGTTAAACTGGCCACTTTTTCTTTTAGAGTGTTGAATATGAGTGATTTTCATTTTAATTAGTAAGTTTACTTATAGATTGTCCCTTAAATTGGTCTTTGAGCTAACCAATTTATTAAACAGATTAAAATTTGAGTGAATTTAATCTTGGATTTTGAGTTTGAACCCCTAAATTACTAGTAAAAATTAGCTTAAATTGTTTAGGCCAAAAATACTAATAGATTCACATATGGGGTAGGTGACTTCACCACAGTTGCTGGGAACATTTACCCAAGGCAGTTGTGTCGTTGTATGGGATGCTCATAGCCTTCTGGTGAATAGGTTGAAGTTGCTACCACTCGGAACAATAGAACTTAAACTTGTGCTGGTATAATTGGCAAGGATACCCTTACCTGGGTTAAGTATATTGATTTTTGGAGGGGAGATGGACCATGTTTAGATGATCTTGAGCCGGTTATTAACTTTAAACGGGTTGCGGATCGGTTCCGGAGTTTTTTTAAACTGAAGTCAACTCGTTGCGAGCGATCTGGTTGGTTAGATGCAATTTGTGCAAGATGATTTTTATTGGATACTTTGAGATTTTTCTGGGGGTGATTGTCATATTAGGGATCTCAATTGACACTTGGTTTTGAAGGGTATAGTGAAGTTGATAGATATTATAAATGTTCTCACCAGGAGATGATAATTTCATAGCTTGGTGATGGGTTAATGATATTATGTTTGTTGTTCAGAAGTGTTGTGGTAAATTACTAAGCAGATGTAAATATTTGGGTGAATGAGCAAAGGGAATCATATGTTTCATTACAGACAAGATACTATGTTGACCTGTGGTTCTATTCAAGGCAGCTCACCCCTCATATTAGCGAGGAGTAGTGAGGATAAAAGCAAGGTTCGCTAGCTCGTTCCGAATCCCAGTTTGTTAACCCCTGGTGCTCGGAGAAACCTTTGTTTCGGCACATGCAAAGCTGAACTCCCGATACACTACGCTGGTAACTCAGCCAACTGGCGGATGATACCATAAATGGATACCATAAATGGTCCAATCGCCGTCAGTGTGCAGAACTATAGCTGCCTTTGCTTTTGGTGGCTGAAGCAACAATGGTGCGGGTAAATGCAGATCGATAAACAAGCTACCATCCCTGCTGGCGACAAACGGGAAATCACCCTTCTAGAAGGCCTGCGTAGAAGACCAGCCCACTAAACGCAAAGCTACCCCCACATCCCTTCCAACAGTGGCCTCTATCCCCGCTTCAAACCAGCTATTTTAACATCTGTTTTGGACAGTTGGTTTTAAACCACCCATCCATCTGAAACCCATGCATATCAAGTTATTTATTTAAATATCTACTTTACCGCCCCTCGCCATTACGAGCTCGGCCCATCCCGCTAGCTTCCGGCTCGGACTCGCCACACGGCCATGTTGAATATTTAAATAGTTTTAAATAGCATTTCATTCATGGCGAAACCAACCAGGCTGGGCCAAAGCTTGCTGATGGGCATTAAACCCGAACTTACAGCGCAGCCAAAGCTACCACAATTCTATAACCTTGCCATCATCAAACCTAAGCCCAATGAATAAGTCTGGGGTCTCTCACATGACTCGTATTAAAGCGTGAGGCCCTGAATCCACAAGGTTGCAAATAGACCCCAAAAGATCATCTCCGCTCCCAAGCTTTCAAGGGTACCGTTCCTCAGCAGGGGTGAAGGTTGCCGCCTACATATGGCTACAAGCCAATTTAAGCCCCATGACCTTTCAACTAGACGATAGGGGCTGACGGTTAAATCGTAACCCGCTGTGGTTCGAACCACCAACCGCTTGCCTCCAAAAAAGGAAATAGGGTCGGGCAGGGGTACATTTTACCCATCGTTAATTACCCATATATCCTTTAAAACCCGTTTGAATTTCTTACCGATAAACCTAGGCTACAATCCCGCTCCTAAACATGGTGGGGTTAAAAAGGGCAATCCCACCATGCAAAATATATACTCGAGGTCGAACAAGAAAAGTTGAACTGCCATTCACACTAAATCCTATTAACGATGCGTTAATAAAAAACACCCTCAATTAAATCACCCCATTCAAATTTAAACCCCCTACAAGCCAGGATCAGAAAGAGATAATAACTCAAGTATCAACACTGACGATTGCCTGATCAGAGATTAGTTTCTGCAACAATTATATTTAAACAAAAACAAGCTAGAAACAGGTGGCAAGTAAACGTTGGACTTTGTAGGTATCCGACACATGGATTGGCTGACACCCAGGACTGATCTTTCCTGGGTTGGTCTCTTTTGCTTTGGTCTAGATAAGCGTAGGGTTGCTTTACTACATTGATCCTAAAGCTGAACACTATGATACTGCCTGAAACCATCACGTTCCACACCCAATCAGAGCTTTTAGGTAGCGTGACTGAATAAAGGTATTGTAGGTTGGAACAGAGTTAAATAGCCAAAAATTGCTTTACAACCCATTTCGTCATCGGGTTGGATGGATCCTGCGGCAAAGATGCTCAAGCTGGGATAGTTGACCAAGCATTCTTCGATCATGACGCGCTCAGGCATATTTTATGAGCACCACCCCAAAAGATTACCATCGCTCAGTGACGGCAGTATGAACTAAAAGTCACCATCACCCCAACTCGAATTAACAACTGCCCCCTGCAGCACTGGGTTCAAAACCCAAACTATCCAACCCTTTAAATATTGTCTTCTCTAGACCAAAAGTGGGCGGGTTCGATCCCGAAGGACCATCCCATGACCACCCGTGCTAGGGAAGAACACCAAACCATATCAACAGATGAAGGTCCAGGGCCAAACTTGGAACATGGATACCCTAAAATAAGGCCATCCTAGATGCCATCGCTAGAAGCCAAGGGCAGACGATCAGAAAGGTATAAAAACACCAAAATAAGTCCAATGCATCTTTGACCAGATATAGTGCTTCTCCACGATTAAAACCCATCAACTCACATTCCCAATTCCAAGTTCCTCCTGTACACTGCCAACAGTTGGGCAGATCCGCTCAACCATCTCCTCAGCTTCCGGCTCAGGGGTCACCAACTGGCCACAGAATCAACACTGCCACTCCAGAGAAGCTGCACTAGAGTATAAGTTAACCCAAGCTCCATCTCTCTAGAGCTTATCCAGCAAAAGCCCTAAAAGTTGCTGCTCAGATAGCTTATTGGTTCATCAAACTTCTGGGGCAGCTCTTAGCATCTCCCTAGCTCATGAGCGTTTAGTATCAGAGGCCTATACTGCCAGGAAGACTTTCTTGATCATGCAGTTCAGGTCTCCTGACCACCAGGAAATCTCAGCTCAATTCCTGGGTAAGAACTCTATATTACCAGCCCCTTGCAGCTGGCGGCTTTACATGGCCTTTTCAAAGGCATGTCAAGGTAGTCTCACCTTTGGCTTAACCCCACTCCTGTTAAATATGGCTGGGTCAGTACCCATGAATCTTCTTCAGGAGCTCCAGATCAGATTGAAGGCCTCAATTTTTATCTTTCAGATCAGTTTGAAGGCCTTGGTTTTTACCTTTGTCCAGCAATCCCCAACAAGATGGAACCAGATGTACCAATTACAGAGAAATAGGTTACCCTAAGATCCAAGATGCAACAATGCTGTTCACTGGAGGGGCGCCATCAACTCCCTCACCCACTCAGGAAGAACCTGTTTAAGAGTAACAGGGACCTACCACCCCTTTTCTCACCAGATTTCATAAGATCTGAAACTGGCCAATAATGAAGACTAGTGAAGCTGAAAGCAATAAATAGTTTTGGCAGAAGGAAAAATTCATTAACATGGAGGATCTCCAGCTGATCTCTGGTATCATATGGGCCAAGCCCCCCTGGGCTGCTGAACTATGTAGTGGGGGTAGACCAAGCTGCTGGTATGTCGGGCTCATGAGCCTAGTCATGGGGTACCTGATAGCTCACAAATCTGCAAGTGAGAAGTTCTACCTTCTCCATCAATATCTGGATATTCAAAGATCCTTACCTCTCTCTTGAGCTTCTTCAATGCGTAAAGTTCTCCCTTCTCCACCACTATCCAGATGTTCAAATATCCTTGTCTGCTCTCTGGAGCTTCTTTAATGCATGAAGTTCTCCCCTCTCCACCAATATATGGATACCCAAATATCCTTGTCTGCTCTCTAGAGCTTCTTCAACACGTGAAGTTCTCTCTTTTTCACCCCATCCAGATGCCCAAAAATCCTTGCCTGCTCTCTGGAGCTCTTTCAACGCGTGAAGTTCTCCTTTCTTCAATACTATCCAGATGTTCAAATATCCTTGTCTGCTCTCTGGAGCTTCTTTAATGCATGAAGTTCTCCCTTCTCCACCAATATATGGATACCCAAATATCCTTGCCTGCTCTCTGGAGCTTCTTAAATGTGTGAAGTTCTCCCTTCACCACTGCTATCCAGATATCCAAAGATCCTTGTCTGCTCTCTGAAGCTTCTTTATTGCATGAAGTTCTTCCTTTTCTACTGCCATCCAGATGTTCAAAGATAATTGCCTGCTCTCTGAAGCTTCTTCAATGCATGAAGTTCTTGCTTCTCTACCACTATCCAGATACCCAAAAATATTTGCCTGCTCTCTGGAGCTTCTTCAATGCATGAAGTTCTCCCTTCTCCAACGCTATTCAGTTGCCCAAAGATCCTTGCCTGCTCTCTGGAGATTCTTCAACACATGAAGTTCTCCTTTCTCCACCACTATCCAGATGCCCAAAGATCCTTGTTTTCTCTCTGGAGATTCTTCAATGTGTGAAGTTATCCTTTCTCTACCACTATCCAGATGTTTAAAGATACTTGCCTGCTCTCTGGAGCTTCTTCAACATGTGAAGTTCTCCCTTCTCCACTGCTATCCAGATGTACAAAGATTCTTGCCTGCTCTCCACAGCATCTTTAATGCGTAAAGTTCTTCCTTCTCTTGTGCCATTCAAAAACCCAAATTTCTTTGGCTTCTCTCTGGAGCTTCTTTAGCGCGTGAATTTCTCCCTTCTAAACTGCTATCCAGATGCTCAAAGATCCTTGCCTCT
The DNA here is from genome assembly GCA_014839935.2 of Entomophthora muscae. NCBI lineage: Eukaryota > Fungi > Entomophthoromycota > Entomophthoromycetes > Entomophthorales > Entomophthoraceae > Entomophthora > Entomophthora muscae. The sequence continues at coordinate 472,870 of QTSX02006416.1, forward strand.
CTCTGGAGCTTCTTCAACAGATGAAGTTCTCCCCTCTCTACCATAATTCAGATGATCAAAGACTATTGCCTGCTCTTTGGAGCTTCTTCATTGGGTAAATTTCTAACTTTTTTACTGCCACCCAGATGCCCAAAGATCCTTGTCTGATGTCTAGAGCTTCTTCAACACGTGAAGTTCTCTCTTTTTCACTGCCATCTAGATACCCAAAGATCCTTGCCTACTCTCTGAGTTACTTCAATGCGTAAAGTTCTCACTTCCTTAATGCTACCCAGATGTTCAAAGATCCTTGCCTTCTCTCTGAAGCTTCTTCAACACGTGAAGTTCTCCCTTCTCTACCGCCAACCAGATGTTTGAAGATCCTTGTCTGCTCCCTGAAGCTTCTTCATCACGTGAAGTTCTCCCTTCTCTACCGCCAACCAGATGTTCAAAGATCCTTGCCTGCTCCCTGAAGCTTCTTCAACGCGTAAAGTTCTCCCTTCTCTAACGCTATCCAGATGCCAAAATATCCTTGCCTGCTCTCTGGAGCTTTTTAACCCCTGGGATGACCATCTGAGGTGCTCTCCCAACCTCAATCTCCAAGTGATTTATGCAAATCTTTCTACCTGAAGTTAACCACTTTCTGGGGGGAACAATCCCAGCATCACATAAGGTGTGATAGTGGATAGTTTAATTGGATCAATAGGCAAGTATTGTGCTTCCCTGACCAACCAATGAGACCATAGCTATACTGAGATCCTTGCCTACGCCCAAAAAGATTTAGAGCAGCCAGCCCTGATCCTGTATCAGTTAGACTTTCCCCTGGCTGGATTTAAAGCGGCTTGCCAGGGATAGCCAGAAGACCCTGGACCATTGTGAAGCCCCTGACCTTGGTGCAGAGGTTTATCTTTCTCCAACCTAGATGCAGAAGGCTAGGTGAAATATGCAGTGATGACAGACCTTCCATATTGGGGCAAAAGCCTGCTAGGTCACTCAGATCCCAAGGGTGTAGATCAAAAGGGAGACTCCTGGAGAGAGCTTTGGTGCCTACTTCCTTACTGCCCAGGCAGAGGCCATAGGGGCAGAAGGCCTAGCCATAGCTACCTGTCCAGGCTTGGTGGACCTAAAGATAATTTCCTGAAAGGTGGCAGCCACCTAAAACAGGTGACATACCATAACTTGACCCCCCTTTGTATGGAGCTGGGCATCAGAATATACCTTACAGCCCAATACCACACTGCTATCAATGCTATCACCCCCTCCCCAGAATCTAGGTGATACTAATCTGGTTGAAAAGCCTCCCCACCCCAACAACAATAGGTCTCTGGAAATCTCAGAGGTGGGCGCTAGGCAGGTGCAGAACAAAACAGATATTAGAGCAGAGATCCAAGATCATCCCCTCCAGCTGCAAGAGAACTTACCAAAAGAGCTGCTCCCCAAAGTACTTACTGAGGGCCATTGAGAAATAACAGTTCAGTACAGGTCCCAGTTGATTTCCTTTGAGGCCCATGAGAATTATGGAGGTGCTGCTAGCTGAAGTAGAGGATGGGCTGCATAAGAACAGATGCTATTGCAGCCAGATCCGTCTCTTGACCCCTCCTGTTCATCAAGGCACCCTGGGAGGAATCTTAACACTTTGCATGCCACCATCATGATGTGCAAAGCTTTTGTTGACCCCGGCCCCCTGAAAATGAAAGTTTGTATCCTGGATATATGGTACCCTCCACCCTCATAGCATACTATGCCCAACTATTCTTAAGCCTCCCCAGGCAGGCCACACCAAAACAACTTTATATATAGGTGTAGTGAGGCATCTCCTTTGCCTGGAAGATGTGATTGTACAGAAGAGGGCCTGGCCAGATCCAAGCTTAGGGACCTACCCAACTCTGATCCCAAGGGGAACATTCATACCCTCATTCAACTGCACATAATTTCCGTGTATAGGAAAAACCAAGATAAGGCAACCAACTTCTTGAACCAGCTAGAGGTGGCTATCACTGACCCTATTGTCCCACACATGCCCAAGAAAAGTTGGCCCAATGCAGCAGCCAAGGAAGAATTGCTTCATGGGGTTAAAAACAGGGCAGGGGTTGCCAAGGGCAAGAGCAAGGGTTTGATTATGCAGTTCCAAAGGGATAGGCTTTTGTAGACTTTGCTGACCAATCCATACAGAGCCTAAGATACTCAAGGCACTGGTGAACCCATAGTACACAATAAGCATGTTGCCTTGGGCCAGCTACTGACCCCTATGAGACTCTCTATTGAACCCTAATGCCAGCTTTCCAGGATAAATTTAGCCTTGATGATATGATGTTCTATCTTTTCCAGTGGGGAACACCTTTGGGCATTCTAAAACATAAAACTGGCCCAGAACCTTACCTGCGCCTCCAGTTTGTATGGGTCATGGGTGCTATACTCACAAGGATGACTTGTCTAAGGTCAACTTTCATTGCTGCAACTGCAAGGACACTATGTCAACACCTCTAACTCAGCAACAGGAGTCCATATGCTTTTCCTCAATATAAAAGTCTCTAGGGAAAAGATAGAGCGGAGTAGGGACAGAGGACTCTTACTTTGCAACTGAGACCAGCAATAGTTTTCACACTAACTACCCTAAAATAAACTCTGGGATCACAGATGACCTCCTTGGAACAGCAAATCACTACCCCAATAGTGCTGAATCCTTTTCCCTAAAAACGGCTTCTCAGGCAATGCTTTGAAACAAACAATGGCTGGCAACATTAATGTGGTACAGCCCTATAGCCAGGCCAGAGTCAAAAATGTTGAGGTGCACAAGGTTGTTGATAAGCCTTATACCAGTCAGCTACTGAAAACACCCCTGATGAGGAACCTTCAAAATTGACTGAGACTTTTTACATGAAAGAGTTAAATGGTGGTATCCCCATGGGTACCATGAAAGCCCACCACCCCAAGCTATGTTGCAGCATTCTTGGATCCTTATCCATGGCTGATGATCTTGAATGTCAAAATTGACAGCCCCCTTCTAATATTAAAGTGCAATCAAGTACAAGGATCAACCCCTGAGCTTTATTCTCCACTGCCTGCCAGTTCAGAAGGCCAAAAGCATGACTGCCTGCATCCTGCCAATAGCAAACCTGAAAGGAGATTCAATGCAAGCCTGCTGGGACCAAAATCCTTGCCAACATCATAGGAATTTTTGAGCAACCCACCTGTGTCTGACAATAAAAGTTTTCACAGAGTGGCAAACTGCAACACTAGCAGGTTGGGCAGTGAAATTAGCAACCCTGCCAATAAGAAACCCATCAAACCTTCCCCATTCTAAGTAATACTTGCCCTGTAAACCCACCCTATGCTATAACAATCAAGGATAAACCACCACATCTGATGTCAGAAGTTTCTCCAAAGTGACAGCAAATGAAGCTGGTGGGTTGGGCAACAAAATTAGCAATTCTGCCAATGAGAAATGTCCTAAACCCGCCCAAAATCCAGGAAATGATGCAGGCTGTCAGAAATTGCGCCATTAAGGCTAGTTTGATATGGCCTTCAAATAGTGATAAGTGCAAATATTTGGTCAGGTTTGCCTTTGACCTTGGGAATTCCTTGCCTTCCATAAATGGGTCTGTTTCAATGTTCACCAATTCCAGAATACCATACCTGTCTTCAACTGATCCTGGTATGAGTTCAACCCAAAGTGACCCCCTCTGCCACTCTGTCTGCCTATTGAGTGATCATTGACCCTTGTCTACTATTTAAGTAGAATTAATTCTCCTAATAAAGACAAGTTTATCCACATTTGTGTTGGCTTTTGTATTCTTCAAGCTTTTTATTTTCCTTTTTGCCAAAATTAAATCTTCTTTTTGTATTCCATGAAATTAAGGTACATGTCCTTAATTTTGCCCTGAAGGCTAACCCAAGGATAGCTTTGAACCTCAAACCTTTTTTATAAAGGTTTCCCGCCATGTCCTCCTGGATGTTGTCCCCAGGAGCCAAGCATAACAAAGGCCCTGAAAACCTGCCCAATGCTAACAACCAAGTTGTTGAACAGAAAGATCCAAGAGTCAATTCCACAGTGACAGCCAATGGCAGCCTGCCTGCTCCTGATGCCACCCTGCCAGCTCTAGAATCCTGATTCCAGCCTACCTGAGCCCAAGAAACCTGACCTCACAATGAGGCCTGGAAAAGCGGTATAAATACCTTCCAGGCTAAGGCTGAACCCCATTTTCATTTTCAAATAAAGGTTATGAGATATTGGTTCTCTCAAATATTGACATATTTTATCTTAGTCATCTGCTAATTCAACTCTAAATCCTCTGGCCCAATGTCAGGAATATTCCTGACATAAATATATTAACAAGGAACAATGTTGGAAAAGAATGGAGATTTTCTGGACAAGGAGGCAAAATTTAATGAGGACTTTCCCCCTTTAATTGGGGAAAATAAAAATCAAACAAAGGACAAAATGGAATTTAAAAGTTGCCAGAACAATTTAACATCCAAGCAGGCGCCCGCTGCAACCATGCAGGTGCCTGCCACGCCTGCCAGCACCCTCTGCCAGCCTCCTTGCGCCCAGTCAGCTGTCAGTGGGCCTCCTGCCAACCCCCTGCTTGCCCACCAAACCCCCACTGCCCAGCTAGCCACCCGCGAGCCCCCTGCCAGCCACCCGCTTGCCCAGCCTGGCACCAGCAGGCCCGCTGCCAGCCTCCTGCTTGCACCCCGCCAGGCTCCCACCCGCGCACCCAGCCAGTTGTCTGCAAGCCCCCCTGCTTGCTTGCCCCCTGCCTGCCTTCCAGGCGCCAGCCAGGCCCCTGCTGGCCACCCGCTTGCCCACCCAGCTGCCCGCTTGCCCGCCACCACCCCCTCAGCCCACCTGCCCGCTCCCTGGTCCCCAGTTGGCTACCAGACACTCACCCAGGCTCCAGGCCCTATCTTACAACCAATCAGATGTCCCCACCACATGCAGCCAATCAAAAAATCCCTTCCTTGCAAGGACAAAATGATGAATAATTCTTGCCTTTCAGAAGAAGGGCAAATTCAGTTTCAGATGCTGTGGAATATTCTGACTCCCCAGAAGATGGGAAAATTCAGGTTCTAAAGTTGAAGAACAATTCACCTCCAGACCAATGGGCTTCAAGGGACCAAATTACATGCTTGGGTCCAGACCCCAGTCAGACTAAGCCTCCCAAGACTAAAATAGAATTTGGAAATTCCACGAGTTTTCAGCATCACCTGACTCCACTTCCAGGGAAAATCATTGGCTCCAGGCAAGAATGGCCTAACCCCCAACAGATTGCCCGGGAAATAAGAATTTGACCACCTGCTCAAACCCCGATTCCCAATCACCTTGTCCAAACTTTTGGGTTCCCCAATCCCTTGCTTTCATCCCCACTTGCAAAACTTTGCAAGTGGGAAGCACTATAAATAGGGGACCCCCCCCTCAGTAATAGCTTGTGCTATTATTGAGATTAATACCCTCAATAAAGTGAAATCTTACTTAAAAACAACTTAAGTCAACTTTAATAGTTAAGCCCCAGCCAACCCCCTCCAATCCAAGGAAGATGAACCACCTCATCTTCACAGCTGTGCTCACAGCTTGCCTTGGGATTGGGGGCTACCAACAGAGATCAGAGTTCTTTGGGCCCTCACCAGATGGACTAGGTCATGACCCTCACTTTGACCCAGGACAACTCAACTCCTCACACACTGGTCCTTGGCCTCCCCTGGTGTCCCCGCATTCCACACTGTCTATTGCAGTGTACACCACTCTGTACTACGTCTTAACCTACTTTGCCAGAAGCTTCAGAAGATACAACGTCCATACTAAAGTCTTCTGCTGGTTAATGACCATATACTCAATCATCACTGCCTTGACTGGGTTCCAATTTGTCAGCCTCCTGCCATACATGCTGCAAGTAGTACCTACCATCTCTGGGTATTACACCCAACTGCCAACCTGCCAGCAACCTATTGTCCTCTAGGTGCTCTCTTTGGTCCCATCCACTTTATACAGTACCCTTTTAAGCCTGAATACAGATACTACTCATCTGACAAGATACTAGTGCAAGATCCCTTGGCCTGGTCTAAAGAGCTGACCAGATATAACAGAAAAAGCTCTTGGTATATTAATGAACCCAGACTGCTGAAAGATAAATACAACTTTCTTACTGCCTACCAACTGGACATGGAGCTGCCCATAACCCCCAAACTAATGCCTACAACTGCAACCAAACTACCCCCAGATCACACCAATAAGCTATTTGAAATTTTGTGCATTATCCTCACTTGGGTGATTGGCACTATAGTCCTGCCTGCTGGCCTGTGGTCCTGGGTGGGAAAATCAATTTCATACCTAATTAAGTTAGCGCCCATCTTATGATGGTCTTTGCCCACCCTGCTCAAACCCAGACAATTATGGCCTGGCTGCCCAAGGTTGGTTTCCTGACAGAGATGTACATTTATTAAACAGAATCAGCTCTTCCTAATGCCAATGTACCTATTCCAACATTTTTTGAGCAAGGTTCAGGTTTGCATTTCCATTGACACAGGTGCCCTTACCAACATTGTATCTGCTGTGTTGAAACAGCAGGCTTGACCCACCAGTAAGGTTCCAAGTAAGCAGGTTTGTGACCTGCAACCTGGTTATACAGTCACTCAAAGCCAAACTAGGAAGTTGACTTGAATTGCCAACTCCAACAACATGAACAAATGATGATCCCTTACAGTGAATACCTTGTTTTGGCGCTTGAATCATTACCAGGTTTAGGCCACCCCCTTCACCATCCCACTCTGTGATCAACACTATCATGTTCCAGTTATCCACAATTCACAAAGAATATATAATACTTATCTCTCAATAAAGAACATTATCTAGTTTCCAAATATTTTTCCCCTTGTAACTCTGCTAAAACAGCACAGTTACAACAGCTGGGTTGGTGAAGCGCTTAGGTCTAGCTTCATACATTGATCATAGGAAGTAATATATGACATAAGGCCAAAATAGTATTGTATCTAAGATGAATATAGTGCATTACCCCTGCATCTTGATTATTTAGCTGTATTGGTCCCTGCATTTGTCCTACTGAAAGCTAATTATGGTATCTTAACTGGCACCTTGTTCATGAGACAGCATGGAGTGAAGACAGACCTGGCAGCTGCTTCATTTGAGGTTCTGGATCAGAATATACCTCTCCTTTATTGCTGTGACAAAGACTTAGCTCCACTAAGGGCAACTCCTAGTATTATCCTATTATATATAAATGAACTGGTGCTTATTCACTATTGAAAGCTAGGAAGGAAAACCAAGAACATATATAGTCAGTTTCAGGAATATAAGGGTTTACTCATCTGTGCCAATTTTACATTTGCAATCCCTGCAGTCCATCAAGTGTTAGTTGAAACAGGCTTGAAAGTAGACATATCCCAAGGACTGTATGGAAAACAGCAGTTATCTGGAAAAAAATCCTGCCTAGATCCATTGGTTGTACCTGGCATTATACTTCCCTGCCACAGGGCCATTATAATAATATTAGCCAATTTTAATCAAATATCAATTTAGGTTTAGAAAAACCAAACAGTGGCCTATCTTTATCTTGTGCCAGTAGAGGAGGTTAAGTGGATACAAAACTTTGGTACTCTAGAGGAATTCAGGATTTAATCTGGCACTGAAATCCAACCTGTTGTATGCATCATCATCCCCCATGAGAAACTGGCGGGATTAACTGTAAAAAAGTAACTGCCTTAGCGCTATTTGAGAAATATTCATCCATTTTTGCAGAGGACAAACTTGACCTTGTTTTGGATAAGGATATCTTTTAGCACATTAATAAATGCTATTAACAACCTATTTTCTATGATCTATCAGTCACTTGCTCTCAACAGAGATCATGGTGAGCAAATAGATACAGTACTTTTCAGACCTGTTGAGATAAACAAATATTATTCAGTTTAGAACACATATGTTGTAAAATATGGCGGTGGTTGCTTAATGCTACAATTAGTTAGTCAGTAATCCTAACTCTTAATACTATACCTTTGGCTGGTATAGTGATAGTCTGGTGCAGACATAATAATAAAAGGTATAAAGAAAAAACTGGTACTTTATTTGATACTGGTACACTAATATAGTATGGGGCAGCAGAATTGCCATCAGAGGGAAGGAGGCACTGACAAAAGAACTTGCCAAAAATAGGAGAGGGAAGAGGCACACCAGAAAGAGCCACAAAAGAAAATAACCGGTTTCACCTGCCTTGCCTAATGAAGGCAAGTGGCACTAATTGTGTCATCTAATCATTAACCTCATAAGTAAAGCCCACACTAAATATGCAATAGAAATACACTTCAAATACCTGTTTTTAGGCTTTTAAACATATTTAACCTGTGTAAATTCATGCCACAATAGGACAATTCCGCAAGAGATCCATTGTGCTGGATCCTAAGTGAGCATCTGGAATGTCTAATCTATTCAGGATCTTCAACAACATAAGCTCAGTCACACAGAAAATTTCAATTGGAACCAGTTGAAAGTCAATTTACTCTATAAAGCTTCAATTTATCTTGGTCTGGAAAAAATAGTCAATCACACAACAAGATTAAAGTCAAATAAAGAATCCAGAAAGTGAGACAGTAAAAAAGTAATCCATATTCAAAACAAACACAAACCAGTTACATCCTGAAGCATTCTACATCAATTGAAATAATTATTAGGTAATTAAAATGATACAAACTGTCACAAATGTCATTTCAATACTTGTATTGAAAATCTGGGGATCAAACCATGGCCCTCAGAAGATGTCTTGCACCAATCAGGATAGATGAGGACCCTTCAGTCCACCAGTTGTCACAAATGACTTTTCAATATTTTTATCAAAAACCCAGTAGTCAAACTCTAGCCCTCAGAAGATGCCTTGAACCAACCAGGATGGACAGGGACATGTCATGGTAGATTCCATAATGCCGGGTATTGTCTGTCCAAGTAAGAAGGCTCAAAAGGCCAGAAAACCTGTATCAAAATTGACCAAGTTAACAGATTTAAACCAAACAGTTGATCAAAAATGGGTCACGGCTGCTCCAGTCTGCCAGCTGAAACCAGCTCCCCCTTTCAAACTGACGTTGATAAATTGACGTAATATGAGGGTCACCTGATATGAGCTTGTTAATCAGTATGGTTGTCAGAGACTAGTCACACAAGGGTTCTTTGCAACTTGGACCAGATACTTACTTAGCAACGTAGAAGGAATAGGAGGTCAAGACTCAGGTGGTATTCCTTAGTCAATTTTTCTGATATATATTGAATAGTTTTCCCTGTTTCAACTCTAAGAGTTGAGTCCTCCTAAATTTACTCAATAAAAATCAATTATCCCGAGTTCTAAATTTTAAATTTTAAAATGCATCCTGTGAATGGTCTGTTACGGTATATCCTGTAAAATCTGATTCTGAACCAAATCATTTCAGGAAGATGGGGCCCAGCATCTGGAACTTTGTTATTGGCGCCTCCAAATGTCAATTTCATGCCAGCCAATTTTGCAGCTCCTCCCCTCATTCTTGAAACTGAAAATCATGTTCCTTCTCAATGCCCAGAATTCTACGCTGAAGATGCATTGATGCTTTCCCAGGTCCTTTATCTTGGTTTACTCTGGTTAGGACTACTGGTTCTACTTAATCCTGGGGTTTCAATTGTAAATTTCACAAAAAAATATCTGAAGCCACGTTGGTGGTTAATAATCAATTCTATATGGATTTGGTTTGTAATTCCCCATCATTTAGAAACGGCTTCATATTATCCAGTAATTTCTGTCACATTACTCAACTATTCTACGTCTGAGTTTTTGGAAGCAGTTTGTCATGAATTTGTGTTTCTTTTCTTCTGCTCTGTTGAGATATCTGCGTTTAATATGTTTATTTGCATCAGTTCATTTCTGAGTTTTCAGTTTGGGCTTTTCTTTAATTTGTGGTTTCCATCTCCAGTTGCAGTTGTAGAGACTGGATCCTCTGTTTCCTATTTCTGTTGCGTCATGTTATTTTGGCGTCCATATTATTTTCCTGCTCCACCCACTGATGAAATTTTGCGTGAAGTTTTTTCAGCATTATCATTTTATTACAGCTCTAGCCTTAGTCACAAATCCCAAGTTTACCACGTGATGACAAAGGTTTCTGAAGATGCCTGTGAATGGTTGTTGTCTGCGGTGGAGCGCAATCAACATGTTTTAACTGAGAGTGCATCTTTATACCCCTTGTTAAAAAATTTGTGTGTATCTATTTAGGAGCTTAAAGTATATTGTAAGATGTACGCCTTCCACCAGGGTAAAACTCCGCTTTTGGTATTCCTTCTTCAGTTTCTTACCTACGGCCGTACAATCAATGTCCCCAAGGTGAATAAACTCTCAGCGTTGTGGTTAGCAGTTGACCAGACTGCCCAAGATTTGGCAGTTTGGGATTCCCCATTAACCACAACTGAGGCCCTGGTAAGTCAATTTTTTCTCTGGTCTCAAATCTGTCTACTTCCAAACAAGGTATGTTGGTAATTGAAGATAAGCCTGCTGCGCGCTCCTGGTTTTCTGGTTCTGGGCCCGCAATAGTTCCTTCCAACCAAAGCCAGGATTTTTCTTCCCCTAGCTTGTCTCAGCTACAATTGGCGGTGGTGAACAAGCCCGGTGATGTGAATGAGGTCCCTGTAGTGTCTGGTCCTGATAGCTCCTTGGCAATGCTTCAGCACGTTGTACCTGCAAAATCTTATGTTATTACGTCTGAAGAGTTGCCCCTTGTGCCTATCAATTGTGATAACCCCATTCTTCTGGCTGCTGTCCAAGAAATGATTGAGCATTACTTCCAGAAGCATCCTGCATCCTTAGCTGTCGTCTGTACTGCCAATGAAAAACAAGACCCTGCCAAGATTGCTACCTTTGCTGCAAATAAATCTACTTCTGGTTACTTCTTGTTCTATGGTAGCATTGATAATGGTCAGACTATCTATCAGCCAGCCATTTTGTTGGATACAGGTGCTTCCAAAAATTTCATGAGTGTGAAGACTGCCAACTTGCTACAACTCAAGTACCACCCAGGAATGCTTGTTAGGGGTGGGAACTGTCAAACTTTTCCCTCTTTCCAGCTGAAGAAGTCAGTTACTTTTATAGTTGCAGGTCAGTCCTTTACTGCAAGGTTCTCCATTTGCTCTTCCCTGATGTATCCTATCATTTTGGGGGTGGGTTGGTGGAGATCATAATGTATCAACCTTACTGAAAGAAAATGCGCTACAGGTGGAACACTCTTCAGGTATATCTATTTGTATTCAGCTGTTAGGTATATCCAAAATGGAGCAATCCTCTCAGACCATTCAATTGGTTCCTGTCCCTGCAAATTCAGATTTACTGGCATGTTTACAACCCTGGTCTGCAGCATTTGACGCTACCAGAGGCAAGGTCCACCCAAGCACACTCAGTTTGACTTTGACTTTAAAGTTACTGTTGATCTGATTAGAATTGCGTCTCCTATTTACCCTTTAACCTTGAAGGAAGACACATGTTTGGAAGAGTAGACTTGTGACATGTTGGCAAAAGGCTACATTTTCAAGAAGGCTTTGTTGATCTGCTCCCTGTTATTGTTTATTCAGAAGTCTGATGGGTCCCTTTGTCCTTGTGTTGACTACAGGAATTTGAATAACATTACAATTCCAGATCCTTATCCTTTACCCCTCAAAGCACAGATCTCTAGGTGTGTTGAGAAGGCCAAGGTATTCTCAAAACTGGATCTGTTGAATGCTTTCAATCAAGTCAGGATTGCAGAAGGAATGAAATAGTTAACAGCATTCAGAACCAAGAAGGGTATCTTCCAGTTCCGTGTAATGCCTTTTGGATTGAAGAATGCCCTGGCTTGCTTTCAGCGGTTAATTGATTCAGTCCTGGGGGATCTCCTAGGTGTTTGCGCCATTAAATATATGGATAATATCTTGATGTTTTCTCTGGATGAGGAGTCTCATAAGGCTCACTTGTTGGCATTTGTAGAGCGCATTCTCCAAGCAAACTTGATCATCAAAAGGAGTAAGTGTGAATTCTTTAAACGTAAGGTTATCTTTCTGGGTAATATTATCTTTGAGGATGGCCACACCATTGCCCGTGACAAAGAAGCTGCAGTTTGAGAGTATGCTACGCCTGTGACAGTATCCCAACTTTGTAGTTTTTTTGGGTACATGTACGTTCTTGAAGAAATTCACCCCCCACTTGTCTGAGGTGGCCGCCCCTTTATATTTGGCTAGTGGAAAGACGACTTTAGTCTGGACGCCTGAGTGCGCAAGTGCCTTCTCAGAAGTCAAGGCTCTTTTGTTGTCCTCCCCAGTGCTAAGACATGTGGATCCTGAGCTTCCTTTTGTGGTTTCCACAAATGCATCTAAATATGCTGTGGCTGGTGTGCTGTTGCAGATGACTAGTGATAGGATTGAGAGACCTGTAGGGTATTTCTCCCAGAAAATGGAGGCTCAAGAACACAACTACATGATTTATGACAAGGAATTGTTGGCTGTGGTGGAATTTTTAAAGCATTGGCATCAGCATCTCATGTTGGCACGTCATCCATTTGTAGTAAGAACTGATCACAAAGCTCTTCTATATTATTGACAACCCAGGGTTTTGTCAGGTTGTCAATCCAGATGGCATAGTGACCTGTCAAGATACAAGTTTTGCTACAAGTTTATTAAGGGACCTGACAATCATTTGGCCAATGCACTAAGCAGGAACCCTTCCCATCTCCCAGATTTTAGTATGGATACCAAGTTTAACACACATATTATGATTCCAGACAAGGCTGTGGTACCTTTTGTACTTTCTCTGCTGGCTAAGTTGGCTACCATGTCTTTAGCTGAGGGCGCAGACCTGGAATTGTATTCCAAGGTCAAGTTTCTGCAATCTTTTTCCAAAGGCTATGATAGGCTATTAGAGCTAGCATGCGTAAACCCAGTGGGTCAGCCTCAGGGTTATCATAAGATTGGTTCAGTCTTATATCATCAAGGTTGCTTGTGGGTTCCTGAGGGCACTATTTGGGATGAAATCATGGAGGCTAATCATACCTGTTCAACAGCTGGTCACCCAGGGAAAAACAAAACAGTGGAACTAATCCGCCGCCAGTTTTCCTGGAAAGATTTAACTATGCAGGTAGCAGCCTTTGATGAAGATGGCCTGGTATGTGTTTGATCCAAGGCCAGTTGGAACAAGACAACTGGGTTATTGGTTCCAATATATCCTGCTGCAGGACCCTGGATGTCTGTGTTGGTGGATTTCATTGGTGAGCTTCCCAATTCCAATGGGTTTAACACAATCATGGTGGTATTCAATTGTTTCACAAAAATGGCCCACTTTGTACCTTGCTCAACCACAATTACTTTGGTGGAGACAGCTAGGTTGTTTGTGAATGAAATCTTTTACTTACATGGCATCCCAATGGAGATTGTAAGTGACCGGGGTCCTCAATTTATTACTCAGTTCTGGGAAGCCTTTACTGGAATTCTTGGAATCAAATTATGCCGTTCCACAGCCTTTCACCCCCCAATCTGATGGACAAACGGAGAGGGTAAACCAAAGTTTGGAGGTCTACCTACGCTGCTACACTAATGTGCAACAAGATGACTGGTGTGATAATTTACCCATGGCAGAGTTCACATATAATAACGCCCCGCACACGTCAACTCAAGTATCACCATTTTATGCCAATGTGGGTTACAATCCTTCTTCTAACATGGGCCCTTGTTTGGTTAGCAACATGGAAGCTGCAACTGATCAAGCTGCTGCATTGAAGCAGGTCCATCAGGAGCTTCAAGTTACTCTTGCCGCTGCCGTGACAACTTACAAGGAATACACAGATTGTAAGCGCCAGGAGGGGCAACTTACAGTCCAGGTGATCTAGTCATAGTTGATGCTTCCAATATGAAACTTAAGGTTCCCTGTTGTAAATTAGGTCCCAAGCAAGTGGGTCCCTTCAAGGTAGAACGTCAGATTAGTCCCTCTGCCTATTGGCTAGATTTGCCTCCTTCTTTCAAGATTTTCCATACCTTCCATGAATGTCTTCTTACTCCCTTCAAAGGAACAGAGACTCCCTCTTCCCAACCCATTATTGTGGAAGGTGAACCTGATTATGAGTTAAATTGTATTCTGGCTTTCTGCAAGAACCACTGCTGTTTGGAATATTTAGTGTCTTGGAAAGGTTATCCTGATTCTGAAAACTCATGGGTCCCCCACTACAATTGTTCAAATTCCTCAGATCTGATCTGTGAGTTTTACAAGCGCAATCCCACTGCTATTGGTCACCCTGAACTTGCCTTAGCTACAATAAAAACTCCCACCTGCCCATAAGAATTTCTCCTTATCTCATCTCCCAGATGGTGATATTGTGCCCAGGGCTAAAGCGGAGGGTAATGTCATGGTAGATTCCATAATGCTGGGTATTGCCTGTCCAAGTAAGAAGGCTTTAAAGGCCAGAAAACCTGTATCAAAATTGACCAAGTTAACAGATTTAAACCAAACGGTTGATTGAAAATGGGTCACAGCTGCTCCAGTCTGCCAGCTGAAACCAGCTCCCCCTTTCAAACTGACGTTGATAAATTGACGGAATATGAGGGTCACCTGATATGAGCTTGTTAATCAGTATGGTTGTCAGAGACTAGTCACACAAGGGTTCTTTGCAACTTGGACCAGATACTTACTTAGCAACATAGAAGGAATATTAGGTCAAGACTCAGGTGGTATTGCTTAGTCAATTTTTCTGATACATATTGAATAGTTTTCCCTGTTTCAACTCTAAGAGTTGAGTCCTCCTAAATTTACTCAATAAAAATTAATTATACCAAGTTCTAAATTTTAAATTTTAAAATGCATCCTGTGATTGGGCTGTTACAGTATATCCTGTACAATCTGATTCTGCACCAAATCATTTCAGGAAGATGGGGCCCAGCATCTGGAACTTTGTTGTTGGTGCCTCCAAATGTCAATTTCATGCCAGCCAATTTTGCAGCTCCTCCCCCCATTCTTGAAACTGAAAATTGTGTTCCTTCTCAATGCCCAGAATTCTACGCTGAAGATGCATTGATGCTTTCCCAGGTCCTTTATCTTGGTTTACTCTGGTTAGGACTACTGGTTCTACTTAATCCTGGGGTTTAAATTGGAAATTTCACAAAAAAATATCTGAAGCCGCGTTGGTGGTTAATAATCAATTCTATATGGATTTGGTTTGTAATTCCCCATCATTTAGAAACAGCTTCATATTATCCAGTAATTTCTGTCACAGGACCTGTCAACCTGTCAAGTCACAGACTCAAGTTGGTGAATTACTTCAAAAACTGCCAGCTTATTAAAGGAGATTTCCCAAATGGTCATCAGATTACTGCCAGTTTTTTTTGCCACTGAGGACCCAGGCCTACACAGATGTTGTGGCTTGCCTAAAAGAGGTTAAGATGGGGCCAGACGCTGGCCCTGCTAATGAAAACCAGATGCTGCCAGTTTCCAACCCTGATTTGGCTATACAATTGGCTAGCTCAGGTGACGTGAAGTAAAGAAGCAGAAGAACAAAGTACTACTACTTCTGTTCACCAGAGCTGGCTAAACCAGAATTTGTTGCCCTCAAATCCCTGCCCCAAGGTCCATGCCTTGTCAAAAAAATGGCTGGCGGACCTAAAATCTGCAAAAATCAGATAAGCAAAACCCATGGTATAAAAGCCCTGGCAGTATGGGGATGATCATATTGTCATTTTTGATAATAAAGATTTATGAGCCTTTGGTTTCAGAAACTATTACTATATCTAGTTTTAGTGATATTTTATCTCAACCTTAGCTGAGTAGACAAACAGGCGCCAGCCCTTCCTAGAGACCAACCTGTGGAGCCACTGCCCACACCATACTGTCCCCTAGGGTACCTTTTGGACCAGTAAGTCTCACTAAATATCCACCAAACCCTGCCTACTTTGAATTCAACTTGGAGAACATACTACTTGCCAACCCCTTGGAAATAACTAGAGACTGAAACTATATGTTGCTGTCAGGGATCCAGTCTTGGGCAGCTGGCCTGTTGTTTCTAGGGGTGACCTGGGCCGGGTTTTTTGCAGGCAATGTCCACCACAAGAGGGGAGCTAACTTAAAAAGGTAGGAGACAGACGTCCCCACCCAGGACCACGGGCCAGCAGCTGGGATTATAGTGTCAATTACCCCTGTGAGGATGATGTACACAATCCCAAACAGCTTTCCAGTATGATCAGTTGTAAGGTCAGGCAAGAAAGCAGGAATAGATTTTGGGGTCACAGGCGGTTCCATGGGTAGGTTGTAAGCAGGGAGATAGTTGAATTTCCCTCTGAACAACTTGGGTGTTGAAAATATCCACGGGCCTTGCCGGTTGTATCTAACTGCAGATTTTATGTGGGCCAAATGGTCAAGTTTGAGTATCTTTTCTGGGGTTTAGTCCTTGTATTCAGATTTCAGAGGGTAGTCAGTAAAATGGACAGGTGCAAAGGGTACACCAGGAGGACAGAAAACTGCAGGCAGTGGGGAAGGAGGGCCAGGAGATCTCAAACTGAATTAGTAGATAGAAAATACAAAATAAGGCAATAGCTGTGTGAGCCAAAATAACATAACCTTTATTAAAAAATGGCAATGAGTTTGGAGTGCGGGGTCCTTTGGTATATATAGCATCCAACCTCCAAACTTAATATTTTCCATGGGGGGTTCATCAGGGCATTGGGAAAGGCAGCCCCGGGGAAACTGGGTGCTTGGGTCTGAAGGCAGCAAAATGGCACTTGACCTGGGAGTTCTTTCATTGGTCAAGAATGTCAAATTGGCTAACTGATTAACTTGCCTTAGAGTTGTGGTCATGGGGTTGGGCTGCAGGCCCGTGCCTCTTTCTGGGGATGGCTCTTAATTGGCCACTGGTGTAGACTTTAAATTCATGAAGCTAACAGCTGCTGCTTCAGTACCTCCATTAGGTGCTGTGATTAGTCTTCCATTTGATGCAATAATTTCCTTGGTTTGGCCTGTTTCACTGCATGGGCCAACATTCTTGGTATCAGCTTGCAGGGGCTCAATCTCAGAAAGACACAGGCAGGTGGGCTCTTGGTCCATAGCCCAGAAGCCCACAGGAATTCAGGTTCAGGGTTTGAATCCTGCCCTTGGGCCCAGGTTTTGAGGGGTAACAATTTTTCAATCCTGACAGTTGCAACAAAAAGTGGTACAAGGTGCCGTCAAGATTTTTCAAAGAAAAATATAATTATCTGCCTTCCTACTTTGTCCCCATGACTCCTCCCTTAACCCTGTGACTGGACCGCCTCATGGAACCCGTCACCATCATTGCTGCTGACGCCACATTTACTCTGCTGTTTGAAGTACTCTGTATTACTCTGAAAGGCTTAGTGGACTCCATGGTGACAAACTCTGATCCCTGGTCCCTACTAGGGCGGTCCCTATCTTGCATTATCAAGTTAGTACCCATCCTAGGATGGGCATTACCCACTGGCCTGTGGTACCCTGTCCCAAGTCACCCAATGCCTCTATCTATGCCTGGATTCCTAACACAAGCAGAGATAAAATATGGTTCAGTCACAAAAGTGTTATTTTTAAACATGAAAAACTCCTTTTTTGAAAATCTTAATTATTTTTGAGACTCAAAATAGAAATAGTGGATTTCAGGAGTGAATTCACCAAAATCTAAACAGGGAACCACTGCATTATTTTCAATGTATATGCTTTTAAATTTAGCCATTTATGTCAGAGAAAATGTCTTAAATAGAAAACACACTTGAACAAAATTAATATCCTAAAAAATAATTTGTTTTTCTTTTTTAATAGATTTTTAATTGCTTTTTTGTTTATGATGGCTTTTAAAAGTGAATATAACTTTGATATTGTTGAGAAGCAGTACCAGGAGCAACTACAATTCCAGGATAATGATCAAGAGAGTGCAACTGACATGGCCCCTGTCTATACCCATCTCAACTTAAGTTGTGAGGAGGCCAAGTTGTATGTGTTGCCAGGTGCAGCACTGTGTGGCTTTTCTGATAGCCAATATGTTGAGCCCCAATATCAGGCCAAACATGAGCCTGTGTCACACTTTAGAGAATAGACAACTTTTGCCTCATCTAACCCAATTCAACCATTGCTTGAAAATTTGGGCCAATCAAAGCAAGACCTGCGTATCTGGATACCAGTATGCTAAGTGGGCCCCACAAGCAACACCTAGTAGCCAATGATATTGTTGAGGGGATTATGAGCCTCAACCAAGGTGGCATGGTATTTGTAGAAATTGCCACCCACATGCAATTCAACAAGGCAGTGGTTAGACACAAATTCCAAGCTCTCATTAAGAGAGGAGACGCCAAGCTGACAAAGAAGCCAAAGAAGCAAGTAGATTCCCAGATCAAGGATGCCTATCATATCATGCTTGCCCTACTCCATCAGGACCCCTACCTCAAAATGACTGAGGTCCATTTCCTACTTGGGCTCCACAGCATCTTCATTGCCTGCCTCACTGCACAGTTCTGGATGCATGAGCTTGTTGTTGGAATCCTTGTTCTAATTAATTGGCTGCATGATGATTGGGATGGTGACTCTGATTTGACACAATACCCATTGATTGGTACCATCATTACCTGCTTCCTTTCCAGTATTTCAGATGCTGTCATATTTATATTGTTAATTATATAGTTCTGAGAAGTGTAATAAACAAAATAAAGGGGAAAATTAAGAAAGGAATGATACTTTATTGATATGAATATTGAGGATTATATAGTATCATGAGAAGCCAAATACTGTCCATGTACTTCATGACAGTCATGGGGCTTTTCAAGGTAATTTTCTGCTTAGGGCTTGAAAGGTTTGATCCCTGTAATAGATGGCCAAATGATAAGAGTGCCACTGATTTAATGATTAATTTGGGAATCACTCGGGAATTACTTTTCTGAGAGGGAGTAATAAAGATGTTGCAATAATATCTTACTATAAATTGGCATTAAATGTCCAAGATTATGGGGATTTGGGAAAAAGAACACCCTCAAAGATAAAAAGAAGAAAAATCAGGGCACAGTCATTGGTTCATTCCTGGCAGCTTCCCCCAAAGAAACTGTATTATACCAAACTGTAAGAATTGGGGAGCAGGTTAAGAGAAAATAAAACCAAGTTCTAAATCACAATAAAAATTGCAGTTTAAGCAATAAACAAAAGGTCATTGACAACAATTCCTGGAAGGCCAAAGGGGGGAAGGAATCAACTGAACACCAAAAGCAACAGATAAAACCAAATGGCCAGATTAGACTAAACTTTTTTGAACTTTATTAGAGTAGAGAATGATGAAGCAAGGTCTTTTACAACTATTGCATCCATTTAATGGGGGATGGAATTGGGGTGTGAGATCAAATGTCACTAAACCAATTGACCAATGAAATGAGCAAATATGAGTGAATTTCTAAAGTCAGGAAAATCTTGATAAATTTTGAATGGACAGAATCAAAAAGGAAAACTGACTCAAATAAAAAATTGAAGAACCTGCTTTGGACACAGTTATCACTGTTCCCGGCCGCTCTTGCACATGATATTTAACCAGAGGTGTCACTTGGGTGGGTTAAGTGGCACATCTATGGAATAATTCCAAAAGTATTAACTTGAGGGCTTTTCTTGGGCTTTTCAGTAACTTTTGGATAATTGTTCAAGCACAATTTGGTGGAGGTCCTCAAGCATTTGGTGAGAGTTGAAGTGGAAGCCTAAGGGGGAGGCGTAACTTTACACAAACCATATACAGTTACACAAATGTATACATGTACAGGAAATACCTATCAGACCTTCTTGCTATCTGGAGCTTAAATAATTCCAGATTCAGAATTTTCCTGAGCCATCAAATAAAGTGCTCTAAAGTGGCCTTCAAGAAGATCCAATCAGGCAGCCACAATGTCTCAATTTTTACTGCTGACCATTCAAATATCTACCTTGGAGATGTGTTGTTCTTCAACATTGTGGACAAAATCCAAGAGCACAACCCCACAACATTCAACCAGGTTCTTATTGCTGCTCACAAACACACTGGGCTTCCCCCTTTCAGAAGGTGACTGATATGTTTATCAAGCCAGCCCTGAATGCTCATGACAGTAGTCAATCTTCTCTTGATCTATAGATGCCCTCTTGTGGGTCCCTGTGTCTGGAATATTCCTGACAAAATAGTTCAAGAAATCAATATTTGCTGCACAATAGAGCAGAACAAGGAAGGAAATTATTTGCAGCAGTTCCCCCTGATGACAAATGTGGTGAAGTTGACTCCCTGGTACTCAACACTTTGTTGAGTACCAGGGAGTCAAGTGCCTCATATGTGAATTTATTAGTATTTTTGGCTTAACTGATTTTAAGCTAATTTTACTAGTAATATAGGGGTTCAAAACCAAAAACCAAGTTTAAATTTACTCAAATTTGGCTCTGTTTAATAATTTGGTTAGCTAAAAGACCAATTTAAGGGGCAATTTATAAGTAAATTTACTAGCAAAAATGAAAAAACCTGTGCTTGACACTCTAAAAGAAAAAGTGACCATTTTGACACTTTTTAAGCCAAATCTTAATTTTATTAATAAAATACATATGCGCTTATATAAAATTTGTTATTCACTATTATATTTTTATTATTAGTGTACATAGTTGTTATTTAAGCTCCCAAGCACAACTATACTGGATTTAGTGGTATAGACATTAATCAAATACCCCACTTGTTTTACATCATGTCATTCTTGAGGTTGTGGAGTAAGTGATGCCACATAAATTAAGCCCAATTTATTAAGAGATTTCATATGTAATTAATAAAAAACTGAAACTTGACACTTTCTTTGTTTGACTCTATCCACTTGCCATCCAATTGGTTTTGGATTTAACTAATCAAAGGCTCATAATCAAGGCTAAATTAATAAGTGATGCACTATGAGCGCCATTCAACACTCATCCACTTGACACTTTAACTTGGGGATTAGTGCAGAGAGCTTCTTAATGTTGTAGCTAACACTATGGTAAATAATTCACTCTCAGCTCCTCCCAGCATAACTTAATCACTAATAAACATCTTACTACTCATTTACTTTTTTAACTTATGTTGTATTTTTATTTCTGAGCATATGAAACTGCCTTGCTTTTGGGTTAACTTTCAAACCTGTTTTAAATTTAAGCAAGTTTTATGTGTAAAAAACATAGTAAATTTGATGTTTCTGCTTGACTCTGGCATACTTGACAGTGAGAATTCAGCTTTTCCCAGCTGATCAACAGTACCAAACTTGACACTTTACTTTGTTTTGAATTTTTAACTCTCAAAAAAATCCACATAATAATTTTTTTGCAATTATAATCTACTACTCTTCCTTCTACTCCCCATATACTTTTTATATACCTTTTTTAAAAATTTTAATTATACTTTTACATTGACTTATCACTAAGATGTTATGCTGAACCTAACATATTTATTACTTCATCATAAAATCACTTATTTTCTATGTTTTAACCTTTATATCTATACTTTGAGTTTCTATTTTGCTTCTATTTACTTTGTTATTTTTTTCTTGATAAATAAAACTTTATTTGCATACTTTTTACTTAACTTTTGCTTTGCTTTACCTCTTTGTGTTTTATATCTTTCATACTGTTTTATTTCTAAAACTAAACTTTTCTTTAGCCAATATAAAACAAGAACAATAAGTCTACCAAGCATCAAGCCTCCAAGGGCTCTAAAGAACCTTCCACCACCCCCAAGCATGTCAAGAAGCCTGAAAAGACAAGGTATCCTACTCCATCTCCCTCACTCCTCCACCCTCCACCCTCATTTTCTACTTCCTCTTCACCTTCCCCCAAAAATTCCTCCCCCAATAAATCTGATGGTGATCTTATCAACCAGTTCTTTTACCACCCAGAGACTAACTCTGAGCCCACTAAGGAGCGCGGTACCAAGAAGGCAAAGGCTGCCAAGGAGCCCACTTCTTCTTGTTCTAAGAAAAATGAGGAATCTAAGCAGGCCTCAAAGAATCCTTCCCCTCCCCCTCCCAATGGCTCTTCCCCTCCTTCCTCATCTGACCCCCAAGATGAGCCAGAGAATTACTGCAAGAAGTTTAAAGCTTCTAGTCATGTGGCTTGGGATCCACTGGCCATCCACAATATTTGCAATGTGGACAGAGAGTTTAAAGTCCCCAAGCCCTTCCCCCCTTTTCCCCCATCATGTCAGTAGAAGGTGGCCCCGGCTAGGTTACTGACAACTATATCTTTAGCTGTAATAACCAAAAGCGCCAAATCAAGAGCAAGCACTTTGTCTGTGGGGATCAGACTTGCAGGGCCCGGCTAAACACCAAGGGCTGGGAGTGAGTAACAGCGGAGAAGGGGGAGTACACTTGTGAGCCCCACAATCATCTAATCACTCAGATATTAAAATGGTACCTTGTTCAAGTAATACCCACATCCTCTCATCTCTGGGCTTCTGATCTGGCCATAAAGGCTTTGCAATATCTCAAACCCAACAATCTTAAGTTGGTGCCAACTCAAGAGCAGTTGGTTAAGTTCATCAGCAATAAGCGTATTGCCGCCAATCCCCCTCCCCCCAAGGCTTTGGACGTCCTCTCAGAGCTTACGCTCACCCACAAGCTCAAGCAGCTTCTGAGTGGGGAGCGCTTCCTCCTCCATGACAACGGGCCTGCTGCCAAGGACCGCATAATTTGCTACGCAACTCAGCAGAACCTGATGAATTTGAAAAGGGCGTCAACCTGGCTAGTTGATGGTACCTTTGCCACTTGCCCCCAGATGTTCAAGCAGCTCTGGATGGTCCATGCCCAGATTGACATCCAGGTGATTCCACTTACTTTCTTCCTTCTCCCTGGGGCCACCAAGGCCATATATACCCGCACATTTTCCATCCTTTGCCAAGCAATTGCCCTCCTTCCTACCACCAACAATGACAAATCCAAGAAGACTCCCCCCACACCTGCGCAAACCCTCTTGCCGCTGACAAGGACCAGGCCACCTTGGACTCAGAGAAAATGGTAAGGTTCAAGCTCTAGGGCCTCACATGTGCATTATGGACTTCAAGCCTGCTCAGTTCAATGCATTTGAGCAGCTGTTTAGAAGTGAGATGCAGGGGTGCCACTTTCACTTCTGCCAAGCAGTTGCTTTCAATGTGCAGGCCTATGCTGAGCTAAGTAGGTTGAGCCAGAGGGGCACTTTGGACACCTGCAAATTTGTGCTGGCACAATTCAGTGCCTTGGCTTTTTTAAAGCCAGAGCACACTGAACAGGGGTTTGAAGTTTTCTCAAAGGATCCTTACATAGAAAAGCATGTGCATTTCAGGCCTTTTCTTAGTACTTTAAGCCCTATTGGATTGGGGATGTTGTCACTCAGAGGTGAGGCAAGGCCCGCGCCAAGGCCAATTGTAATGTTTACCGGGAAGCCATCAACAGGGAGCTCAAGACCACCTCAGCGCTAGAGGCTTATCACAATTCACGTCAAAGCCAACTTTGGGCTCTACCCAAAGTTTAATAAGTTCTTCTACCTCCTGCAGCATGAGCAAGAAAAAGCAATCTCCAAGCTCAGAGATCTTGCCAACTGCGTTCCCCCCACCAAGCCTACCACCCTCTTCATCCTCTTTACCAAGGCCATCAAGGGTGCAGCCAAGAACAAGTACAAGGCCTCTGAGATCAAGCAGCATCTTGAGATTATTGCCAATGCCCTCCTGGAAGGGGCTAAAATGAAGAAGGGGAATAATGGGGAGGAATAAACTTGCTGTCTTGCTTCTATGGTTTTAACTTTTACCTTTTTAGCTTTGATTTTTAATTTTTAGTTTTGATCATTTAGTTTTTAGTTTTAATTTTTAACTTTTTTGATTTGATTAGATAGAACTGATTATTTTGTGTATACATGGCAACTTTGAGATGAATAGTTATAGTTGAACGTGAGTGAAATATCTTAATTTTTGTTAATTTACTAGTAAAACATAATATATTCACAGTTGTGCTTATATGAACTATATCAAATAAATATTAATATATCTTAATATTTTGAGTAAATTAATTAATTGTGTTTGTGTTTATTTTTTCTAATTGGAATTTTAATTTTTATGGTAATCAAAAATATTTTTATAATGAAGAGTGTAAATTACATAGTAAAATGAGAAATGATTGCTTATTTCTCCTTATTTGTATTAATTAAGGTACTGTTTTATTGCATTTTCAAGCTTTCTGGAGTCACTTTATTATACCTTAGCTTTAAAGCTTAATTTTTTATATTAAAAGTTTTCAGTACATCAAGATTTGTTAGTTAAAAAAGTGTCAATTTCCAGTTATCAATCAGAGAAAAAGCTGAATTCTTACTTTACTATAGTGTCAAGCACCAGGGAGTTGATCAACAGGGAATCAAACTTACCACAGTTGCCCCCTGATTGGGGAAACTGCTTCAAAAAGTGTTCAGCAGAAAACAAATTTTAAAAATTTAAAATTTGGCTATGTAGCCTTTTATAGGCCAGCCACGGGCCACACACCCACCCACCTGCACGCTCCTGCCACCCTGTGTTGCAATATTGAGTACTCCACTCTAATTGCTATTGAGATAATTGGTATTAATACATTGATACAATTTGACAATGGATTCCTTAAGTTGATTTCCTCAATTGCAATTGGATTCAACTGGTGGAGCTAAAATACTCAGGCTTATTATCAACCCATATGCGTTTAATAAACACAGCTTTTAACCTTACATGTAACATATACCTTAATATTGCCTTTTATTTAGAAGTTGAAGTTGGTGTTTAGTAAGACTTAAATATTTTAGTGATATTAGTATATTTTATATATAGTTTAGTTAAGATAAACCTCAGTTTGTAGAATTAGCTAGTTTAGATAGCCCAAATTTATGACACCCTGCCAGCCAGCTGCTGGCAGAGCGCCCACTGCAGCCAGCCCATCCCCTGCCAAATGGAGAAATTCTCATATTTGGAGACCAAAAAAGGTAATTTACCTAAGTTTTAAATTAGGGAGAACTGCTGCCCAATTTGGGAATCTACCAAATGCAGAAGGGGCTGACAAGCCCATCTGTAGTATTATTCCTGCACAAAATCCAGCGCATGAATTTAGGTGCGTGAAGAAAACCCAATTCTCTTCATGCCACTGCAAGTTATATTTTGGAAATAAGTTTTCACTTTAAAATTCACAATTTCATCCAGTAATGGGAATCTCAGGCAACATCAAGGATCTTGGGACCCCAATCCAATGCTTCCCAATATTCCTGCCACATAGGGGCACTAGTATATAATAAATACAAATCTCTTGATGATAGTTGTGCTATAATTGAGAGAAATTACTCTCAGTTGTTATCACATAAAACATCTAAAGACTTTACCACTACAGAAATTCAGACAATAAGCTTTGTCAAACCTCTCCTAGGAGCCAGGAGATGAATCATCTTATCTTCTCTGCTGTTATCACAGCCTGCTTAGGAATTGGAGGCCACCAAACCATGTTTAAACCATATGCGCTATTATAAGAACCCACTGACAAGTACTACTACAAGGAGACAGCACAACTAAACTCCTCCCAGCTTTACTCCTGGCCCACATAGTTTTACCCCACTCAACCATGTCCATAGATGTATACACCTTTATGTACTATGTACTCACTTATTTTGCCAGTAATTTTGGACAATTTAATGTGCACACTAATGTATTTCATTGAGTACTGAGGGTAACTCAACTGTCACCTCACTCATAGGGTTCCAAGTGTCAAAATTGGCAGCTTACCTGGCTAAAATACTCCCCCACATGTTGGGGTTTTACACCCTGGTGTACAAGCCAATCAATATGCTCCTCAAGTGTGAATATGATGTCATGCATTGAAAATTTCTCTAAGCTAGTCAAGGCAGCCACGCGCCCCTAGGACCTCTATATGCCCTAGTCCCCAGCCAACTCTCCCAGTTGACTAAGGCCAATCCCCCTCCAATCCAGTTATTTCCTCACAACCCAGCCCACCAACTAGTTTGCCCCCTCCACTCCCACATATTTTTAATTAGACCTTGTCCTCCCAAGCATTTTTTAATTATAAAATATATCTTGTTTTATCTTTTGAGATTTTTTAATGTACAGTATATTACATCTAATTATAATGATAAAAAAATTAAGAGGCAATTTCAATACCTATGCTTTAATTTTTTTATAATATTTATTTATACTCTAAATACAATCTTTGTGAAGTGCTACAATCAAGTGAATTTAAGTAACCACAAGTACAAAAAACCAGCCAATCAGAATTTGTATTACTTTTATATTGTCCTTGATGATTGGCTCTAAATAAGACATTTATATGTTCTTATGCCCAGTTTAACTTAGTAAATTAAGCCTGTTGGCAAAAAAATGTCTGTGTTTGCCAATTGGCACACTTTCTTGTGGTCAATCTGGAGCCAGAGAAACCAGTGATTAGGTGCTATATTGACTACAAAAAAACTTGCTAATTGGCAAACACAGACAAATTTTTGCCAAAAGGCTTAATTTACTAAGTTAAATTGGGCGTAATAACAGAGACATGTCTTATTTTGAGCCAATCATCAAGGACAACATAAAACTAATAAAAAATCTGATTGGCTAGTCTTTTGTACTTGTGGTTTCTTAAACTCACTTGATTGTAGCACTTCACAAAGATTGAATTTAAAATATATAAACATAAAATAAACTAGTCTAATAAATAAATAATTTAATTCAACACATACCTGTTCTGAAATACATGGTTTAAATATAATCCCTGAAAGTGATTAACTTTATTAATATATTTTTGCCCCAGCATATAATTAGTATACTAAGTTAAGAACAAATTATGTTGTACTGGGACAAATCTTGTCATTTGGAATACCCAAAATGGATTATTTAAGGAAATCCTTTCCTTACCCCCAATTATCAGGGGTATCCTAAATAGTACAGTTAAGTCAGCCTTCTTTGCCTCCCAAAATTAATTACAGTAGTTTTAAAATCTATAGTGACAAGCAAAAATAATTCATATTTAAATGAAATGAACTCAGATGTAAACAAATTTAAAAATAAATAAATTTATATAAACTTACAATAGATTTGGGTTCATTTCAATTTTGTTTAAATCTGAATTATTTTTGCTTCTTGCCATAGCTTTTAAAACTACTGTATGAACAAACTGGTAAATTAACAATTATTGAAGACCCAAAGACTATTAAATGCAGTAATTATCAAACCGCTATCAACAAGCCACCAGAAAACAAATAAAAAAATAACAATGAAGAGTGCAGCCAAGCAGTTCCAGAAGAAAGAAAGATAATCTACAAAAATAAATGTGGAAACAGCTTTAATAAGTCTGATAAAATCAAGAAAGTCCACTCAGATAATCAAAAATCAAAAACTAAACACATAATCATTAAAACTAAATCAATTAATAATGAAATCAAACTATCAGATAAAAAGCTGAGAAAAAATGAATATGTAATTAATTCAACATGTGAAAGCAGACAATCAGATAGTGGTACTTTGAAAACTGAATTTGTAATCAATGCTGATAAATTAAATCACATAGTAGGAGACCAATAAAATGGCTCCAATATAAGATAAGAATTTGATTACCAGTGCATAAATAATATAGGAATCTTATCTAATCAGCCAAATAGCTCATATAAAGGACAACAGCACCACACTGATGCCAGGGATCATACTATGAAAACAAGAAGCCAATCAGACTCCCCATCAACAGAGGTTGTGGATGTCATACCAACCAAGCATCAAGTTATAACCAATAAAAATAGTGAGGTTACTTCCAACTGATCTCAGGAAACCCAAGCCAAGAAAACCCAATGAGCAACCCAGCTCAAAACTACAGTTGCTCTAGTCAAGGCAGAAACCTAATTCAGTGAGGTAATCACCTGGTTAACCTTCCAAGCCTTAGCTATCACCCTTGCAGGCTGCTGAAAGCCTGCAAGAAATCCTCACCCCCATCCTTTCAACCCCACCAGAGAGCGGTAAGTTCTGATTCCAACCCCAACCCTAAGCTTAATATTTAAGCTCTCGCATTTTATACTGAAAAGTTGGTCTAATAACTTAAAATGCTCCTCTTTTCTGCATAAAGAATTCTATATTTTCAACTGATTAATAGAATAAACTCTTGTAATGATCTATGAACAAGCCTACCCAAATCCTGTGGTACTCCTCCTGATCTGGATAAAATTTTCTTGGAGTGTACCAGAAGGAATACCCCAACTGCTACCCACTCCCACTGAACCTGTAGAAGAGTTATCTGGTATAAATTTGGTCCTTGTTGTTTACATTACCATTATGTAGAAAAGGCTTACATTCCTCTCAATATACACCCCAATGTACCTTGGTATGTGATGGGATACTGTAAATTCAAAACCTAAATGTGAAATGCAGGATTATCAAATCATTGGTCCAAATTTCAAATCACTTTTGCAGGCAACTCAGCTGAGTGAAAATTAAAATATTTAATAAAATCAACCATTTAAATTTGACTTTTTTGGTTTATTTAAATTGGCAAATTTCAAATCCCTTGAGCAGATAACTCAACTAACAAAAGACAAAACACAGCAAACAAATGTAGAATACATGAATCAGAAATTCAGGATTCTAATGTACAATTTATGATTTCCTGTATGTCAAACAAATCATTGACATCATGTAAAAATCAACAAATCTGAAATTGCGGAATTGTCAAATCCAAGAACCAAATTTCAAATAAAATGAGGTGGATTTGAAATAAATATTGTTTATGGGTGTCTCAAAAAGGATGCTAAAGGATATAGAGTGGATTTGTGCTAATTCTTTTAGGAATCATAGGAATTCTCAAAAATCACCCTATTCCATTTTAAGACAGATAAAATTTAGATGCTTGATTACAGTAGATTTTAGAAAATGCTAATAATAAAATAGAATTATATATTAAAATCTATTTTATCACATTGTCTTTTCTTGATGTTTTGATAGTTCATTTGCTGTTGATAATGTGCTTGCATTTAATTGGATAGTTTCACCTCCAGTTGCTTTGGCAATAGGAAATCAAGTTGCCTCCCTGAGACCAGCTGTGGTTGCAGAGGCAACTTGATTTCCTATTGCCAAGGCAACTGGAGGTGAAACTATCCAATTAAATGCAAGCACATTATCAACAGCAAATGAACTATCAAAACATCAAGAAAAGACAATGTGATAAAATAGATTTTAATATATAATTCTATTTTATTATTAGCATTTTCTAAAATCTACTGTAATCAAGTATCCTTAATAGCAATACATTAACACTTTTTGTAGTAAACTGATTTTTTATCTTTCCCCCTCCTTCCTTCCTTGAAATTTTTTCAAGTTTGTTTGGCCCCTGACTACACCAGAGCCAAAAAACTTTTAAAAAATTTCTGCATCATCAGGAGGGTAGCTCATATATCATTATATGGTTTTGTGGTTGCTATATTAATGATTTAGAGTGCAGAATATTGCATTGTTTCCAGTTTAGACAATTTTACATTTTATTTAATTTCATGTCTAAACATGGTTGTTGAGATTGGATTTTTCATTTGATTTTATCCATAGTGGAGTTTTTGATTTGGGTTGATTTGTCCTAGTTTCTTACTGTACATTTAATTTTGATTCCAGTTCTCGCAATTAATATCTGAGTTTACTAGTGGCATCTAAAGTGATTTGAAATCTGGTTCTTGTATTTGACAATCTTGCAATTCTAAAAAACATAGTAAACTTAATGAAAATGGTTGATGGATTTGAACACTTCAAATCTGATTCCAGTTGATTCATTTTGTCCATTAGAAATATGCAGTTTAACTTGAACTTTGGAAAGTGTCTATGAGTTCCTGCATTTTTAAAAATCCAAATACAAAAAATTCAATTTAACTAAAAAAGGCTATCCTGCAAAAGTGATTCAAAATCTGGACCAATGATTTGACAATCCCACATTTTAATGTTCAGTCTCTGAATTTACAGTATTGTCAGGGATCCAGCCTGTGGGGGGTTCTTGGGAACTTGTAGGCAGACAGCCTGCGGGCCCTGCAGGAAAGGCCCACCACAAGATTGATGCTAACTTTACAATATAATATAACAAATTTGCCCAGGAGGGCCCAAGGTCCGCTTGCAAGTGCCATTGAATCAATTAATCCAGTGAGAGTGATTTACATCACTCCAAATATCTGAGTGGAGGTATATTCATTGGCTGCAACAGATTCTTGCAGGCAGTTGGGCCGCAGGATGAGAGGTGGTGTCATTGGGATCAAATATGCAGGCAGGGAGTTGTACTTGTTGCAGAAACCCAGAGGAGGTATGGTGATTTTGGTGCCTTCTCTGTAAACATTCTCTGTCTCTCTATTTCTAGCCTCTGGGTTGTAGATTAATATTTCCTCTAGGATGAATTCCAAATAAGCCAGGTTGGGTGGGTGTTCAGTGAAATGTACCAGGCCAAAGGGAGCTCCTGGTGCACAATAGAGTTTGGGTGGCTAGTCCGCGGTTTCTTGGGTTGGGTAAGCTGGAGTTACGGAACCGCAGGAGTTGAAATGCAGATGAAATAGAACTAAAATAAAGTATGGGATAACCTGGTTGAACCAAAGGTTCATGTCACTTTATTGCAAGAATGGTAATGGGCAACTTCCTGGTGGTCCAGGGTATAAGTATGCCCATCTGCCATGGGTAAACTTTTACAAATTCCTTTGGGCCTGGTGCTACTGTCTACCAGGTTTTCCAGTCCTTGGTGGCATCTGTTGCGGGAGTTAATTCATTGGATGGTTTGAACTGAGAATACTAAAATTTCCTTGTCAGGTTATGGGGTTGGTCATCTCTGGGTGGCCTGCGTTCTACAAGAAGTTTCTTTGTTTCCCCTTCTGTGGTGGCCCAGGTTATTCTGGGATCTCTGGCTTGGTCTGCCCTCTTATTGGTTGGGTTAACGTGAACCTTTGGCATGGGGAATCTTGATGCAGGTAATTTTAGTTCATCAAGCCTTAGAAGATTCCCTGAAGTCAAGTCCTGCTCTGTTTTGAGTCCAGAAATCTGCAGGTGGCTGGTCCTGCGGGCCACCAGCCCGCAGGATATTGGGGTTCAATCCCTGTAGTTGAGGTTTTCCTATGCACATTGTCAACAGGAGTTTGTCACTTATGACATAATCCCCTTCTCTTTTGTTGCCCTCCTCCTTCCTTGCCTTCTTTTCTAAGTATTGCTGTATGATATCATGTGCGTTGGTCAGGTTGGGACAGGTTTCCAGGTGCTCTCTTTGGGGGGAGGGTAACCTACCCATTTGACGTAGTACTGTGGGGTCTTGTAGTGGAGGCGGTGTCTATGGATGTACTTGACTTTGTATTTGATTGTGCATCCCTCTTGGATGGGAGGGAGTTAGTCTTGATTTTCTAGTGGGGAAGGGAGGTTCCTTCTTTCTTGAATAGCAAAGATTGGTGGAAGACATTGTTGATTTTCCAAGTAGGCAGTAGCTCTAGTTTGTTTACCACTTCTCCTATTTGCTTTACAATATTGTAAGGGCTGCAGCAACTGTGAGCTAGCTTCCTACTGGGTACGTGTAAGGGAACATTACGTGAGTTGAGGTAAACTTTGTTGCCTATCTCCAGAGGTTTTCTGGGTACCCTTTTCTTGTTAGCAAACGTCTTGTAGGTCTTAACAGCGCAGGTCAGGTCAGGTTCCTAAGGCAGATTTCTTGGGTGGTATGTATTTGTTCAATCCAGGTCCTCCCCACAGTGTTCTGTTCCTTGCTGCTAATGGTGGGGTCCCAGTAAGGATCAAACCCATAGTTGGCTCTGAAGGGGGGCATACCAGCAATATGTGGTCTTTGCTTTTATAGGCGTATTGTGCCATGGGTAGCATCTCTGCCCAGCTGTCTTGGTCTGTGTTAGCGTAGCATTGGAGGTATTGTTCCAAGATTTGGTTGACTTGTTCAGTTTGTCTGTCTGTCTGTGGGTAGTAGAGGGTGACACACAGCGTTTTTATTCCAAGGTCCTTCATCACTTGGGTTCAGTAGTGGGAGGTGAACTGGGGTCCTTGGTTGGTGATGATTTCTTCCAGTATGCCCTGTTGCATCAAGATGTGGTTGTGAAATTTTCTGGAAGTCTCAGCTGCCGTGCAGTGGGTAGTAGTTGGGAGGAAGTAAGCCATTTTTTTGAAACAATAAACCATGACTTGGATTGCATCAAAGGATTTTGAGGGGGGAGTTTTAAATGTAATCCATTGACACCAACTTCCAGGGTCCAGCAGGGATGTCCAGAGGTCTCAGTAATCTTTCTGGCTTTGAGCGACACATCTTGGTTCTTCTGAAGGTTTCACAACCATTGATGTAGGCAGCTACTTCCTTGTCCATACAAGGCTATGCATAATTCTGCTTGATACTTAAGAGGAATTTGTGTCTACTGGGGTGGCCGGCCATCTCTGAATTGTGGTGGTCAATCAATATGTTGGTTCAGGTTGGGCCTTTGGGTACATAGATTCTGTTGTGGAGCAGCAAGGTGGCATCTTTAAGGGAGTAACCTTTCTTTGAGTGATGACAATCAGGTCTTTTGTCAGGGATCTGACTAGTTTGATTGAATAAGCGTCTTGTTTCTGAGCTCCTATCACGTTAGGTTTGCTGGCGGCAATCTTCAAGTACATCAGTTGTATTCCTAGGCTGGCAGGATTTAGTATTTTATGGGTGTTGCAGTCCTTGATTTCTGTAGAGGAGGGAATCAGGTTGGCTCTCCTGCTAAAGGAGTCTGGTACTATGTTCACCTTTACTGGTTTGTAGTCTATGGTCAAGGTGTAGCCAGCCAGTTCTAAGGCCCATCTTGCTTGTCATTAGTTCAGCTGTTGTGGTTATAAGAAATAGACTTAGTTCTTGTGATCTTTAAGAACCTTTACTGGATGTTCAGCACCGCACAGGTATCTGTGCCAGTGCTTCAATGTCTTCATTATAGCTAGCATCTCCTTGTTGTATATTGGGTAGTTTCCTTCAGCTGGTAGCATCTTCTTGGAGTAATATGCTACAGGATGTAGCATACTATCCCCTCCTTCCTGAAGAAGGACCCCACCCACCACAAAGTTGGATGCATCTGTCTCAAGCACAAAAGGTTTAGATGGGTTGGGCATGGCAAGAACAGGGGCAGACGTGAATGTCTCTATCAGGGTCTTAAACACAAAGGTGCAATCATCACTCCAGACAAACTGGACCTTTTCAGAGCAAAGATGGGTCAGGGGTAGTGTGATTTGAGAAATATATTGGATGAAATTGATGCAATAATTTGCCAGGCCCAAAAAACTTCTCATATACTTTCTGCATTTGGGCACCAGCCAGGCTGTTACTGCTTCTACTTTGTCCTGTGCCATATCAAACCCACCAGTCTTCACTACATATCCTAGGAATTTAACCTCAGACTGAAGTAATTCACATTTCTTCAGCTTGGCGTGTAATTTGCCTGAGAGAGTTTTCCCAGTATTTGGTCAAGGTGTTAGAGGTGTTATTTGTGTGAATTGCTGTATATGAGGATGTTGTCCAAATACACAACACAAAATTGGTCAAGTTACTTGCCTAGGACAGTGTTGATCATCCTTTGGAAAGTGCTGGGGGCGTTTTACAGGCCAAATGGCATTACTAGGTATTCATGCAACCCATATCTGGTTTTGAAAGCTGTCTTGTATTTGTCTCTGTCTTTGATTTGGATCTGATTGAAGGCGTCTATCAGGTCAATTTTTGAGTACACCTGGGCTCCAGTCAGTACGTCACAGAGGTCATCAGCATTGAGGATGGGATAGCGGTTCTTCACCATAATGCTGTTCAGTTTTTGGTAGTTTACGCAGGGACACATTCCGCCATCTTTCTTTCCTACAAAAAGCATGGGTGACAAGCAAGGGGCCTTTGATACCCAGATGAAAACCTTTTTGTCATGTCCTCTAGGTATGTTTTCAAGGCTAGTTGTCCACAGTGGTTGCAACTGTAGATGAGGCCGTGGTGTGGCTGGGTCCCTGGTAGCAGGTCTATGGTGTGATTGTAGATTGAATGGCTGGGGAGATGAGTTGCTGCTTCCTTGCTGAGAACATGGTTCCACTTCTCTAGTGGGGCAAGTAGGATCCCTGCACTGGGTTTTATTTTCAGGGTCAAGAGTTTGTTGGGTCTTTCTCTGGTTAGACCCAGCTGAAACAGCACTATATTGCACAAATTTTCTCCTTTCAAGGCAACTGTTTGGTTAAAGAAGTTCAGGATGGTGCTATACCTCTGGGATCAGGAGTCTCCTAGGATCAAGGGGTGGGGAAGTCTGTTCAGGATGATGGGGAGCACTGGGTAGGTGTTCTGACCAATTTTCAATGGCAACTTGGTTGCACACCTGAATCCAAGGTAGTGAGAGCTGTTTCCCATGATCACTGCAACACCCTCAGTGGTAGCCTTTAGTCCTAAGTCTTTTGCAAGAGTGGTGTCAATAAAGCTTTCTTCAGCTCCCGTATCAATAAATGCTTTGACAATCTGGGATGTTGTGAGTGTTTTCACTTTGACATGGATAAATTTGTAAGACTGGGCGGAGGTGTTTATTTGTGCTAGGGAAACTGTAGGACCACTCTTTTTTGGGAAAGCCTTAGTGAGGTGGCCAGGTTTGTGGCAGTAGAAACACAACCCTTCACAGTAGTGATGTTGTAGTTTCTCAGGGGGCATTCCTTGTCTACTGGGTATCTGGGCGCGGTTCATGCGCTGAGTGGTAGGGGGGCGCCTTCTTAGTTAAGGCTCAATCCTCTGCACAAAAGGAGTTATTTATCAAGGCCAAGCATGGGGGATGGTGCTTAAGGAGTTCCTTCAAGGAAGGACAGGCTTCTAAGCAGTACAGGATGGCTGATAACTTGTCTTCAAGTTGGGTTCTAGCTTTCAGTTTAAGGAGCTTGTTGGTGTAGGCTTTTAGGATGCAAGGTCCTTGTCTAATGTCTAGTAAACTGATGAGGGTGTGGTGGTGGGTGTCTTGGTTGTCTTCAGTAGCCATCAGTTCAGTTTCAAATCAGGAGTAGTCCAGGCAGAACTCAACATCCTCTGCAGTGGCCTTCCCAAACCAGTCTAAAGCATTGCCAGAAAGCATGGAGGCCACCCCAAGGACTTCCTCAGTGTTGTTGGAGTATGAGTTTGTGTTAGCCTGGAAATGAAGATGGAGAACTGACATGGCTCTTCTGGCTTCTTCCAAGGTGAGCTTCCCCATCTGTGGCATGTCCACCTTGGTTATGGTCTGATTGACTATAAAGTTCTGAACCTGCAAATTTGGGGTCTTGAACTTCTTGATGCCAAGCAAGGCAACCTTTGGTTATGTACTGGTTTGGTATCTGTTTCTGATGCAATTAGGTTTGTAACTAGCTTGTATACATAGTGAACTGAAATCAATAAACATAGCATACAAGGTGCCCCAAGAGTTATCAACATCTTGGGGCACAGGTTACCATGGTTAAGGTAGATTACCATAATTTCAGGGATCCAGCCTGTGGGGGTTCTTGGGAACTTGCAGGCAGACGGCCTGTGGGCCCTGCGGGAAGAGCCCACCACAAGATTGGTGCTAACTTTACAATATACTATAACAATTTGCCCAGGAGGGCCCAAGGTCCGCTTGTGGGTAACATTGAATTGATTAAACCAGTGAGAGTGATATACATCACTCCAAATATCTGAGTGGAGGTAGATTCATTGACTGCAAAAGATTCTTGCGGGCAGTTGGGCTGCAGGGTGAGGGGCAGAGTCATTGGGACCAAATACGCAAGCAGGTAGTTGTACTTGTTGCGGAGTACCAGAGGAAGTATGGTGGTTTTGGTGCCTTCTATGTAAACATTCTCTGTCTCTCTATTTCTAGCCTCTGGGTTGTAGATTAATATTTCCTCTAGGATGAATTCCAAATAAGCCAGGTTGGGTGGGTGTTCAGTGAAATGTACCAGGCCAAAGGGAGCTCCTGGTGCACAATAGAGTTTGGGTGGCTAGTCCGCGGTTTCTTGGGTTGGATAAGCTGGAGTTACGGAACCGCAGGAGTTGAAATGCAGATGAAATAGAACTAAAATAAAGTATGGGATAACCTGGTTGAACCAAAGGTTCATGTCACTTTATTGCAAGAATGGTAATGGGCAACTTCCTGGCAGTCCAGGGTATAAGTATGCCCATCTGCCATGGGTAAACTTTTACAAATTCCTTTGGGCCTGGTGCTACTGTCTACCAGGTTTTCCAGTCCTTGGTGGCATCTGTTGCAGGAGTTAATTCATTGGCTGGTTTGAACTGAGAATACTAAAATTTCCTTGTCAGGTTGTGGGGTTGGTCATCTCTGGGTGGCCCGTGTTCTACAGGAAGTTTCTTTGTTTCCCCTTCTGTGGTGGCCCAGGTTATTCTGGGATCTCTGGCTTGGTCCGCCCTCTTATTGGTTGGGTTAACAGGAACCTTTGGTGTGGGGAATCTCAATGCAAGTAATTTTTTTATCAAGCCTTAGAAGATTCCCCAAAGTCAAATCCTGCTCTGGTTTGAGTCCAGAAATCTGCAGGTGGCTGGGTGGCTGGTCCTGCCAACTGGTGGCCTGCAGGATATTGGGATTCAATACTTGTAGTTGAGGTTTTCCTATGCACATGCTCAACAGGAGTTTGTCACTTGTGACAAGTATATTGGTTGTTACTGAATTTATAACTATTTTCCCCCTTTCTTGCCAATTTAGATTTTGGAGTCAAGCCATTAAGATAATGATAGTGGGACTCCCAGTTGTGGATTCCTTGGCAAAGTTTAATCTGTGGGCCTTCTTGCACTAGATTGAGGAGAAGCTCCCAAATGAGTGGGTCCTTGATAGGTTAATACAATAAACAATATATGGAAAAATTATAAAATTCAATATTTTTAATTAAAGTTAATAAAAAATTGCATAGTTATTTATAATGATATATTTATTTAGTCTTAATAAATTTAACAGTATAATAGTATTTTTGGGGATGGTTTTTTAGGCCAAGTGCCTAAAGTTGAAGTGCAGAGATTGAAATATCAAAATTGATGTATTTTTTGATCTCTGCACTTTTTTCAAGGATTTTTTTTCAAAAAATTTAATATTTTTTTAAATTTGACTTTTTAAAATGTTTTTACTAGTAGCTAAAATCAAAAAATCAAGTCTGAAGTACACAAATTGATGCAAATTTAACCACACCTTGATTTAATTTGGCTTTTAAAATAGATTTTATTTACCTCTTTGAATATAGGGACCAAATTAAAAGTTCAAAAATTGAAGTGTATTATAGCATCTTTGATTAAACCCCCCTCTTGGGAAAGCAATTCCTCGAGTGACTCCCCAAATGATTCCCTACTGTAAATTCAGAACCTAAAGGCAAAAATGCAGGATTGTCAAATTCTTTTGCGTGAACTCACCAACTTAATGAAGTAATTTTCATCCCAGAACAACTTAATTTTTTATATAAAATGATGAAAAATATTCCAGTAAGTTGGTGAGTTCATGCAAAAGAATTTGACAATCCCGCATTTTTACCTTTAGGTTCTGAATCTACAGTAACTAATCATTAATTTGGTGACACTCTTATTATTTGGCCATCTATTACGGGGATCAAACATTTTGAGTCCTAAGAGGAACACAACTTGGACAAGCCCCATTACTGCAATGACGTACATGGACAGCATGTGGCTTCCCAGGATACTATATAATACTTCAAACTCATATCTAATAAAGTGACATTATCTTCTTATTTTCCCTTTTATCTTGTTTATTATACTTCTCAGAAGTATATACTCAACAGTGGTAGCACAGGTAAGTTATTAAAATCTACACAACTTAAAGGAAAAATTCCTCCAAAGAAAAAACCTAGCAGATGGCTCTCTCCACTGACTGGAGAAAATACAAAGAAGGATAGGACATCCCTTAGGATTTTTTGTTTTCAACAACGTCCTTGTTCCTCTCAAACAGTATAACCTTCTCAATAATTGTGGATTTCTGAACCCACCTCCAAATCCAATTCTGAAAACAACTGAAATACCCAATATTATATTCCAGTGCCTATACTCAGCAGAGATTAAAACATTTTCAGGGTTGTGCCAAGAAAACGCCAACCTCTGGATCCAAAGTACACAAATTAAGTTTACACAGGTAGGGTACTCCTGCAAACTCTGGGCAAGCAAAATTGCTTTACGTGTTACTGGGGATGCCTCGAGCTTTGTAAGAAAATGGTTTGATAACACCTTGTCACAAAAATAACTGGGACATGTTCAAGAACATATTCCTGTAAAGATTTGCCATAAAGGATTCTGAAGTTGTGATCATGACAGACCTCAGAACCTTCAAGATGACAGGAACCGTCAAGGAGTACATTGCAGACTATGAAGATATACATGATCAAGCTCCCAACACCATCAAATTTGATGAGGCTAGACCACAACTGGATTTCTACAATGGCCTCACCCCACACATTAGACGTTAATTTGACACGAGCTGCTTCAAGAACCTCCAAGGTGTATTATTGAAAGGAAAGCAAGCTGCACAAGAATCTGACAACCTGCATGTAACCAACAAAAAAGAAAGTCCCACAGCAAAGAAGGACCCTTGACCTAACAAGAAGAACAACCAAGCCAACAACTCTCATCCTCAAAGAGGAAATTTTACCACTCAAGTAAATCAAATGAGCACTGATAACACCACCAAGGAGGAGAAAGCTCAACAGAGTGCTTAGGCAAGCCACCCTCCCCCACTTTGAAAGACTTGTACAGGGACCAAGACGCAGACTCAATCACCATGATCCAAATACCCTCCAGTGATCCTCTACTGTTTCCCACCCAAACTATAAATAAACTCCTTACTTATCTTTTCTGATTTTTCAGATATCAGGGCACAGCGCTATTTGACACTGGAGCAGACCAATCCCTTGTTGACAAAAAATTTGCCAACCTCATGAAACTACCCACATTCCAAAGTAATATCAAAAGAGTTATCATGGTAGATAATAGGAGGAAGCCAGTCACTAAAGAAGCAAAACCTTTCCACACCCAAATAAGAGATGTGCAGACTACGCTTAGTGGCCCATTTATTTCAATCCCTAAGTATGATGTTATACTTGGCTTGGACTGGATGAGAAAGACCAAACCTCATATCAATTGGGATAGCACTACCCTCACCATACAACAAGGCAGGGTGCACCACTATGTATAACCAACTCATCTTGATACACTAATGAGAAACCACATGCTTATAAAAATTAAAGAAACAGAAGAAAAAAGACCCCATAAAGATTGATTGGAACAGCTGCACCTATGAGTTTATTCACTTTAAAAATGCAGAGAACTCACACAAACGGGACCCAATCTGACAACAGCTTGTCCTAGAATTCCCTTCAGATTTCCAAGAATTTTTACCAGGACTACTTCCCAATTGGGACATCCAACATGAAATTGACCTCAAAAGGAGTGTACCAAAATCATAACCTATCTAATTCTTAACACCACAAGAAGACAACACCCTAAAGGCTTACCTAGACAAAGCCCTTGAAAAAGGACTCATACAACCTTCTAACTCTTCTTTTGGTGCAGCTGCTTTTTTTAGCAAAGAAAGATGGAGGACTCCACCTGGTCACAGACTACAGGGCTCTCAATGAGGTCACAATTAAGAACAGGTATCTCCTGACCCTGATTTTTGACCTTTTTGACTCCCTGGTGGGTCCCAAGTCTTCACAAAAGATTGACACAATCCTTTGATACCACAGAGATTGGGACACACCTGTAGTAGGAACTTGTATGAATACCTCAAGGAACACTAGTAGTGGTTCAACATTCTGGACAATATCAAAGAAGTACTAGATCAATGCAAAGTCTGTGAAAAGTACATCTGTTCCAAGGCACCTCCCAAATCAGTAATACCAGTGTCAATCACACAACCTTTCAAAGTGTGGTCACTGCATATTGTGGGATCAATGCCTGGCAATAACAAAGGCAAAAAGTACATTATAACAGCTATCAACTATGCAACTAGGTAGCCTGTAGCACAAGCTACAAAAGAACATAAAGGAAATGGTATAAGACAATTTATTGGCAAAGAGATCATAGCTAAGTTTGGGAAACCTGAAATCCTAATCACAGACAGAGAAACCAAACTTAAAGCCATTGACACCAACATCTGCCTCACCAAAAAACAGAATAAAGCATACCATAGCCAGCCCCTATTGCCCACAAGAAAACAGAAGAGTTAAAAGACTAAATGACTACCTATTATAGGCCTTCAGTAAGATATCTGCCAAAAATCCAAAAGCCTGGGTTGGCATGCTGCTAACAACGCTTATGGTGTGCAGAACATGGGTATACTGCGACATGGGCAAAAGCCTGTATGAACTTGTCTATGGGCAAAAGCCCGCCCTTATTAGTATTACTGCAGGACCACATTTACTTCTACCCAAGATGGTACCAGACAGAAGTGATCCTGGTGTACAGCGTGCTAGAAAGGACCAAGAAGACATAGAGAAGAAGAGGGTTAAGAGAGAAGCAATCCCACTACAATAAGAGGCTTCTAAGTTTAGGACAAGATCTGGGTCATTAACCACAACATTTACAACTTGGATCCAGGATTACAAGGACCAGGAATTGTTATGAAAGTCAAACACAACAATACTTACCTCATCAAAAGTATTGGCACTCAAACAGAAAAGAAGCGTATACACCAGGACCGCATCTGCCTATGCAAAGCAAGAACAGCTCAACATAACTCCTGGCTTCCTGTACCCAACACCAAACTAGATTAATACCAAGCCTGTGTCCCTCAACACTCTCAAGAAAATTCCCAAGGTTCCACCTTCTAGTACCCCAGGGGGAGATGTCACAACATCTACAATTACTCCCTCTCAGGAAACTAATTCACCAAGTGACTTGCTGAATGATTCCCCAACTAATCATTAAGTTGATGATACCCTTATCATTTGGCCATCTATTACAGGGATCAAACATTTTGAGTCCTAAGAGAAACACTACATGTACAACACTCATGACCTAAGGGAATCAATTAATTGGATAATCCCATGACTACCATGACGTACATGGACAGTATGTGGCTTCCCATGATACTATATATTCATCAAAATAAAGTATCATTCTATTCTTAATTTTCTCCTTTATCTTGTTTTATATACTTCCCAGAAGTTTATACTCAACACTTTTAAAAAACAAATAATAAAATAAAATTAATACAAAATAAAAGATAAGCCATGTATTTATTTGATTGGCTGTTTAGCAAGGCACACAGGGATGAACAATATAAGAATGTGCATAGAATTTAGCCACAGTCTAAGCTGAAAGGGAATGGGTCTCAACCTTCAGAAAATCAAATAAGGCCCTAGGCCCAGATGGTGTCCCCCGCATGACAACTTTCTATAGCCATCAAAAGACCTCCTTAATTGGGTTTCAGGAATAGAAAATAAGCAGGAAGAAATAATGGGTGCATAGGCCCTTTATCCAATTGCTGCTGGAAAATTTCCATGTTTGTATCAATCACTGGGAATTCTTCAAGAATATCTTGCACTTTGTAGAGCCCAACATTATCCAATACAGTAACATTGTTGAACCCCAATCCAGTAATTCTGAGATGCTCCTGAACCAATTTGATAAATTTAATGAAGGTCTCACTATTGCGGGAACCACTGATCATTTGATACAATTCAATGCCAAGGGGACCAAAAAGAGCTACCATGGAATAGGCTATGGCGTGGAAGGACACACAACAAGATCATCCATCTTTAGCACCTCTGGGTATATAGCCATATGAATTATGCATAGACAACACAAAAAGGACAATTCATTAATATAGTAGAATTTTACCGTGTCCTTGCCTTTTATGAGGAGCAACTTTTGGGGAAGCTTCAAATATAGAATTAAGAAGAAAGAGAAATATATTTTATTGGATAATATTTTAGACTTATATAGCTTGCGCTGTGGTGGGGATATAAGTTGGATCAAAGATAAGGATGGTCATGTGCAGAATTGGTTTGAGTCACTGGATACTTAGACAATTCATGTAATACTGGTTTGTTGCCTTTCTCTGTATGTAGAATGGTATATTGGATTGGCACCAAACCAGGCAATGACTGGATGTTAAGTATGTTGGCGGTGACCAGAATACCCATACATCCAGCTCCTTGACATCCCCACCATTGAGGGGTTACTCTGGTACATCAGGAGGGGGATTTGTCTTGACAGCTGCTTCCTGATGTTCCTGGAGTTGTTTGCTAGTGGGTACTAGCCAAGTCAAGTGTTTTTCTTTTCTGAAGCAAAGGCAGGATATGTGATACTTTTTGATGATAGGATCTTTGGCACCTTGGAACTTAACCAGATAAGTGTTTCTGTCTGTTCTATATATGATTACTCTTTCTGGTCCTCTGTGTACTGAATCCAACCATCTTCCTGTTCCCAGCTAGGACCCAGACAGGGGAGTTGATGGTAAGTGGTTCCTCTGCAGAGGTTACCTTTTGTGCTTTGAGCCTTTTGGTTTCTGCTATTTTAGCTTTGAGGTGTATGCATTGTAGAGCTTATGCTTGCTCTACTGTTGGAGGTTTTCCAGGAGGATTTTCACACACAGTTGGTTATTACAGGCAACTATCTCTAGTTTATATCTGTATGTTAGTTCAAACAGTGAGTAGCCTGTCCCTTGGTTGGTGTGGACACACAATACTGATAATGCATGTTTCACGTATAGTGGCCATGTGTCTTTGGCTTTACCATCCAATATTTTCTCAAAGGTTCTGATGAGGCTGTAATTTAGGTGTTCAACTCTGCCTTTAGCCTATGGGCTGTAGGGCAAGGCTGTGGAGTGCTTGATATTTTTGGATTTTAAATTGTTGTTTACTACATGTCCTGATAGCTTGGTTGCTCCATCTGTTATGATTTATTCAAGAGTTCTGTAGTTGGCTATTATTGTATTGTTGATGAAGCAATTTATGGTTTCTTCCTTGTAGTTCTGTGTTTCCCAGCAGATGGGCCAGTGTGTAGCAAAGTCAATGGCTAAAATTAAGAAGTTTTGTTTGGTTTTTGCTTTTGGGAAGGGTCCCTCCATGTCCAGCCCCCAAACCTTAAATGGTTCAGGGTCCGGTACTAGATTAACTGTTGATTGTGGAGCCTTGGTGATGGTGTATTTCTCACACACTGTGCACTTTTTCAAAACGTCAATTGTGTCTTGTTTAAGATTGGGCCACCATACTATCTCTTTTAGAGTGAGGTATAGATTGTTAGCCTTTGTATGTCCTATTAGGAGGTGATGTATTAGGATAGTGTCGACTATCTGTGCAAATGGGATGTAGGGAACATGTTTTTAACTTTAATAACACAGTAAACTGTGCAATTAGATATGTGGAAACTGTTTTCATTCCTTAATAAATGTATCATGGGTTAGAAGATGTGTGGAGGGATCTTTCCCTTTTGTCTTGTACTTAGTGTTATATAGGTTGGGCCAGTCAGGGTTCAGGTGGTCAGGATAATCCTCTCTTGGCTGACATAGCCTAGAGAGAGCATCAGCTGTGACCAGCCCTGCCCATTCTTTTATATTGGATGTCCAGATTGAGCTGCTCCAGCAGGGACATCCATTTGGCTTGATGTCTGTGCAAGTGTGTTCTGAGTTTTGTAATAGATTAAGGATTTATGG
The DNA here is from genome assembly GCA_014839935.2 of Entomophthora muscae. NCBI lineage: Eukaryota > Fungi > Entomophthoromycota > Entomophthoromycetes > Entomophthorales > Entomophthoraceae > Entomophthora > Entomophthora muscae. The sequence goes on from QTSX02006416.1 coordinate 516,414, forward strand.
CCAGTTAGTACTTGGACGTTTAAATGACCTTCTAGATAACATCTCTCATTTCTTGCATGGTTGGTATATTTCTAGCAATTCCTTATAGTGTATTGGTACCTACTACTCAGTGTTGGTTAGTTTCCTACTTCCTTAACATACTGGCAGGAAGTCTTTTTGCCCTGGCTGGTAGATGTGTAGGACTGCAGCCAATGGCATTGTCACTGGCATCCGGCTCAACCTTGTAGCACCTTTTGTTATTAGGGTATTGCAAGATTAGTGTTTCAATCAGAGCTTGTTTTAAGTAGTTGGAAATTCTTCTCACATTCAGGTGTCCAGATGAATATCTTTTTAGCATTACCCTTGGTTAAGTCATTGATTGGTTTGTTGAGCTTTCTGCAGTCTTTGATAGATTTCCTTAGGTAATCTACCATTCCAAGAAAGCATCTAACTTGTTTAACTGAGGTGGGGTGTTGCCTGTTATTTATGGCTTTTATTTTGTCTGGATCTGCTTTGATGCCACTGTCAGAGACAATGTGACCCAAGAACAAGAGTTCCATTTTTCATAAATTAGCACTTGCTAGTCTTTGTATATAGTTTGTTCTTTGCAAGTCAATTGAGTGTCTTTTGGACCTGTGTCAGGTGTTCCTCTTTAGGTTTTGAGAATATGATTATACCATCAAGGTAGAATAATGTATTTAAGAGACTGTTTAGTGATTGGTTCATCATAGTGACAAATGTTGCAGGGGCGTTGGTCATCTCAAAGCTCATTACCCTACATTCAAAAGAACCAAATTGCATACAGAACAAATTTTTGGTATGTCTTTTTCCTTTACTTCAACTTGGTTATAACCTGAAGTGAGATCAATTTAGGAGAAAGATTTGGCTCCAGAGAGTCTTGCAAACAGATCCTCTATAAGTGGGAGGAGATATTTATTACTTTAATGTGCTTTCATTGAGATCTCTGTAGTCTGTTACTAGATGGAGTGAGCCTTCCTTTTTCTTTACAAAAATACTGCTGCTCCCCACAGGGATTCAGATGGGAAAATGAAGCCTTATACTAGGTTATCCTCAATGTGTTCTTTGAGGGTTTGTGTCTCCATGAGGGAGAGTCTGTAAAGAAGTGAAGGTTTAGGCATGGCCTTACATAGGTCAATGCTGTGTTTGACCTCCCATTCAGGGGGTAGCTCTGTGAGCTCTTCCTTAAATACATGAGTGTATTCATTTAGGAGTGCTGCAAGCTCTGGGGATTGAATTTTGGTTGTTTTTATATTATTAAATTTGGTATAACTCATTATGTAGAGGGTAATGTCTTTGGTTATGATGTTCTGAGTTGTCCTTATTTATGACTTGGACAAATACTGTGTCTCTTAGGATGAGATTTTTAGGTTCTTGGAGGATGTTGAAATTGACTCCATTGTGTTTGATGGTCATGGTCTATTGTTTTCTAACATATGCTGGGGTTCAATTGGGTGAACCAGTCCATGCCTGCCACAATGTTGTAGTTTATTTTTTTCATGATAAATCCTTTGATGGACGTTTCAATGCCTTGGAGGTCAATTCTGAAGGGAATTGTTTTGCCTTCAAGTAGAACCTTTGATTTGTCTGCCATTCTGGTGTGTTTGAAGTTGGATTTGACAACTGGTATTTTGTATTTGGCTACAAGTGGTTTGCTAACCATGGTGTTTTGTGCACCAGAGTCAAATAAAATTTTATGTATATGAGATTTATAAGTGCATGGGTAGACAAGAAGTTGTGAGCAATCTTTCAATTTTACATTCATAAAAAGGGAAGATTGTGGGACACATGGGATGCAGGAAGCAAAGTTTGTGCCTTAGTAAAATTTCTAGTTGGTTTGGGGGAAGACAGGGGCACTTAGGTCATGTTCCCCCTCCTCTTTTCCCTATTCCTCTGTTTTGAGACCTTTGAGGTCAGAGAATGTGGGGTCAGATTCATAGTAGGTTGCTGTTTCAGCATTGTTCACTTTGGCAGTGTCCTCTTTCTTGGGACAGGAGCGGTTTGCGCTCTGGCTGCAATTGCCATTGTTTTGATTGGATTTTCCATTGCTATGATTGTTGTTTTAGCGCTTGTTGCCATTAGAACTGTCTCTGCCATTGTTGTTTGAGGAGCAATTGCTGTTGTGTGCAGCATATTCCATGTTTGTGCGCTTTTCTACGCGCTTGGCTTCTGCAATGAGCGCTGGCATGGAGGTGTTAGCCTCTGGGTGGATGAGGGCAGCAACTGATGGTTTCATTCTGTTGATGAATGAGGCTCTTATGTACATGTTGTCAGCTTGTGCTGGGTTTTGGATTTTACGGTAACATATCTCCTCAAATTCATTGGCGTAAGCTGTGATAGTGGTCTTCTGAGGAAGATTGCTGAGCAGTATAGCAATGTCTTGGAGTGATTTAGTGACACAGAAGTTGTGGGTGATGCTCGGCTTTGAACTCTTCCCAGTTGATCAAGCTGGTCATTAGTTTGTGAGCCAACCCAGGTGGCAGAATCAAGTTAGCTGTGGCCTCTGTACAGGAGCTTGCTGGCTTCCTGGACCCATTTCTTGTGAGGGATGTGGCTGGTGCAGAGTTTAGCGGCTGAGTGGTCTAGCCAGTTGATGACATTTTCTTTGTTTTTACCAAAGAACTTGTCGATAACTAATGTACTTGGTGTTGGGAACTTCACCTGTGATAGGCGGTTGTGTGTTTGATTGTGGTTGGAGAGAGCAATTGTATTGATTTATCTTAGCACATTACTTTGGGAATGACCAGACCATTCGAATACAGTGCATCCACCTAGGTAATATCTTTGTCAATATTGTGGGCGCAGAAGTACGTCTTCCAGTTATCTTGGGATGTGGCCTGGTTGAATACGTGGGCAAAGGTGGGTAGTTCTGTTAATTCATTCTTTCTTTCATTGGCGTGGTCAAAAACTGTAGCTGCTACCAGTGATAAGGAGCGACTTTTAGGGAAGCTTAACATATGGAATTAAGAAGAAAGAGAAGTATATTTTATTGGATAATACTTTAGGCTTATATAGCTTGATTGTGGTGGGGATATAAGTTGGATCAAAGATAAGGATGAGTCATGTGCAGAATGGGTTTGAGTCACTGGATACTTGGACAATTCATTTGATACTGGTTTGTTGCCTTTCTTGGTATATAGAACTGTATATTGGATTGGAACCAAACCAGGCAATTACTGGATGTTAAGTATTTTGGCAGTGACAAGAATACCTGTACATCCAGCTCCTTGACACCTTTAGTGTGGTATACACCTTCATATTTTTGTTGGCTTTCAATATTCATTGATTTATTTCTTTTGTATGGAGAAACCTCATGTTTTTCCTAGAAGAATCTTAACCTCTTCACAACATGATAATAGGTCAAAATTGAGGCCTCAGTTCCAAAAATAGATTTAACCATGGACTGTATATTTTCCAGTTCAAGATGGCAATTTCTGTTAACTCATTTCTTGATTAACCAAATGTGCTCCTTATTCAGAGTGGTTAACTTGCACTTTGGTTTCTCCAAAAGGGAAATTCTGCTGTTTTCAGGTACATACTATACATCTTATGTTCTGATTTTTTCCAAAATACCAACAGTTGCTGTGTCCTTCAATTATTCATAAGTTTTTGTGATACTCTTGTTAGAATTTCATAATTATAGTCTGGGATCACTGTGTGTTTGGATATTTTGGTATTAAGCAACAACTCATTGGTCTCTTTCAAGATACAGGACATAGGCACCTGGCTGTATAACACAGTAGCCTTTATGAGCACCTTCTGCCCCTTCAAAGTTTAATAAATTGTGGCTCTTTGTCATTGTTTCTCCCTATACTGTTACTCATATAAGGCTCATATGTGTTATCCATAAAAGGCTTTACGCTCTTTATAAGACTAGCAGAGATACCATATCAGTGGTATACAGGGTTTTAAACCAAGGTCACTCTCTCAGTGGTAGTGCTGTTTACTGTTCTGGTGGTGATGAACTTGGTGTTTTTTCTGGACAGCTGTCAGGGAAACAACCCTAATCTGCCGGCTTGCTAGTGTTTGGAAACTGACAGGTTGCAGACTGGGTGGGCAGGGCCCACCAAAGGATTGGCGCTAACTTAATGAGGTAGGACATTGACTTGCCCACCCATGACCATGGACCAGCGGTGGGAACAATAGTATCTATTACTCCCATGAGAGTAATATATACAATCCCAAATAGCTTATTGATATGGTCTAGGGGAAGCTCAGCAGCAGAGGCAGGCATTGGTTTGGGGGTGACAGGTGGTTCCATGTTTAATTGGTAGGCCAGAAGGAAGTTGTATTTACCTCTGAACAGGTGGGGTTTGGTAGCGTACCAAGGGCCTTTTCAGTTGTATCTGGTTAACTCTGTAGATCAGGCCAAGGAATCCCAGGCCAATATGTTGTTGGTGGTGTAGTCCTTGTACTTGGGCTTTAAGGGTGTCAAAACAGCAGGCTCAATCTGCCAATAAGGCTCTGTGTAAATGGGGTTGTGACCTGCAATCCAATTATCCAGCCACTTGAAGCCAAGTTAGGAAGTTGACTTGAATTTCCAAATACAACAACATGAACAAAAGCTGATCCCATACAATGGATACCTCATTTTGGCGCTTGACTCATTACCAGGATCAGGCCACCCCTTCACCATTCCACTATGTGATCAACGCTATCATGTTCCTATTATCCACAATTTTTAATGACTATACAATACTTATCTCCCAATAAAGAATATTATCTAGTTTTTAAATATTTATTCCCCTTGTAACTCTGCTAAAACAGCACAGTTACAGCAGTGATAGCACAGGTAGGTTCTCCATCCTACCTTATCTTGTAAAATTCTGCCTGTTGCCCGCACAGCCGCGGCCAACAAATCCTTGACAGAATTATGTCTGGCCTCCCACTGGACTGGACCCTGTACACCCCTGGTACCGCTATACCCAATGGCTTTGTCCTGTACCAAAACACTGTGATCCCGCTACCTGCCTTCAATGCCATGTCTGCACAAGGGTTCTTCCAAGCACCCGCTGCCATTCCTCAAGCAACTGATGAAAGTACCATACAAGCCTACGTAGCCCAGAAACTTTAAAGCGCCACCTTGGAACCTTTTGCTGAAGCCAACAACAATAACACTATGGCATGGATTCAATTTTCCCAAAACAAGCTGACCCAAATTGGAATGCCCACAACGGTTCTGGATTGCAGAGATCTCCATCCAATTGACTCACAACGCTGGTACCTGGTGCAACAAGAGGCATGAAGAAAACACTGTGAAGGATTGAGATACCTTCATTCAAGACTTCTTAGCAAAATTTTTGCTGAAGGACACCACACTCAAGATCATATGCCAAGTAAAGAATCTAACCCAAACAGGCACAGTAAAGGAGCTCACCCAAGCTTACAAGGAACTCTGACTTTACTGCCCCCTCAGATATAGCCTTTAACACTCCAGTTACCCACCTTATGTTCTATGACACACTCAAGCCATATGTAATGAGACATGTAAACCTGGACCAAGTGACCAACTTGCAAAGTCTTTATTGCAAGATAGATAAAGCAGAAAAAAATACAACACTCTCTACAAGGCGCAAACTGGAAAGAGAGAGAAACCTAAAGATTCTCACCCAGCTGGGCGCTCCACTCAACTGCCTCCTAGAACAATAGCAACAATGCAAATCACAAACCTGCAGGTTCAAATGGACATGGAAATGGAAAAAATGGCCAGTCATGCTATACCCATTTCCATATCACTGTCACACAAGACAATCAAGACAAGGGAAAAGCCCGGGGAGAGCACTAAGCAAGCCAAGCTCTCCCTGCACAGCTCCCAACTTGCCCAACAATGAGTATTGACCCGAGGACATGGATCAATGTACAATGATCCAAGTACCCTTGTAAGACCTGGTATTATACACCATTGCCAGACATCCCAATAAATTGATGTCTTATCCTTTCTGCTTTTGCAGTTACACAGGCTTGGCACTCCTGGACTTGGGTGTGGATCAAACCCTAGTCAACATCAGCTTTATAGATAAGTTCAAGTTAACCAATAATCCTTTGCGGATTAAGAATGTGGTTTTAGAGATGAACATCACATTGCTGTGACAAGGAAACTTCTCCATTCTCTGCCATGCTAGAGAAAAAGCATTCCATCATCCAGGGCCCTGTCATTGATTTTACCAAGTTTGACATTGTGCTGGGGATGAACTGGTTGCAAAGGAACAATCCCCATGTAGACTGGGCAACCTTAGTAATGACCATCAAATGTGAAGGCGTCAATCACCAGATCTACCCAGACTCAGTAGACCCGCTCCTGTGTGATCTAGTCTTTGTACACATCACAAATGCCCTGGACAAAAAGGAGAATCTCAAGGCAACTGACTGGGACTCTTGCCAGCACAAGATTATACACTTCAAGGACCACCAAAATACCACTACACCTCATGATTGCAAAATTATAGCCTGCCATCCAGAAATCATCAAAGAGGCTCTGCCAGGGTTGTTGCCAGAGAAACACATCCAACACTCCATCCAATTCAAAGGAGCTGTACCCAAAGCACGTCCTATCTACAGGTTGACCCCAAACAAATACAACACCTTATGTGCTTACCTCAGAGAGGCATTGGAGAAATGTCTTATCCGCCCCTCACAGTCTCCTTTTGGTGCTGCAGTATTCTTTGTGGCAAAGAAAAATGTTACCTTGCACCTAGTCACAGACTACTGAGCCCTAAACAAAGTTACTATCAAGAATTTTTAGCCACTACCACTCATTGACAACCTTTTTGATGCCTTGGGCAGCGCCACAGTCTTCTCCAAGATTGATCTAACCGCATTATACAACCAGATCTGCATTAAGGAGGAAGATATACCTAAAGCAGCCTTCTGCACTAAATATGGTTCATACAAATGTGTGGTACTCAACTTCAGAATGTCAAACACCCCATCAACCTCTGTAACCTTCATGAACAAGGTGTTTGCCCCTCACATAGGCAAACACACCTTGGTATATTTGGACAACATTATCATCTGTAGCCCCTTGGTAGAACAACACCACAAGAACTCGGAGGCAGTCTTTGCTACCCTGGCGCAAAATAAGCTGCTAGACAAGCCCTCCAAATATCAGTTCATCTGCAAGCAGTTGCCCTTCCTGGGACACATAGTTTCAAAGACTGCATTAAACCTGACAGCCAGAAAATCCAGGCCATTTTCAAAATGCCACCTCCAAAGGACAAGTCATAACTCTGCACATTCTTTGGAATGGTTGCCTATGTACATCAATTCATACCCAACTTTGGAGTCCTGACTGCACCCCTGTCTGCCATAACTGGTGCCAAATCTAAGTTTGTATGGACCCCCCCAACGTGACCTTTGCTTCAGACGTCTTAAGGAGAAACACACAACAGCACCCATTCTACAATACCCCAAATGTGATGGGGAATATCAAATGGAGACAGACACCTCTGACACATCCATTAGGGAAGTAATACAAATCAAAAACAATGATGGTGACTTCCTGCCCGTAGCTTATGAATCTGCAAAATTTGACAGATGGAGAGTGTTGATACCCTATCCACACCAAGGAACTGTTGGCTATTGTACACTGCCTAGTCAAATGGCGTTGTTATCTAGAGCAACAGGAAGAATTCACAGCACTAACCAACCACAAGTTGTTCATATACTTCAAAACCCAAGCAAATCTATCTTGCTGCCAAGCCCACTAGATGGAGCTCTTGGAGAGATTCAATATGCTCATACAGTACAAACCTGGTCCCAAGCTTGCCAAAGCAGACGCCCTCTCACGCCTGTATGTCTGTGCCACTAGAGGGGAAAATGGGCTTGACCCAGACTGGACTCTCTTGGTACTACAAACAAAAGATGAGGGTTTCCCCCCTGGTACAACTGACATAAAAAAGGAAACAGTTATCAAAAACAAACACCTATTTTCAGACGTTTATGAGACCTTACATCAAAAAATGACCAACAAAACCACCATCCCTTATGTCCCACACATCAACAGGTTGAAACAATCCTGTGTTACCACAGGGATCTAGGGTACACAAAAAGCTGCAACCTCTATAAATTCCTCAAACACAAAGCATGGTGGCCAACCCTATACTGGGATGTCCAGGAAGTCTTAGACCAATGCAAAGTATGTGAGAAATTTTCAAAAAGCAATACCCCACCTAAATCAGTACTACCTATTTGTTTGCAACTACCCTTAAAAGTATGGGCCCTAGAAATTGTAGCCACATGCCAGGAAAACACAATGAAAATAAATACATCATTTTCACAATAGACTTTGCCACTTGATGGCCAGTGGCACAAGCAGTCAAAACACATACAGGCAATGACATGCGGCAATTAATTGGAAAAGAAATCATCATCAAGCTTAGAAATCCAGAACTCCTGATAACCAACAGAGGCAAAGAACTGACCTCTGAAGACACCAACAATTACCTCACCAAGAATGGGGTCCAGCACATGGTGACAACACCTTACTATCCTCAGGATAATGGATGCGTGGAGCAGCTGAATAGCAGCCTTGCGCAGGCCCTGGCCAAGCTCACTGCCAGGAAACCTGAGGACTGGTATCAGCGGCTACCAACTGCATTGCTTGTAGCTGGACCTGTGTGAACAGATCTACCAGGAAAATCCCTTTCAAGTTAGTTTATGGCACACAACCCAATATCATCCAAGCATTATCAGGACCTAAGATGGAAATGCCAAGCAAGGTACCACCCTGCTCAGATCCCCAAGTCATACAGGCCAATAGCAATCAATTAGAAAGAGGAAAAAAAGCGTCTACAAAAGACCTTTGTCCTCATCTAAGACAGAAATGAGGTTGGCAACAAAGTCTGGGTCATTAATATTGACAAGAGTAAATTACAGCCAGAAAAAGTTGGCCCTGCCATCATCCTAAAGGTAAACAAAAACAACAATTACCTCATGCAAGGACTTGGAAAATGCAAACAAGACAAAGTCCTCTACCATTGTTGAAACAGCAGGCTCAACCTGCCAGCAAGGTTCCAAGCAAGCAGGTTTGTGACCTTCAATCCAATTACCCGGCCACTAAAGCCAGACTAGGAAGTCAACTCAAATTGCCAAATCTAACAACATGAACAACTGATGATTCCTTACAATGGATACCTTGTTTTGTTGCTTGACTCATTACCAGGATCAAGCCACCCCCTTCATCATCCAACTGTGTGATCAACACAATCATGCTACAGTTATCCTTGATTCACAATGACTATATAATCACTATCTCTCAATAAAGAGTACTATTTAGTTTCTAAATATTTTTCCCCTTATAACTCTGCTAAAACAGCACAGTTACGACATTGATAGCACAGGTAGGTTCTCCATCCTACCTTATTTTGAAAAATTCCGCCTGTTGCCCGCACACGCCACAGCTAACAAATCCTTGATAGAATTATGTCTGGCCTCCTGCCTGACTGGACCCCGTACATCACTGGCAGCAAGATACCTGATGGCTTTATCCTGTACCAGAACACAGTGATTCCACTACCCGCCTTCAACACCATATCTGCACAAGGGTTCTTCCAGACGGCTGCCACTATTCTGTGACAAACCAAAAAAAAACACCATGCCCACCTACGTAGCCCAAAGACTACAAAGCACTGCCTTTGAACCTTTTGCTGAAGCCAACAACAATAACGCTGCCGCATGGATACAGTCCACCCAGAGAAAGCTGGCCCAGATGGAATGCCCACAGCAATTTTGGATTGCAGAAATCTCCATCCAACTGACCCACAATGCTGGCACATGATGTGACAAGTGGCACAAAGAACACGCCAACAAGAACTGGGATACCTTCAAGCAAGACTTCTTGGCAAGGTTTTTGCTTAAGGACTGCGTTCATAATTATATGCCAAGTAAAAACCTAACCTAGACAGGCATTTTGAAGGAGCTCACTCAAGCCTACAAGAAACTCTGACTTTGTGCACCCTCTGACATGGCCTTTGACACCAAAGCTACACACCTCATATACTATGACGCCCATAAGTTACATGTAATAAGGGACGTGAATCTGGACCATGTGACCAACCTGTAAAGCCTGTACTGTGAAGCAGAGAAAGCAGAACAAACTTCCAATGTCCTTCATAAGGCACAAACAGGAAAACAAGAGAGAACCAAGGATTCCCACACAGGAGGGCGCTCCACTTGATCACCCCCTGGAAACAACAGGAATAACACCAGCCATAAGCCCACAAGCTCAAACAGACATGGGAATGGGAACAATGGCCAGTCAAATTGTACTCATGTCTCTATCACTGCCAAGCAAGGCAATCAAGATGAGGGAAAAGCCCGGGGAGAGCACTAAGCAAGCCAAGCTCTCCCTGCACAGCTCCCAACTTGCCCAACAATGAGTATTGACCCGAGGACATGGATCAATGTACAATGATCCAAGTACCCTTGTAAGACCTGGTATTATACACCATTGCCAGACATCCCAATAAATTGATGACCTATCCTTTCTGTTTTTGCAGTTACACAGGCTTGGCACTCCTGGACTTGGGTGTGGATCAAACCCTAGTCAAAATCAGCTTTTTAGATAAGTTCAAGCTAGCCACTAATCCTTTGCAGATTAAAAACGTGGTCCTGGTTGATGAACATCACATTGCTGTGACAAGGGAAACTTCTCCATTCTCTGTCATGCTAGAGAACAAGCATTCCACCATCCAGGGCCCTGTCATTGATTTTCCCAAGTTTGATATTGTGCTGGGAATGGACTGGTTACAAAAGAACAATCCTCACGTAGACTGGGCAAACTTCAGTGTTGATTATCAAGCATGAAGGCGCCAATCACCAGATCTAACCTGACTCAGTGGACCAACTCCTAAACAATAACATCTTTGTGCGTATCACAGAGAACCTGGACAAAAAGGAAAACCTGAAGGCAATTGACTGGGACTCCTGCCAGTACAAGATCATACACTTCAAGGGCCACCAGGATACCTCCACATCTCAGGATTGCAAAATTGTGGCCTGCCATCCAGAAATCTTCAAAGAAGCTCTACCCAGGTTGCCCCCAGAGAAACACATTCAACACTCCATCCAACTCAAAAGAGCTGTACCAAAAGCACGTCCTATCTACAGGTTGACCCCAAACAAAGACAACGCCCTATGTGCCTACCTCAAGGAAGCATTGGAGAAAGGACTTATCTGCCCCTCACAGTCTCCTTTTGGGGCTGCCATATTCTTTGTGGCCAAGAAGAACAGTGTCTTGCGTCTGGTCACAGACTACTGAGCCCTAAACAAAGTTACCATCAAGAATCAGTATCCATTACCACTTATTGACAACCTCTTTGACGCTTTGGGAGGAGCCACAGTCTTCTCCAAGATTGATCTGACTGCAGGCTACAACCAAATTTGTATTAAGGAGGAGGACATCCCCAAAACAGCCTTCCACACTAAATACGGCTCATACAAGTGTGTGGTGCTCAACTTTGGCATGACAAATGCCCCTTGCACCTTTTTGACCTTCATGAACAAAGTGTTTGCTCCACACATAGGCAAGCATGCCCTAGTATACCAAGGCAACATCATTGCTACAGCCAATTGGTGGAACATCACCACAAAGACCTAGAGGCAGTCTTTGCTACCCTGGCACAACACAAACTGTTGGCCAAGCCCTCCAAGTGCCAGTTCTTCCGCAAGCAACTACCCTTCCTGGGACACATTGTCCCAAAGGACAGTATCAAACCCAACAGCCAAAAGATACAGGCCATCTGCAAGATGCCATCTCCCAAGGACAAGTCAGAACTACACACCTTCTTGGGAATGGTGGTCTATGTACACCACATCATACCTGACTGTGGCATTTTGACTGCCCCCTTATCTGCCATAACAGGCGCCAAATCCAAGTTTGTGCCCCCCACCCCCCCCCCCCCCCCCCCCCCCCCCCCCCCCCAACACCCCCACAAATAAAAAAAAAAAAAAAAACTCATATACTTCAAACCCCAAGCAAATCTATCTTGCCGCCAAGCCTGCTGGATGGAGCTCTTGGAGAGATTCAATATGCTCATACAGTACAAATCTGGTCCCAAGCTTGTCATGGCAGACGCCCTCTCACGCCTATATGTCTGTGCCACAAGATGGGAAAATGGGCTTGGCCCAGACTGGCCTCTCTTGGTGTTACAAACAAAAGATGAGGGTTTTCCTCCTGGTACAACCAGCATAACAAAGGAAACAGTCATAAAAAATGAACACCTCTTTGCTAATGTATATAGGACCCTACACAGAAAGATATCTGACGGCACAACCATTCCCTACATTCCTATGCATCAGCAAGTAAACACCATCCTATAAATATCACAGAGACCTTGGACACACCAAGAGTCAAAACCTATACAAATTCCTTAAACACAAGGCCTGGTGGCCAACCCTTTATTGTGACGTTCAGGAAAGACCTAGACCAATGTGAGGTATGCAAGAAATTTGCCAAAAGCAAAGCCTCTCCAAAGTCAGTACTACCCATCTGCACACAACTACTCTTCAAGGTGTGAGCCCTCAATGTTGTTGGCTCCATGCCAGGGAAACACAATGATAAGAAATACATCATCACTGCCATCAACTTTGCTACAAGATGGCCAGTAGCCCAAGCAGTAAGGGCACACACTGGCAATGATATAGCACAATTCATAGGAAGAGAGATAATCAGCAAGTTCAGAAAGCCAGAACTCCTGATAACCAATGGAGGGAAAGAATTAACCTCCAAAACCACCAATGTATACCTTGCTAAAAATGAGGTCAAACATACTGTGACAACACCATACCACCCACAGGCCAATGGCTGTGTAGAGCGGCTTAATGACAGCCTTGTGCAAGCCTTAGCCAAACTCACTGCCAGGAGACCTGAAGACTGGTATAAGCAACTATTGACTGCACTACTTGTGTGCCAAACCCAATCAAACATATCCACCAGAAAAAGCCCTTTTGAGTTGGTATACAGCACACAGCCAAATATCATTCAAGCATTAACAGGACCCAAACTGGAAATTCCAAGTTAAGTCCCCCAAGTTCAGACCCTCAAGTTATAGAGGCAAACACAGGCAAACAGAAAAAGAAAATGAACGTCTGCAAAAAACCTTTGTCCCTATCCAAGATAGACATGAAGTTGGGAACAAAGTTTGGGTCATGAACGTTGATAAAAGCAAACTACAACCCAAGAAAGTAGGTCCAGCAATCATTCTAAAGGTAAACAAAAATAACACTTACCTTGTGCAAGGACTTAGGAAGCGTAAATAAGACAAAACCCTACACCATGATTGCCTGAGACCCTGCAAAGCAAGACAAAAACAACATAAAACTGCCCTGCCCGCCACAGAACAACAGTTAGTCCAATATGGCGCCCAGGCTCCTGAAGACACCCTGACGACCTACCCCCAGAGGAGGCCAACCTTCAGTTGTGGTGTGTCAAAACAGCAGGCTTGACCCTCCAGCAAGGTTCCAAGCAAGCAGGTTTGTGACCTGCAATCCAATTACCCGGCCACTCAAAGCCAGACTAAGAGGTCAACTCAAATTGCCAAATCCAACAACATGAACAAATGATGATCCCTTATGGTGGATACCTTGTTTTGATGCTTGACTCATTACCAGGATCAAGATACCCCCTTCACCATCCAACCGTGGGATTAATACAATCATGTTCCTGTTATCCTTGATTCACAATAACTATATAATCACTATCTCTCAATAAAGATTATTATCTAGTTTCTAAATATTTTCCCCCTTGTAACTCTGCTAGAACAGCACAGTTACAACACCATGATTGCCTGAGACCCTTTAAAGCAAGACAGAAACAACAAAAGACCATCCTACCTGCCACCAAAAAACAATTAGTCTCATATGGCACCCAGGCTCCTGACATTCTCCCTGACAACCTTCCCCCAGAGGAGACTGACCTTCAGTCAGCGGGTGTCAAAACAGCAGTCTCAACCCACCAGCAAGGTTCTGAGTAAACAGGTTTGTGACCCGCAATCCAATTACACAGCCACTTGAAGCCAGACTAGGAAGTCAACTCAAATTGCCAAATCTAACAACATGAACAACTGATGATTCCTTAAAATGGATACCTTGTTTTGGCGCTTGACTCATTACCAGGATCAAGCCACCCCCTTCACCATCCCACTGTGTGATCAACGCCATCATGTTCCTGCTATCCACAATTCACAATGACTATATAATACTTATCTCCAAATAAAGAATATTATCTACTTTCCAAATATTTTTCACCTTGTTACTCTACTAAAACTGCACAGTTACAATAAGGGGTGTTCAATGAAATGAACAGGACCAAAGGGAACACCTGGTGGATGGTAGGTAGCTGGTGGGCTGTCAGGAGGGTCAGATGATCTTCAAGTTAACTAGCAGATGACAAGAATAAAATACAGCAATAATTGGGGAAACCAATATCTCATAACTTTTATTTAAAAATGACAATGGGGGTTAATCTTGGCCTAGCAGGTATTTATACCACACTTCCAGGCTTCATTTCCTGTTCAGGTTTCCTGAGCTTGGGAGGTTTTACATTGGGGGTCTTAGATGGCAGGTGTGGGGACGGCAACCGTCCATCCGCCATATCCTGCCCTTGACTCTTTTCTGTTACCTTCCTGGGACAAAGTTCAAGGAGTTTGCCCCAGGTAGGAATTTTACCGGATAACACTTTATTGTCATCCCACCAACAAGCCATGATTCAACGCTTTTTCCTCTCGTGCTCTCAACGCCTCAATTTCACAATTTGTCATCTCTTTTACTTGTTGCAAGTTTCATCCCCCCTAGCAACAAGTTCCAAGCATCAAGCATAAATTTGGTCCCTTGGGGGGAGTCCCTCCTTGAAAGTAATTGAATCAGCCTCAAACGCAGCCTACCTACCAAAGATTTGGCAGGAACAGCTAGTGACCTCCAGGCTGGTCCAAGCCCAATGTACTTGTAGGAACCTCCTTTCTGCAGCAGCAGTTTCCACACAAAGGACCCCAAAATCAGCCCTCAAATTTTAACAAAGAAGGCATGACAATTGAAAAATAGGTGAGGGAAAGCGTCAAAACCAACAATGAATATATTTTATTAATGTTTAACTGTTTTTGCATATACCATCAGGGCATACATGGCTGAAACCCCCTCTGGTTCCTTAATCAATCAATGATTGCGTCACGTGGTCTATGACATTCAAGTCATCCAACATAGATCTTTACCTGAAAGATCACCAAAAACCTCAACATATGAGAATTGACCTAAATGGGCAAAGTCCCTGACTCCATCAACCCAATGTACCAATTTGGAATGGGCTTCCCCACCCCAGTACCAAAACCCTGTAGATTGCACATCCTAAACTCAGCATCAGTGTTCCAACGGGAACCACTGATCAAACTGAATCTAGGCATCCTGCCTTATTTATATTTTTGCATAATGGTATTGCTTTTAAAACCCATTAACTGCTGAACTCAAACCAGGTGCCACCAGGCGCCCACAATCCCCAGCGGCGCCCCAGCGCCCACGCCTGAGAAAATTTGATAGTGGCGCCTTGGCGCATCTCAAATTCATAGGCGGCGCCTCTAACCCAATAAATTGCCGACGCAGCGCTAACCCAAATTCTGGGGCTTTCCCATGGTTAACCTAACCAAACTCTTGACAAAGCAAGTCTATTTTAATATAATTAAATTCTCATTAATTATATCACGTATTTATTAATTAATCTTCCTGATTAATCAACCCGTTTTGAGATGCCTAGTCTTCAAGATTGATTTGGCCAATCTTGCCTCAATTCTTTTAGTTAGCCTAACCTAACTAACCACCACATTCTATTCTTTTATTACACCTAGATATACAGTTTCTAGGAACCTTTACCCCAAGAATTCCAAACAAACTTTCTATATGTAATAAACAGCAAAAACAGAAGATCTTAATATTCAAGCATTTATTTGGCTAAATACCAGCAGTGACTGTAGTACGGGCACAGTGTGGAACTTGGCACTTGCAAGTTGCCACTGGTTGCTTTGGGATGAGAAGACTTCAAATCTTCTATTTGATGACTTGGGTGTTAGGTGAAGCTTCAGGTTCAGTGCCACTTCCTGGGATTTGGGTGAGTTTTGAATAACTCTCATTGGGAAACTTGTGCATTTCAACAAGCAAAATGCCAGTATCAGGTATTAGCACCTTGGGGGAAATCCCAGCATCTTGCACTGGCGGTTTGCTTGCAGAGTCCTGCATGAAAGTTAAAGGTTTGGGTCCTGGCAGATTGGTAACAACTTTATCAATTGGTAGTGGGTTATTGGGTTCCCAGCCTTTGGGTCTGGCAGTCTGCAAAGGGTTTTGTCCAGGGTTTGACTCTGGTTCCGTACTTTGGGATTCAGGAGCATCCAAATTGTCATTCCTGACATCATCTTCTAGACCCTGGGGTTTATGCTCCATGCCCTTACACTCTTTTCCCCTTGAGCATTTTGTTTCAGTGCAACCTCACTATTTTCCTCTCCACCCCTGTCTCCTTCCTGAGTAGGCACTTGTGTTGCACTAACTTGACTCTTTGACCCACAAGGGTGTCCATGTCCACAACAAACTCCTTTGGCTCTGTTGTTGTAATGCATTTATTTTGGCATAAAAATTAAATAAAATTAAAATAAATTTATCTATATAATTTATTTAATGTAATTTTTATTTTTCTAAAATAGTAGCATAAAAGCTTGTAGTCACTACTTTCTCTTTCAAGTTAGAGTAAGAAATTTCTATATTAATCATTTTTTTAGTTGTAAATGTGCACTGTTAGTTGTATGTTTTGATTAATTTGATCTTTTTATTAATTTTAATCCCAAAAAAGACACTCAGAACATTTTTTCCTTTTTCTATTTTAGATTTTATGTCTTAATTAGGACAAGCTGGTAACAATATTTTAGATTCACTGATTTTTTTTAATATTTGATGTTTTTGTTACCTATTTCATTTTCTATGGAGGTTTGCTGTTGGAAAAGCTTATACTTTTGTGACTGAGTTCATTTTTCTCTTAAAAATCATAGTAAAGATAGTAGCTTTTTTGTGACTTAAACTTGTTTGTTCTAGTGCTTGTAAATTTGCTGTTGTATCATCATATACTTTCTCTCAATTTACATAGTTTGTTATGTCTGGTCATTTTCCCCAAATAGTGCAAATTTTCTGTGGAATTAGCTTCTATTTATACCAAAAAGTTGAAATTTGTTATATTGCTAAACTAACTTGTTCTTAACTGTGTTGCAACCAAACCAATAGCAGTTCAGTATTTGATTGGGGAAGACAGCAGTCCAATAGAAAGGACAAGAATGAGAAGAATAAAATAAGGTTTATTGTTGGAAATTGCGCCATTAATGTTTTTTTGATATGGCCTTTAAATAATGATAAATGCAAAGATTTGACTGGTTTTACTTTTAAATTTGGGAATTCCTTGCTTTCCATAAATGGGTCTGTGCCAATATCCACCCATTCCGGAATACCATACCTTCCCTTGTCTGATCCTGGTATGACCTCATCCCAATGTGACCCCCTTAGCCACTCTGTCTATCTAATGAGTGATCACTGTCCCTTATCTACTATTTAAGTAGAATCATTTCTCCTAATAAAGACAAATTTATCCACATTTGTGTTGGCTTTAATAATCTTCAAGCTTTTTCCTGTCCTTTCTTCCAAAAGGACTTTCACATCTTGTATTCCAGGAAATTAAGGTACATGCCCTTAATTTTGCCCTGAAGGCTAACCCAAGGCTAGCTTCAAACCTCAAATCTTTTGTTATAAAGATTTCCTGTAGCGTCCTCCTGGATGTCGTCCCCAGGAGCCAAACACAACAAAATGGTGCTCACTACAGGGGCAGCAAGCCCCTCAGTTACCCTGTTCCCACGTGCATTCTCTGTTCCTTCTCCCTTTGTTTCTAAAGTACCCAAGCAACCTAAAGTTTCTAGTCCCCCTCTAGAAGAAGACATCACTGATGCCCCCTCAACTCCCATGGTACTGGTGCTGTCCCCTGGGCCAGTGTGGCCCCCCTTCCAGCTTTCTCTCTCAACTGCAAGCAAGCTTGTGCTGCTGCCTGCTCCCTGCTCCACTCTGGAACTGTGGCAATGCATACTATCCCTGGTCTCTGTCCCAGGTATGCTTCTTAAGACCTGTATTCCTTCCTCTTGGACTTTTGTCTCCCCTCCCCACACTGATGGAGTCTATGGATACAATTGATGTGTTAGTCAACCAGTTCATCCAACCTGCCCTGGTTTGCCATCAACTTGCATTAGGATCCCAGAACCAACTTTTAAATGCTGTAGCCACTGCTGTCTCAAACAACCATGCTCACAATATAGCATATCAAGAATGGTCCCACAGTCTCTTTGTGTGCATTTCCAATAACCAGCGTGACTTACTGGCCTCCCATAAGTACTTGACCGCCTCACAAAATTCCCTTTGTTTCTTGCTCCCTGGATACATCAAGGATTGACTATACAAATTGGATGAGCATCTAGCAGCGTGGTGTGGGCAAATTGAGGCCTCTCTGCTAAAGCATTACCAGGATTTTGAGACTATGGTTAGAAAACTTAACCAATTCTGAGAACATATTAATTCTCAACTTGAATTAGTTAGAACTCATGTTGATACTTGGGGCCGCCATCTGCAGCATCAATATGGTCTAGATGAGGCTGCACTAGGCAACACTCTATATCAAGTGCAAAGTTATATGGATGATAGAGTAGCATCCATCAAGGTGACACCTCCCGCTCCCCCTGTTGAGGTCCCATCTGACTTTAAAGCCAAGGTATGGGAAGCAATAGCCAAGATCAAGGCTACCACTTGGCGTCAATCTTCTGTTCATAACCCCCTCCAGTCAAACCTATGCCTGACCCTTGCATTGCTTTGCTCACTGATTAAGTAGCTACCTTGCAAGGAGAAATTTAGTGTTTAAGGCAACACCTCTCCAATTCTGAGGACTCATCCTCTGAGTCTGAAGGTGAAAAGGAAACTGAAGTTGTTAATACTCCCTCTCAGGACAATCATGGTTGCTGCCCTGGATTGGAAGGCCAACCCCAGGTCAACTGCACTCTTACCTTGGATCAGCTAGCAGAAGTAACAAATGGTGCTGCTGGTAGGCAGGACACATTGGAAAGAGAGGTACAAAATCTCTCCTGCTTTACCAAGACAATGAATGGACAGGTCATCCCCTTGGTTGCTCAGACCACCTTCCTGACCACTTGCCTCAACGGGATTGCTGGCACCTTATTAGTGCAACAAATTAATATTGACAAATTTGGAGTTGCCGCTGCCACCGCTAGAGATATTAGTGGACAGAACAGCTCTACCTTGGATACCCTAGAGGAAAGCCTTTGACTCCTCTGGGCTAGACAACCTGCTACTTAATCTGAGTTTGAGGGCAATCCTCCCATTAACGTCCTCAACCCAGGTAAAAACAGTCAGTCCTCTTCCTTGTCCATTGACCCAAACTACAAGCCGTCCTTCAAACATATATTTGATCCTGAAACCTCTACCATTGCTGCCTTTTTAAAAATTTACAAGACTGCAATGCGTAGGGCTACTGATGAGCTCAAAAAGAAACATATCCTCACCTGTCTTCATCCCACATGCCAAGAAGTGGTGGTCCCCAAACTCCCCTCCATTGTCACTTGGGAGGACATGAAGCGCCTCTTTATTGAGGAGTTTGGAAGAGATCTCAGCTTGGATGTCAAGAAGGATGCATCTATGCACATTGCCTTTAAGCCCAAGGAAACCCTGGCTGAGTTTGTGGATTGCTTTTACATTGAAGGCCAACAGTTAATCACCAGGCAACAGTTAACTCCCCAGGAAGCTTACACGGCTTGTTCAAATGCTTTGAAAGTTAACCAGCTTCTATGCCTACACTTTAAGGCACACAAGGCTTCACTTGCTTCCATGAAGAGTATTAAGACACTCTTGCAAGAAATGCATTTGAACAATGGGGGTACAGTGGTGCATGGAAATAAAGCCAGTAATGCTGGGACTACCTCTCATATGCCGTGCATTATGACGCTGGGTTCAGGTGGACAGACTAAGAGGCAAGATTGTCATAACTGTGGCCAGATAGGGCACCACTTGCATACTTGCACTAATCCCCAAGTGGAAGGTTGTGACCCCAAGGAACAGGCGGGAAAAGAGAGGTCAGCTTAGAGGCAGAGACGCTCTCTTCTGACCAATCTTCCCCATCTCCTCCTAATCCTCCTTCTGATGAGGAAGCTCTGTCTTCCTCTGGCTCAACTATTCTTCACCTATTCCACAATCTCTCCAGTGATTCAGACCCTGAAGATTCTGATAGTTATGGCTATTCTGTTCTTGCTGTTCCAGAAACTGTCTCTGTCCCATACAAGCTTTGCTCTGGGAAGACCACCACCACCACTTCTTGAGCACCTTCAAGTGAAGCCAAAGCCATGGTGGCTTGCCCTTACCTAGCCCAGGCCCATCAACCTCCTGTCTTGGTTTATTCTTCCAAGGAAGCAGCCAAGCTAGCCAAAGCTCTCTTCCAAAACGTAACAGTATCTCTCCCACTACAGACTGTACATAAGGAAATTCCTGCCTTAAGGTGCATGTTAGCTAAATGGGAGAAGGAGCTAGAGGCCAAGCAAGATGTGTTGGCAGTCTTGCCCCCCCCTTTGGGAAAGATACCACCCGCGTGGAAATATCAATTCAAAAGGTTAAAATCAAAGCCATCCTGGACACAGGTTCTCCAGTCAACGTAGTATCTTCAAAACTAATGAAGAAACTTAAGCTGGCCCCTGACCTCAACTACACTCAGTTGTATGGCACAGCTGGCATGGCACAAACTCAGGCCATTGGTGCCTACTCTGCTCTACCCATGAGGTTTGGGAAACTCCTCATTGCTTCTCCCTGCTGTAGTCCTTGAGAACAAAAGCTATGACCTCTTGGTTGGTACACAATTCCTCTTAGAGTATAATGGGATTGTAAACTTACAAGATGGATAACTTTTGCTCTTAGGATATGAGGTCCCTTTGATTTTTGAGGAACATTGGGAATTTCTGACCAAGCAATGATGCCAATTATGACGGAGCCCACAGATTGGGACTGTTAAAACCAAATCCATAAATTAGTAGTACAAAATACAATGATACTAATTATGATGGAGCTTAGTGATTTGAATTACAGCTACCAAACTACATAAATTGGTAGTATAAACTATATGCATATTAGATCAGCAGTAGTCTGCCAACCTGAGCCTTAAACTAGCCAATGACAAGCGCCGCTGCAGCACTTTAAAAATACACAAGCGCCATGGCACCACCTAGCAATTGGATTAGGCGCCAAAGCACCAAACTACTTTTACGTTAAGCGCCACGCCGTTGCCTGGAAAATATTATAGGCGCCAAGGCGCTGCTTTACTTTTACATTGGGCGCCAAGGCGCTGGGTTTGATTCCCCATAATCTTGAATTCCCATATTTATCACATTAATAAGCATTAAGCTTGCAGTATGCCAGAGAATTAGAATTGATCCTGAAGTACTAAATTATTCCATGCCAGCAAGGATCACCTGTGCTGGGTGAAGATGAAAATATTCTATTGGTTGACGTGCAATAAGCGCCAAACCTAGATTAATAATTACCCAAATTTGGGGAATGTTAGAATGTCCTAGAAGAAATTGCTAGCAGCCCAAAGATTACCCTTGTAGAAGGTACAAGAATAATTAATCATTTACAATAAAATCATCTTTGGAACCATCTTTATTTCATCCTTAATCTGGTTGACCTTTATCCTAATCCTTAAGTGCTTCTGCACAATCAGAAGCCATTTCTGGGCAATAATCATGGTTCTGCTCCATCCTGGCCCTTCTGATACAGTACTACTCATATCCTCACATATGACTGTATTCTGGAAAATGTCCTGTGCCCTATAATCTCAAATAATTGTGGCGCTGTAATGCAAAAAGTGCAACAAGGAACCTCTGCGCCTCCCAGGAAAAAGTCTTAAAACTTGCGTGCTTGAGTACCCCACGTGTATCTTCTCTCTAAAGTATAGGACTCACTCCTCAAACATGTGCACCCCTCCTCCTTCCTGCCCTGAGGAAGAAGGGGTACCTCTTCTTGCCCCAGCAGCTATCACCCTTCCTCTGGGCTCCCAGGTGGTGATTGATTCTCAGATTTCTTATAAACTACCTGAAAAGTTGTTCTTGGAACTCTACTCACCTGAATTCCTAAGCCATAAAGAACCCTGCCTGTGTCCAGGGATTCTAGATCAAACCCACAAAAAGCCTGTACAATTACTGCTAGCCAACCTGACAGCCCTGCCCATGCAGGTGACCTGAGGCCAGGTTATAGGGCATGGTCGTATACTGGGGGAAGCAACAAGTGGCATCTCTCTACCCTTTTGGAACTTTTAGTGATTTCAATCTACCTGAAGACAAACCCCAAGCTTTCTCCTTATTCACCACTGCCAACTTCCCCCAATTGTCTCCCATCCAACAAAAAGACGTGTTGGACCTGCTCAATTATTTTAGCAACACTTTTGCCTCTGGACCTACGGATTATGGCCTAGCTAAAGGAGTCATCCATTAGATTGATACTGGTGATGCACCCCCTTTTTGTGCCAAACCATACCTGCTGTAGTAGGGTAGATAATGCTCAGGTATCTAAGGAGCTTAAGCAGCTCTTAGACGCTGGGCTACTAGCCCCTCTCAGAGCCCTTGGGCCTTCCTGTTACTGATCCTAAAGAAGAAGGATGGAGGACATCGCATTGTAATGGACTATTGCCGCCTGAACACTCTCACTAAGAAAGACTTGTACCCCTTGCCCAGAATTGATGATGCTCTCAGACGGCTGGGTGGTTCCAAATTTTTTCTCAGCCATGGATCTAGCCTCTGGATACTGGCAAGTTAACTTATCTCCTAAAGATAAAGAAAAGGCTGCGCTTATCACCTCAGAAGGCCTTTTTGAACCCACTTGTATGCCCCAAGGACTCTGCAATGCCCCTGCTACATTTCAACGGGCTATGGACTCCATCCTATGAAGACTTAAAGCTCTCTTGTGTCCTCCTGCACCTTGATGAAATCACTGTATTCAGCGCTACCTTTACCAACCACTTGGACCACCTCAAGGCTGTCTTCATCAAGATTTGTGAGGCTGGCTTGAAGCTCAAACCCTCCAAGTGCTCCTTCTTTAAGGAACGTCTTGAGTTCTTAGGTCATGAGGTCACTCAAACTGGAATCCACCCCATGAATAACAAGGTGGAAGCCATTGACAAGATGCTACCTCCCACAAATCTTCAAGAGGTCCAAGTATTCCTTGGCATGATGGGCTACTACAAACAGTTCATACCTGATTTTGCTGAACTGAGTGAACCCCTTGTCCAACTGCTTTGCAATGTCCCCTTTGAATGGACAGACAGCCAACAACAAGCATTTGAAGCATTGAAGGCCAAGCTCAAAGAGGCTCCTATCTTGGTCTACCCTGATTATGATAAAGAGTTCATCTTGTATACTGACGCTAGGAGAGTAGCTGTGGGTACCATCCTTGCCCAGCTTGACAATGATGGCGTGGATTGGCCTGTAGCCTACTCTTTACGGGTCCCCAATAAACACAAGAAGAACTATAGTGTCACTGAAAAGGAATTCTTGGCAGTGCTGCATGCTGTAAAATAGTTTTGGCACTACATTTATGAGACCCACTTCACAGTGGTCACATATTGCTCCTCCCTCAAATGGCTGCAACAACTAAAGGAACATGAAGGTCAACTAGCATGTTGGGCTCTGCGCCTACAAGGATACAATTTCACTGTGATACACTGTCCTGGGGCCCAACATCAGAACATTGATGGCTTTTCAAGGATGCCAATACTAGCTATTCACCCTGCTGACAATGATTGCCTATACAAATTAATAGGGTACCCTGACTCTTGGACCACCAAGCCAGAAGACATTTGACTGGTGCTACAAGCCCTATCCAAGGACACTGTAATTTGAGATAGGCAGCCCTTCAAAAAAGTCAACAATGCCTATCTACCCTATGTTTGCCCTAGCATGAGGATAGCCATTATCCTCCAAGCTCACATTGACACTGGGCATGGGGGTATAGCCAAGACCCATGACTGGTTGTGCAAAAACTTCTACTGGGAAAACATTCGCCTTTTGATCCCTGATGTCCTTGCCTCCTGCCATTCCTGTCAACTCCAACGCCCTCGCCCTTCCCAACACCAATTCCAACTCATCCCTCCAAAGCATGCCTTCCATACAGTGAGTATTTATGCTGTTGGGCCTTTCCCTTGGTCTAGGTCTGGGTTTCAATTTACCTTAGTTGCCATAGAGCATTTTAGCAAATGGGTCAAAGCCAGAGCTACAAAATATATAACTGCTAAGACCACTGCTAATTTCTTGCTGCAAGATACCTTCTACCAACATGGCTGCCCTCAAATCCTGCTTTCTGACAATGGCACCAATTTTAATGCTCACCTCATCACGCCTATTGTAAAAGCTATGGGTACCCACCAATCTTTCTTTGCACCACATAAACCTTTAACTAATGGAACTGTTGAAAGAGCCAACTCCTCCCTGGTGTCCATAGTGAGGAAACTCACACTCTCTGACTCTGCCAATTGGGATATGTTCCTCCCTGCTGCCCTCTTTGCTTATCAACTCAGTAGACACCGAGTAACTGGTCAGTCCCCTTTTGCCATGCTGTATGGGCGTGAAGCTGCCACCCCCTCAATCTTGGGGCCCCCCTTGATCAAAGTTGATGCGCCTTCAAATCCTGAGGCCCATGTTACAGACTTAGCTAATTGTATCATTGACATCCAAGCAACAGCTTATTCCACTACTTACAAGGTCAAGGCTCTGGAGCTCTCCCCGTCCAATGCTGCTAGAGCCCCCTCCCTGAGTATCAAATAGGCAACCTGGTTCTCTACTACCAGAATTTTACAGGTGGTAGAGCTCATATGCTAGATTCCCTCTGGGTTGGGCCCTGTGAAGTCACCTTTAAAAAGGGTGTCAATTATACCGTGAAACTGCTATCTTCTGGACATCCTTTTGCCTGTGTTCACTCCAAATTTCTCCGCTAATATCAACTCCCTGTGTCCAATCTTGAGGGGGAAGATGTCAGAAATTGCTCCATTAATGCTTTTTTGATATGGCCTTTGAATAATGATAAATGCAAAGATTTGACTGATTTTGCTTTTGAGTTTGGAAATTCCTTGCTTTCCGTAAATGGGTCTAAGCCAATATCCACCCATTCCGGAATACCATACCTTCCCTTGTCTGATCCTGGTATGACCTCATCCCAACATGACCCCCTTGGCCACTCTGTCTATCTAATAAGTGATCACTGTCCCTTGTCTACTATTTAAGTAGAATCATTTCTCCTAATAAAGACAAATTTATCCACATTTGTGTTGGCTTTAATATTCTTCAAGCTTTTTCCTGTTCTTTTTGCCAAAAGGACTTTCACATCTTTTATTCCAGGAAATTAAGGTATGTGCACTTAATTTTTCCCTGAAGGCTAACCCAAGGCTAGCTTTGAACCTCAAATCTTTTGTTATAAAGATCTCCTGCTGTGTCCTCCTGGATGGAGACCCCAGGAGCCAAAGCACAACATTTATTAATTGGTATTGTGACTAATATACTACATGGGGAGAGCCACAAGACCACCAGGGGTGTCACAGTGGCAGGTTCCATACAAGGTTTGAAGCTGAGCAATAACTTGCATGGGGATCAATGATGTCAAATCTGGCAGTGCTCCTAAGTAGGAGATAGTGCCTGTAACTTGACATCCCTGTCAGATTAATCCATACTGCTAGATATTCCATGAGGAAATACATCAAGCGCCCACTGTGTATTGTGAGATACGTTGGCAGGCAAGAGGGGAATCTCAGTTGCAAAAACTGAACCATTTTTGTTTATCTCATCAGGTTTTAGAACTACTGTAGATTCACTTTTAAAAACACTATTTTCATTTTAATTCCCAAAAATAATCAATATTGTCAAAAAGTGGTGGAGGTAGTAACAAACTGTTGCCTTCCTGAGGCCCTCTACTGTGAATGTTTGGCCGTGAACCCTACTAGTACAAAGAACAGTGTGAATACGGGAATGCGGTCTGTTTAGGCGTGGCTGTTAGGTGCCAAGAAAAAGAGGTTGATGCCTGTTTAGGCAAGGTTGTTGTGTGCCTATGAAAATGAAGGTGTTTCCTTTTAAGGTGTTGGCAGATCTCTCTGGAGTGACTTCATAAACAGGCTGGCAATGCCCCAGTAAAACAGGAATTTATTTTCTTGGGGGTGGTCTCTTCAAGCTGCCTTACGCCTTTGGGCTAGGTTTTTGTGAGTTGGCCTGACTGCACTTACTTAAATGGAAAGATAGGTCCAGGCTGTCTGAGGTCAAGCACTGGATTCCAAATGGGTGGGATCAGATCCTGGGGCAACTGAGGCCTCAAATGTGGTACCAGCAATGGTATTGATTTTCAATTGGGGAAACCTTGTATGACGCTAAAATCAGAGCAGTGGGTCCAATTCCCACTGTAATCACCCACCAGCTGGTCTGGCGCTCTAAGGGTTTTGCTTGATGGTAAAACAAGCCAAAAACTCAAATATTGTCAAAAAGGGAGTTTTTTGTTTGAAAATATCACTTTTGTGACTGAATTAATTTTCTTCTATGTTTGTATCTTTTTTGTTACATGATTAATATCAAATTTGATGTAGGCTGCTTCAGAATGTGACTGATTTATGTTTTTTTTGAAAATGGATAACTTTTTTTGCTATATCATGTTTGGGATTGTGCATTTTATTTAGTTTTGCTGTGTGATTGACTATTTTTGTAATCTGGGCCTAGATAAATGGAAGTTTCATTGAGTGCATTGACCTTCAACTGGAGCCAGTTGAAATTTTTTGTGACTGAACCAATTTTTTCTGAAATGAACTATTTTTGTTTACCTTAACAGGTTAGGAAACTACTGTATAGAATTGACCTTCAATTGAAACTAATTTTCCTTTGCTTTACTTTAAACTGGTGTCAAGGAGCTGGATGTACAGGTATTCTGGTCACCACCAACACACTTAACATCCAGTCATCACCTGGTTTGGTGAAAATCCAATATACTGTTCTACATACCAAGAAAGGCAAAAAACCAATATCACATGACTTGTCTAAGTATTTAGTGACATAAACCCCATTCTTCACATGACCATCCTTATCTTTGATCTAATTTATATCCCCGCCATAGCACAAGCTATATAAGTCTAAAGTATTATCCAATAAAATATATTTTTCTTCTTAATTCCATATCTGAAACTTCCCAAAAAGTTTCTCCTCATCAATGGTTTTAATCTGATCTGAATCATTGTCATTTATCTCAACATATTGTAAAACTACTGTAGGTTCTGAGAACTTGGGATTGATGCTCCTAGCTCTACCGGTAGAGCATTCCATTTCAAAAACTGCATTACAAAAAACGCCATCTCAAAATACGCCATCTCAATTTTCAGCTATTTCAATTTTATAGTAAAAACGCCATTTTGATTTACAGCATTTTGACTAAGGAAAAACGGTTTTAATATTTTAAATTTGTTGAACTCCAAAAATAACCCAAAAAATTCTCAAAAATAAAATTTAAAAAACATTTCTAGGCTTAAAAAAGCCTCAGAATTCCAAATCCGCAATAAAAAATGGGGTCAATTAGTAGTAACATAGTTGGGTAAAGCCCAAAAAGTTAAAATAATCCCAAAAACAACTATTTTCATCTATTTTAACTACAAACTATACTTTAAAATAAGCATAGAAATGTACCAAATACCAAAGAAAGTCAAATAATGGTAAAATCAAAGGAAATAAGAGAGAATATAAAGAATAGTTTATTGCAAATAGGCTTAAACATTAGTGGAAAAAGCAACTGAGATGGCTTAAAGATGCTCAAGCTTGCTATCCTTGGGATAGTAGGCAAGGACCACCTTGCTAATCTCTGTATACTTTTTCACTGCTTTGGTCTGCTTGGGGGGGTTGCCTTTGGTCTTCATACCAGTCTTAAAGAGGCGGGCAGAGATGACCTGCTGGTTTTTTAAATGGACCATGATCTTATTGAATTTGGGCTTATAAACCCTAACCCTTGTAGCAAACTGGCTATGCCACCCTTCAAGGGAAGAGGTGGTCTTGATGAGGCCGTCTTTGACCTGCTTGAAACAGTTCCAGGTGATTGAGTCACCGCCTTTTCTAATGTGGTGTGCTCCCTGAAACACTCCAACCCATTGAGTTTCAAAATACTCAATAAAGGGCGCAAAGGCTACCTGGTTGGAAATAATGTAAGAATGGCGGAAGAGGGCGTCATAAAAGGAATTTTTCTCCTCCTTTTGCACAAGGGCAAGGGCAGCAAAGCAGTTGAACACGTCCTTTGCTTCCTTTGTGCCTTCAGTGTAGACCAGCTCATGAAGTGCAGAGCACTTTTGGAGGTGGCGGCAGAGTGCCTGCCGGAAGTAGAAGTGGCATCCCTGAGGAGAGCTCTTGAAGACTCTGATAAAAGCATTGGCTTGAGCCTGCTCAAAATCCAATACCAGATATTCATGGTAGGGAAGGCTTTCTGGCTTTTTCTTGATTGGGGTGGGAGTGTCTTCTTCTTGGGAGACAGATTTCTTCTTGCGTCCTCTAGTCTCCTTGGGCTCCTCTTCAATAGTTGGGAGGATTTCATCAAGTTTGGCCTTTAAAATTGTGAGTGCCCGGGCATATGTTTCCTGCTTCTTGTTGGGAAGGAAAAAGAAGACAAGGGAGAGAACTAGATTACCAACCTGCCCATGGATATTCCAAAGCTGGCTGAAGAGCTTTGGGCAGGTTGAGAATGTTCCATCTGCAAGCCAGGTCTTGCATTTTAAAAGGTTGCACAGATCCTGGCTTGTGGCAAATCAGATGATACGCTCTGGGGCATGTTGACCATCATCATGAAGAAGGAATCTCTCCTCATGGCAAGATATTTTTTGCTCCTCAGTAATGATCAATTGGTCAATGGAGCTTGCACTGACGCCTTCAGTGCTCAGAGCATATCTCTGATCAGTGAGATATCTCTGTAATTTTGAGGCGCCACCAACAGTTACTAGTTGGGTATCATTTAGATTAAGGAGTGCATTGTTGACAACCTCAGTTGCAGTTTGATTCTTTGTGGTTGGGATCACCTGGCAAAGAAACCAGCGGATCAGTTGATAGAGAGGGTCAAAAGGCTTGACGCAGTCATGCCCAATAGTCAGGGCTTTAAACTGAGTGAACCCATAGGTGGTGAGTCTAGCTGGACAGCCAACATTATCACATTTGAAGTGATGTTGACGGATGGGTTTCTTCTCATTGTTGCAGCTGAAGCTGTAGCCCTTGTAGACAAAGCCAGCACCCCCTTTATTAGTCATAATTGGATAGCTGATAGGGTACGTTGTTGGCACAGAAAAGGTGCCATTTTGGTTGCATACATTGTGGATTGAAATAAGATTACAGAGCTCAATTGGCTTATCTGCAGGAGCACCAGGCTCAGGCTCCTGCTCCTCTTCATCCTCAGGCTCTGAAGTAAAGCCAGAATGGCAATTGAAGTTGAATAACTTCTCTTGAGGATCAGAGGGGGAGTAAACAAAAGGAGAGTGGAGAGGGGTTGGGCTTGTTTCCTCAGGCTCTGGTGAGGGTGTAGGTGTCTTGGGAGGAGCTTTATCCTTAGCAGGCTGCTTTTTAGGGGTAGTTTTGGCCTTCTTGGCCATGGGAGTAGTTATCTTGGACTTTGTAGCCTTGGAGGTCTTGGGCGCAGCTTTAGTGGTAGGCTTGGGAGGCATCTAAAAGTGAATTAGCATAAAAATATGGGAATTTTGGGGGTTGTTTTTAAAAAGAAAAATGAGAATTTTTTAATATAAAAGTATAGAATATTTTTACATAGAATTGTAGAGGAGATCAAAAAATATGTACTATCAAAATTTCATTGTTTTTTATCTTGTAAAAATATTTTTTTATTAGTAACGCAAGTATTCAAAACTTTGAGTTTTGACTGAAAACTTGCAGTCAAAATGGTGTTTTTGAAGTGACGTAATCAAGGTGCTGTAGCTCAAAAACATAGTGTTTTTGAGCATTTTTTATATTAAATTAATAAATTTACGATGGAGCTACCTCAACAGGGCCAAAGAGTAAAACTTGGATTTCTCAAAAACTAGCTTATACAACTGGGGTGAAAAAGTACTCAGTTGTTTAGAGAAGATGAAAAAATATATATTTGCAAATTTTCATATGTTTTCTTACATTTTTTATTAATGTTGGTTTTGACGTGAAACTATACTTCTGAAAAGTGGAAAGCAAGAATTGTGGTGGGGGAATTGATATAGTGTAGCTTTGCGTCATAGGTAATTTCCCCTTATTTTCCCCTATCCATTGTGCGCCTTGAATCAATTAGGTGATGTGAAACTTGGTGGAATTTGAAGTGACATAAATTGAAATGGTGTAATCACTTTCTTTTATATTGAAATCACTATTAAAATATTTTATTAAGAGAACTCCTATCAATGTATCCATGTATATATAAGTTATAAAGTACATATAAAAAACTATTTTTTTACCCAGCAATGACAATCACAAGTAGAACTACCATTATAGTGCTCAAGGATTCTAAGGGTAAGGTTGGAGTAGCTGAGCAGCAACTGGGGGAACACAGCAGGACTATTATCTCCTTAAACAATAGAACTTCTCTATTTGAGCTCTGCAAGTAATCTAAGAATGTTAAGTTGGTTGTTATGTTCTATTCAATGATGTCTTTATTGGGGCTATCTGAGGGCCTTATATAGTTGGAAATGGGGGAGGGAAAAGAAAGGGTAAGTCATCCTGACTGAAGTCAGGTGGTTGCAGCAAAAGTAGGGCCAATATTTGGGGACTAGGTCTAGAATTTGGTTTCAGAATGTTTATCTGGGGGGTCATACTTATTGGTAAGGAGCAGAAGGTCTCTATACCAAATTAAAAACTGGGGAAACTAATGAGCTACTAATTGTCATATGTATAGGCTCCTCCAATGAGTCACCAATCTACGCATCTGCAGCTAGCCGCAGATGCATTGGAGAGTGACTCATTGGAGGAGCCTATACATATGGCAATTAGTGACCAATCTATGTATCTGCGGCTAGCTGCAGATGCATAGATCAGTCACTAATTGCCTCAATGAAAGTCACCACAATGGGTCACTCTCCAATGCATCTGCGGCTAGCCGCAGGTACATCAATTAGTGGCTAATCAGAAATTGATCTTTATGTTTCAATGGTTAACTCTCCAATCAAAACACAAGAAAGGGCAGCAGTTCTCCTATACTTTTCTTTATAGGGTAGTAGTCTCAATATGGTAATATCTGCAGGCGGCGCCCTGCACCACAACCATAGTGGCATTATTTTAAGTTGCTCTTAGTATAAGTGTCTTGGATTAATACTATAGGAGCATCTTCTGATTTTATACAACAGGCTTTGATTTAGTGTTGGAATAAGCTTATTTTAGTTTTAGATAAATTGTGTAAATCAAGATGGCGTAAAATCAAAATGGTGTGAACACACTCTACACTAAGTGATTTCATATGTAAATAAAGTTAGCAAAATAAGATTTAATTAATTTGACTCAAAATGCCAAAATTAAGATGGTGTACTTTTGAGATGCCGCATTATAAAGATATATGTAAATTTTAACTATTTTATTGTTTATTTTATTTTTTTGTGATTCAAAATCACTAACGCAAAAAACGCCATCTCAAATTTAATTTGAGATGGCGTAAATCAAAGTGCATTTTTTGAAATGGAATGCACTACCGCTCTACCAATATGAACAGTCTGTATCTGGGCTTTGTTCAATACTTTTCTGTCTTCATTGGGCAGTATTTTAACTGCTTCACTATTCTTGCATACAGGGTATCTGTTGATATACCCTCTTGGGAGTCTGTGGCCTTAGCACTATTCACTGGTTGCAATTGTCTATTGTTTGGGTTGTGTAATATTTTATATTAAAAAATAAAGGTTAATATTAATATTTTATATACTTTATTTTGGACTTTATATACTATTTGAATGACAATTGTTACTCTTGTGTTGCCATATTATATGTTTATGTGTGTTATGTTTTAATATTTGACTCATCTGCCCTGACCTTGCTATTTTTATCACTTTTAAGATATTCCTTTAGATTCACAAAAGGTTTACACCCAAAAAAATACAATAAGAATATTTTCATCTAATGTTTGTTTCAGATTGCAATATTTATTTATATAGATTAGCACTTGGATAATGTTGGCTATTTGTTGCTTATGTTTTGATCTTGTGTGTTGCAAATTTGATTTTATTTGATTTGCTATTTCTCTGCTTCTTCTGTGAGCCTTTCACTACAGTGTGAATGTTTTGTGCACCTGGTTCAATCATATTGAAAAATAGTGAAAATTGAATATATGTGAATTGAATTTTTTACATTTTGAGATACTGATCTTAAAACACAGCCTTATTTAGCTGTGTTTCTGATAAAAACACATTTTGTATTTTTTGGTTTGTTCTTTAAAGCCTGAATTTCTATTATTTTAGCTTAAAATGTGTTTGATTTTGTAATTTTTTGTGTGCAACTTCAGTTTGCTTTAGTTGGAACTTGATGTGATTGTATCAGCAGCTGTGAAAATTAAAGTAATAACCTTCTTCTATATAAATAAAGTATTGCTTCCTTCTCTATTTTCCCATTATCTTGTTTTATATACTTTCAAGAAGTATATACATAGCACTATCAAACTAGGATACAAATTTAATGACAGTGATATTATTAGGCATTTAGTGAAATCCAGAATGGGTTCTGTAAAAGAGAGATCTCTACTCAGATATATCCTGAATTCTATAAGATGGAAATTGTAAGGGCCAGCACTTTGAAGTCAGTAACGGGGTTTGAACCCCCACACCTGGCTGCCAAGCAAAAGCGCAGGCAGCCGCAAAAGCCTGCTGGGAGATTCAAACCCCCCAACCACCCACCAGGGCGGGCATGGGCCAATTTGAACTGCCCTGGCCTATTTAGGCAGTTTAAATTGGCCAGGGAACAGTTCCCAACCTGGGGCCAGTTTAAACACTGGCCCAGGGGAGCTTGTGGCTCCCAACAGCATTGGAGCACCCAGCCCCAATGCTATGATTGGGCTGGGTGCATCCAATGCCACCCTTAATCAGATCTGATAAATTACATATTCTTGCTGCTGCTTCATCTGCAGTAATCCACACTGTTGTTCCCTCCACTCCCAATCAATCCAGTTGCAAAGATGTGCTAGTAATCTATCTTGCAGCTACTGAGGATGCTGTTGATGCAACCAATAAATTGATTGATAACAGCACCTCAGTTAAGCTGCAAGACTCAGGAATTCTTTCAGTCAATAACCAAGTAAAATCCTAAATTAATGGAACCAGCCAATTATCTACCAACTACCAACAGAATTCCCCTGTCCAGACCAAGTCACCCAGATCCCAATCCTCACTTCCAAAGCTGCTCCCCATTACTTCCCAGAAGCCAATACTCAAGAGTTGGGACATCAAAGGCTCACCAAAATTAGTAAGTAGTATTTTCCAAAGTAGACCAGATTAGTGGTATAAAAACCACTTCCCCACACTCAGATCAAGTGCAGATAACGTCAAATAAAGTGAATGAATCTTTCATTTTTGTTTGCTTTATTAGGATTTCAATTTATACACCACTTGAGCAGAGGTCAAACTAGAAGACTAGAGTATCACCCTAGACCTACACCCATGGACTACCAGCCAGGTCCAGATCCTGGAATGTCTGACATTCCCTATGACTCCCCCTGCTCCTTCTCTCCATCAGCCCTACAACCACAGTAGAGCTGGGATGGGCATCCTGACCATCCTCAGTCTGGCCAAAGTTGTTGTTCTCAACCTTGGTGCCTATTGCCCCTTAACTGCTGTATTTCTTTACCTAACCTGTTCTGCTCCATTCCTAAATTAGGCTCTTTTGATGTGTTATCCATATGGATTGAGCTCCCCTTTGGTACCTTGGTACATGACTGCCACCGGCCATGACAGAAATATTGCTATTAGAGTTAAATGACAAGCTGCACTGTTTAAGGAAAACAATTTTTATAAAGTAAAAGGATTGTGAGTTGCTTAATCAACAGCAGGCCATATTAAGAGGGGGTTCAATAGCTGAGACCCTCTTGTGGTAAAACAGAAGATGGTAGATAAAATTGAAGTCATTAAAATCACTGCAAAGAAAATTAAGAATAGTAGCTGGAAGTAAAACCTAAGTAGCAGGTGGGCCAGGGGATAGCAAAGAAGTCAGTGGCAGCTCTCAAAGCAGCACTAGAAAATATCTCAAATACAAGGGCCATCAGACTCAAGCATTCAAGCATTTTTTGGAAAAAATTTCTTTATTTTTCAGGGTGAGTAAAATATCTAGAAACAATTTTCTAAAGTGGGATGAGAAAAGTTTTTATAGAGTTTAAAATTGGGGATGGTGGAGGCTTGATAGCATCTGATTGGCTAAAAAGAATATTTTATCATTTAGGACCCCATCATTAGAATTTCAATCAATGACGTCATAATTTGGAAAATTCTGGCAATCAGCAGGTTGAGTGCTACCTTCACTAAATAGCGTAAAACAGGTTATCTGCTTATCAAAATTAATTGGAGAAAAGTGAGGCAGGTCCATATTTTCAGTGGCTATTTGAGTGGCTTTAGCTTTGACCTATTTTTTGTCAATAACAATGTTTAAATTATTCAAAATATTTCCAAAGTTTGGCTTGAGTTTTTGTTGGTTCTTTGTCCTTCAAGGGTGTACAATCTCTTTCATTTGTTGTTCTACTGCAACAATTTATATAGCAAATAAACATTATTCACAAAAGTTGTTGCAAACCATTATACTCTTTTAAATTCTATGGATTCTGTTTTCAAATGGAATAAGGCCAGGTTTAGTATAACTGAGGGAGAGTGGATGTCATGATTCAATTTTTTCTGCTACTTGAATCATCTTTTGTCTTCAGTATATAATCCTGCAATTTTGGGGTTCAGCAATCATTCTTCATTTTCCTTCAATTTTAACTGACCACACTCATTTGGACTTCTTTTTTTACAGACACACTTTTGCTCTGATATTTTCTTACCTTTTAAATTTAAGGAAGTGGATCTGTGATGCTCCTGGGAAGTCACCAAGTGTGTCCTGGGTCAAATCCAGGGACCAACTGGGTTAAAATGACATCCTGTGAGATACTAGTTCAAAGCAGTTTCATTACCCTGGATCTCAAGGTTATTTGCACTGACTTACTTCTTCTTCAACCAGTAGTTTTCTATGAGCAAAAATACTAAATTTCTACTTCTTCTGATCCTCTTTATCAGCTCTGAAATCACTATCACTAGAAAATTTCTCTTTCACAAAAAAGTGGGATTAGGAGCCAAGATAGACTTTATTAACAGAAGAAAGATCCCCTTAGAAACCTTCTGATTTACCGTTGTTCTGGCATTTTTTGACCAGATAATCCTTCAGCAGAGACTTCTGAACACTTAATAAGACATCAGGTTATTTTAGATTAACCAGACGTGTATCACAAAGATGCAGATCAAGCGCTCAACAAATATCCTGCTCTCAGCTGTTGTGAATTTGAATTCACTAGGGGTTTTGATTGGCCTGGTTAATGATAGTTTTCATATTAATTCCTGTAAAATCCTTTGCTTTTCTTTCACCTTGTAGAGTTCTATTTACCTAAATATCAATTGTCATCAATATCTGACCCTTTCAGATCCTTACCAGTCTCTTGCTACTTGGAGTATCACTGCTAAGGCTACTAGGATCAAACATTTGTGTATAAAATTGAATGACTTTTTCTACAATAAAATAAGTTTGTTTTTGCTCATTAATATTGACATTGAATCTTCAGTACTCATCTTTCATTTTCTAAGAAGATATCTATTACTAATACTCAGGTTAAATGGGCTTAAAGCCAGAACCTCAACTCTTACATATTTAAGACTTTTCCTGAGCTCTTTATCATTTCAAATAATAAAGCACAACTTGAAAAAATGGTGTTCACTACAGGGGCCACAAGCCCTGCCTTCACGCCTTTTAACGCCACCTTCATTGGTCCTGCCCACCCTCCTTCTGCTGGTAGTACCTTGCCTACTATCTCTAGCCCTCTTATGGAAGAGGAAATCTCAGATCCTCCTGCTATCCCATATTCTGTGGATCTCTCTCCCTAGCCACCTTTAGTTCCTAATACAATGGAAACACCTACATTTGAACAAGTGCAAGAAACTGCCCTTGCGTTGGTTCAAGGTGGATGTACTTCAAGTACTGTTGGCTTCAAACTCAATCCTGTGTTTGGGGCCCTGAGTAATGTTTCATGATGGTTGACCAAGAGTTAGCTCAGTTTCATACCTTGTCCTTACTGGCTACTGGGAACCTACTCCAACATTTTTTCCAGCCTGCACTAGTTCATCACCAATTGCTCCTAAGATCACACTCTTTCCAGTTAAACAAAATACTGACTGCCTCCTGCAACAGCTATGATCAGTTTGTGGCCTTCCAAAAATTGAACCACAACTTTCTCTTGTTGTTTTCAGATAATCAGTGTGACTCCCTTCTGGTTCAGCAACATCTATAATCAACAATAGATGCAATTTGTACCTCCCTTTCTAACTATGTACACAACCATCTTCAATCATACAAAATTGGACAAGCTTCTTGGAAAGAATCCATTGAAGCAAGTCTTACTTTACAGGGAACTGGTTTAGAAAATCTCATTCAGCAGTTTAATAAAAACTGTGATCACTTGAATGATCAGATAGAATTATTCAAAGCCTTTGTAACTTCTGCTGCCTCTTCATAAAATGAAGCTACTCAGACTTCCCAAGAAGAATGGGTGGCCAATTTACAGAACCAAAGAGACTATCTTGAAGAAAAATTCAAGTATAAGAACTGTAATTCACCTACTCCTCCTGCTAGTGATCCTAACTCTGAACTGCAGGAGATCTGGGAAGCAATTTGCATGCTCAAGGTTACTACCAGACAATAGTCTGCTGATGCTGTCTTAGCTCCTTCTCTGCCTATACCTGATCCATATATAAATGGGTCATTATTTTTCTTGTTATGCCTA
This sequence comes from Entomophthora muscae, assembly GCA_014839935.2. Taxonomy (NCBI): domain Eukaryota; kingdom Fungi; phylum Entomophthoromycota; class Entomophthoromycetes; order Entomophthorales; family Entomophthoraceae; genus Entomophthora; species Entomophthora muscae. Next base: position 553,470 of record QTSX02006416.1, read on the forward strand.
GGCGCCAGATTTATTCTTTTATAACTTAATTGCATTATTTATATTCAAATTATTCAGAAAGCTTAAAATACAATCAAAAAATTCCAAAACTTTAATTGATCTTGGGCCTAGATTATTTTTTTAAAAAAAATAAATCATCAATTTTAGAATTGAAAATTGCAACTTATAGTATTACTGAAAATATCTTAAGTGCTACTACAAACTACAAACCAAAAATATTTATGATGAGTTGCATGGGAGAGTAATAGCAGCCCCAAAGCTATAAATGCTATTACCCTATCTTTGGCTCATCATAAATATTCCTAGTTTGTTTCAGAAAAAAAGGTTGTTGTTTTTGAAAGACTGATAACTCTATTTAAAATACACCCTCTAGTAAGCTGCCCTACTTCATGAACTTGCCCTAGTGCACCACTAGCATCTTCTGATATTTTTGTTTCTCTGGTATCATCACGTGATTTCAAATGATAAGTTATCTCAGAATATTCTGAGAAACCGCCAAATGTTAAAGGTGAAGTATACAACTTCCCATCTTTAAACAAATATGGAAGATTAATGCACAGATTTTTAACTTTGAGCTATTTCCTTATAGACCTAACTTTTCTCTCATAAATATAAAAGAATAACTTTTGAGAAATATTTGAGCCTGATAGCGCTGATTTATATATTTTTTTCTTTTTTCTTCTTGCTCAAAAATATTTAATATCATTTATATTCTTAATATAAAAATGATTTTCTTTCTCTTTTAATGTTTTTGATATTACACCAAAGTGACCATCAACAATGCTTTTTCCATGACATTCCACAAAACAATTATATTTTATAGAACCCTTAATATATTTAGGTGCCTCTTTAAATAATTAATATAAAAATTCATATGATCTAAAATGATTTCCATTATCAGTCCATACTTTTATATTTTTTATTTTTTTAAATCTATCTAATTTAAGAATTTTTATAAAACACTCACCTGAAAATAAAGAATCATGTGATAATATTTGAGACAAAAAATCATGATATTCATATTTAATTTTATTGTTTTTCTTAAAAACTAATGCAAACCCTAATAATGAGATTGGTTTTTTTGAATAAAAACAATTATTGGTCTCAATTGGACCACCTCCAACCTTTAAGTTTTCTTTATAATCTATAACTACAACACAAGTCTCATCATCTAATTCTTTAATATCTTTTTTATATTCATGATTTTGATGAACATAAAAGTCTTGGTGCTGATTAATAGTCTTTAAGTCATTGTCTATAGATTCTGGTAATGGTAAGTTTTTACTTTCACATTCTTCCTTCTTTTTTCTAGTGAAATTTTTAAATTACAAATATTGCACATATTGGTTTGTTTTTTACTTTTTATTATATTTTTAGGGATTAATTTATAGTAAGTAGAAGTCGGAACTGAAATTTCATTTTTTATTTTCATATTTTCATATATTTCTTTTTTTTGTTTTAAGTAGAAAGTATTTAATTTCAGTTGAGTAATTACTCATCTCTTTTTCTATATCTTTATAAATTTTTCAGGCACTTTTTTTGTAAACTGGCTTGTTTCAAAAGAATTTTCCAGCAATTTTTTAATTATTTTTTTAGTTATTTCTTTTTTTTAATGAATAGTTATTATTTTTTGGCTTTTTTTGTTTAAACTTACATTTTTATTTTTATTTATTTTTCTTGAGTATTCAAACTCACTTTTGGTTATATTAAACCCCATATCATTAAACTCTTTTAAAGAGTAACTGGAAGTAACCAGAGATCGCAAGGCTGGGAGATGTTTTTGGGGAGAAGATTTCATGAGATCCTTTAAGTTTTCAATGAACTCATTGTCTTTTTGAATTCAAATAGTTGGCAGGAACTGAGCTTTCCCAAATTCAGTTTGAGTAAGGAAGTGCTTGATAAAATTATCAAAATCATCACCAGCAATAAAGAGGAATGCCTTTTTTAACATTGCAATTATCTCTCTTTTTGTTGAAGCTCCCAAGGAAAAAAGGGTAGCATGGCAGAAGTAAATTTAACTGAGGACATGGTAGTATTTTGAATCTGTAATTAGGTCAGATCTCTGAAATGCGCCTTAATGTTGGAGTAATTATGATCATAATGTGGCCTTTGAATGGGGTCTATTGGATTAGAAGCTTTGTGGTGCTTTAGCTCTTATATACCAAGCTAAATGACACCATTCTGAAAGAAATGGTGTGATAGCTTTTATTATAGTTTGAACTTGAATTTATGTTTTCAGAATTAATTAAATACCCAGTTTTCATGCACAAGTGATACATGTGAAGCAGCTAAGCATTATTATTACATCATATCCTCTTTGTAATCAATGCAAATCAATTAAAATGATGTATTCAGTTAATTGTAACTCTTCTGCATATTTTTAAAATGATAAAATAATAAAGAATTCCATTTAAAGAATGCTTAGTTTGAGGTTCAAAGCTCACTTGAACCTTAAAATCAATCTAAACAGTGATAAAAACACCCTAACTTCAAACTATTATAAAATCCTAAAGAATTGAGCTTTTTAAATAAAATAAAATAAAATGTGAAAATAAAGCCCTCAATCTTATCTTTAATTTTGTCAAATAAAAAAATCTGTTGTATATTAAAAAAGAGTATTTATTAGCTTTGAAGTGATCTACTTTATATCATTAGATATAATCATATAATAAAATCTGGATTATACTCTTTTAAATTACTTTTGCTTTAATATTGAGTATAGTATACATATTAAAAATTTTACACCAATAGAAAGATAGGATTTTTAGCTTCATTTTGATAGTTTACAGTGTGAAAAATATTAATTTTTCATTGAGTTATTAATGTTTTAAATATAAAATGTTAATTAGTTACTTTTTCAAAATCGAACTGTGTTATGCTGCGACTTGAGCAGCATGTGTATTAGAAAATGGCCTAATCCCTAAAATAATGACCCAAATGTTCTGATTGGGAAAATGGCAGGGCTCAGAGCATAAGATGGAGCTCTGCAGGCTACCATGGCATCCTCTGATGCCTCTCCTCCTCTTGTTGAGGAAGAAGTTTGTTGCCCTGGGAACAGAGGAGAGCCTCATATTAAGTGTTCTATCTGCCTTGAGCATTTGAAACAGGATGTTAATGTGGTCACCCATAATTATAAGGCCCTTGAATCTGATTTACAAGAAATGAGCAAACTCACTAAGAACATGGATGAACATTTCTCTCCCCTCATTGTGCAGGTGCAATAGTTGAGTTTGCAAATTGTGGTGTTTGTGCTGTTGCAGCTGGTCAGTAAATTCAGATAGATGATGCCCTATGAGTAGAATTTGTCTCTAGAGATTATAGGGATCAAATGGCAACCACTCTCACTACCTTAGAAGATAGTGTAATTCATCTATGAGCTCTTCAACCTCCTGCAAGAGTGAATCTGAGTTCACTTCTGATATCCATGTCCTCAACTCTAACTCTCAGGACAGTTCCAGTGGGTCTTCCAACACTGATGTTGATCTTAACTATAAGTTGTCCTTCAGACAGGTGTTTGATCCCAAAATCTCAACCATTTCTGCCTTCCTCACTATCTACAAGACAGTTATGCATGAGGGCACATGAAAATCTTAAGAAGGAACATATTCTGATGTTTCTTCATCTTATGTGCCAAGAAGTGGTGGTTCCTGAACTAGTCAACATCACCACTTGGGCCCAAATAAAGAAATGTTGATTGAGGAGTTTGGAGGGGACTTGAGCTTGGAATTCAAGAAAAAACACTTTTATGCACATTTCTTTCAAGCCCAAGAAAGCTCTTGCTGAGTTTGCCAACTTCTTCTATATGGAAGGCTAACAGCTACACACTAGCTGCCAGCTCACTGTGAAGGAAGCTTATACTGCCTGAGCTAATGCCCTTAAGGTCAATCAACTCCTATGTTTGCACTTTAAGGAACACAAGTCAATGCTGTCTTCAATGAAGGAATCAAGACCCTCTTATAAGACATGCATCTGATACATGCTAGTCCTGTGGTTAGAAATACACACTCTAACTCAACTAGTTGAGATAACCAACTTCACTGCATTATGACCCTTGACAAAATGGGCAATCTAAACTCAAGGTTCCTATAGTTGCATAATTGTAGGACATCATTCTTGAGTCTGTACTAGTACAAAGGTAGAGGGTGCAGATCCTAGAAGCAAGTGATGAGGAGCAACTTTTGGGGAAGCTTCAAATATGGAATTAAGAAAGAAGAGAAGTATATTTTATTGGATAAGACTTTTGACTTATATAGCTTGTGCTGTGGCAGGGATATAAGTCGGATCAAAGATAAGGATAGTCATGTGCAGAATGGGTTTGAGTTGCTGGATACTTGGACAAGTCATGTGATATTGGTTTGTTGCCTTTCTTGGTATGTAGAACTGTATATTAGATTAGCACCAAACCAGACAATGACTGGATGTTAAGTGTGCTGGCAGTGGCCAGAATACCTGTACATCCAGCTCCTTGACACAAGTCAGGAAAATCTCAGTTAACTTAGAGGCAGGGACGCTTTCTCGTGACTACCCTTCTCAGTCATCTCCTATTGCTGCTCTCACTTCACCCCCTATTGCACTTAGCTCTACATCCTCTTCTATTGTGCCTTTCATCTTACTTTTTTTGCAGCCTGCCTAATGACTCTTATTCTAATAAATCTGAAGATGATGAGCTTGGTGGCCATAGTTACATGGTACTGGCTTTCCCTGAGACTATCTCATTACCTTAAAAATTAAACTCTGGGAAAAAATACCACTAAGGTATTACCTGGCTCCTTTGCTGCTCAAGAAATGGTTACTTGCCCTTACCTTGCCCAAGCCAGTCAGGTACCCATGTGGGTCAAATCTTCTTCTTAAGCTAATGAGTTGGCCAAGGCTATATTCCATCATGTAAAGGCTGCCTACCTTTGCAATCTGTGTACAAGGATATCATAGCCCTTTGCTGTACTTTAGAGAAAAGGGAAAGGAATGTGATGTCTCTAAATAAGTTCTAGCTATCCTGCCCCCCTTTGAAAGGGATGTCACTCAAGTAGAAGTAGCTGTTCAAAAACCTAAGATTAAGGCCATACTAGACACAGGATTCCCCATTAATTTGGTCTCATCTAAGATCATGAAAAAGATCAAGATCACCCCACATCTCACCTACAACCAGTCTTATAGTACAGCTGGATTGTTAACCACCCGTGCTATTGGAGCATACTCTGCTCTTCTCCTTTGCTTTGCTTTGGGAAGCTGCTTTTATCCTCCCCTGCAGTGGTCTTAGAGGATGAGAGCTATTGTTGTAAATTTGCTGTTTTAGCAGAGTTACAAGGGGAAAAATATTTGGAAACTAGATAATATTCTTTATTGAGAGATAAGTATTATATAGTCATTGTGAATTGTGGATAATAGGAACATGATAGCGTTGATCACACAGTGGGATGGTAAAGGGGTGGCCTGATCCTGGTAATGAGTCAAGCACCAAAACAAGGTATCCACCGTAAGGGATTAGCTTCTGTTCATGTTGTTGGATTTAGAAATTTGAGTTGGCTTCCTAGTTTGGCTTCAAGTGAATAGATAATTGGATTGCAGGTCACAAACCTGCTCACTTGGAACCTTTCTGGCAGGTCATGCCTGCTGTTTTGACACTATGACCTCCTGATTCGCACCCAGTTTCTCCAAGAGTATAATGATGTTATCAATCTCAAGGAAGTATTTTTATCTCTATTGAATTATAATATTCCCCTTATATTTAAAGAGCCTGTTTGCCTCCCAGGAAAGCTGTTGAAGACTTTTGTACTGGAATATCCTACAGGGACCTTCTCTTTGAAGTTTAGGACACACTTTTCTAACCTCAAGTCCTCACCATTATTGTGTCCTGTAGAAGAAAAGGTCTCTATATTGGCTCCTCACATCTTCTCTATCTCTCCTGGCTTGCAGGTTATAGTAGATTCTTGAGTTTCATATGAATTGCCTGCCAAGACATTCATGTAATTTTATTCCCCTGAGTCTCTGAGACAAAACAAACCTCAACTATGTCCTGGAGTTATTGATGTCACTCACAAGTAACCTATTCAGATTTTGTTAGCTAACTTTACTGCCACTCTAATGCAAGTTACAAAAAGGCAGAAACTTGGACATGTTTGGCTTTTGAGTACCCCATCTGTTCATTCTCTCCACCTCTTTGAGACGTTTGATGATCTTGCCATGCCAGAGGCTGAGCTGCAAGTCTTGTCTCTCTTTTCTGCCCAAGATTTCCTGCAACTGACCCCAGTACAGCAATCTGAGGTGCTAAATCTTCTAGATCCATTTATCAGGCATTCTTTCCCAAGGCCCCAACAATTATGAACTGGCCAAAGGGATCATACATCAAATTAATAAAAGTGACACTCCTCCTTTTAGAGCAAACCCATATTGATGTAGCAGAGTTGAAGACGTTCAGGTATCTAAAGAGTTAAAAAAAATTTTAAATGCTGGGTTTCTAGCTCTCTCTTATAGTCCCTGGGCTTCTTCTATGTTGATCCTGAAGAAAAAAGATGGTGGTCATCATTTTGTGATGGATTACATACACCTTAACTCTCTTAGTAAGAAGGGCTCTTACCCTCTGTCTTGAATTGATGATGCTTTATGTCAACTGGGAGGCTCTAAGTTTTTCTCTGCTGTGGATCTTGCTTCAGGATATTAGCAAGTAGACCTATCTCCTGAAAATAAAAAGAAAGCTGCTCTAATCACATGTGAGGGGCTTTTTGAGCCCACCTACATGCCTTAAGGATTGTTTAACACACCTGCTACTTTCTGCAAGCTATGAACTCTATCCTCCCCAACTTAAAGCTATCCTGTGTGCTGGTGGATATAGCACACCATCTCAAAAACGCTATCACAAGTTACATATATATATGCCATTTCAATTTACAGCATTGCAACTTTGAAAAGTAAGTTTTTAAAATTTAGTTTTTTAGAACACCAAAAAAAACATAAAAAAACAACAAAAAATACTCCTAAAAACTATTCTAGGCTAAACAAGCCCCAGGATTTCAAATCTGCAATAAAAATGGAGTTGATTGGAAGCAACAAGGTTACATAAAGCCCAGAAGTCAAAATACACCCAAAAACCCACATTTTCAATCGAAATAACTATGATATATACTTTAAAAGATGCATATAATAGTATCAAATACTAAATAAAAGTCAAAAAATGATAAACCCAAAAGAAAAATAAAATAACAAGTGCAAGATTTTATTGCAAAAGGCTCATAAATTAGTAGAAAGAGCAACAGAGATGGCCTGAAGATTCTCAATATTTCCATCCTTGTGATAGTAGGCAAGGGATGCCTTGCTGATTTATGTATACCTTTTTACAGCCTTGGTCTGCTTAAGGGGGCTATCCTTGCTCTTTGTGCCAGTCTTGAAGGGACAGGAAGAGATGGCTTGCTGGGTTTTAAGATGAAAAAGATTATTGTTGAACTTAGGCTTCTTAACCTGGACCCTGGTAGCAAATTGACTGTGCCACCCTTTAAGGGATAAAGTGGTCTTAATCAACCTGTCTTTGACCTGCTTGAAGCATTTTCAGGTGATTGAGTCACTGTTTTTTGGATACAGTGTGCTCCTTGAAAGACACTAACCCACTGAGTTTTGGAATACTCAGTAAAGGGCGCAAAGGCTTCCTGGTTGACAATGATGTAAGGGTGGCAGAGGAGGGTATCTGTGGCAATCCACATGGAAGCAGTTTTGCAGGCAAGGGTTAATTTGGCTTCAAATAACGGCGCAATGCTGAAAGTTGACAATGTGTTGTGGTTTTGAGACAGGTATAGGTTTAGTAGGGAACATTGACTACTAGGGAAGGTAAGGCCTGCCTAGTGGGTAACAAAGGACTACTAGGGGGAAATGATGAGCCAGCCTAGCAGGGAAATTTGGCTGCTAGGGGCTGGTTAGTTGTTCTCACCCATCAGGGAATGATGGCTGCTAGGAGTGGGGAGTGGACCACCCTGGTGTGTAACTTGGGCTACCAGGGCTGGTAAATGATGTGACCCTGACAGGTGATGTGGGCTTCCAGGGAAAGTAGGATCTACAATAGCACTATTTGCCCTTGTGCGCTTACAGGAGGTCTGTGAGCAAGCACCTTACTTAACAGACTGGTAGGGTGTCCTTGTCTGTGCTTTCTTGGGGGCTTTAGGGAGGTCCTAAAGCTACCATTGGGGGCATGAATATGCTCAGAGGTGTTATCAGTGTAGCTGCTTGGGAAAGCAGGTGTAGAACCTGGTATGATCAGGCCTTGGGAAGTAAAGTTGATTATTTTGCAACTGAAAGCTCAGATTTAATCACCTGAGTGAGTAAAGACAACTGCACAGACATGAGGGAAGTCTGTGGTTGAATGGTCCAGGTATAGAGCACTAGAAAAGGCCCAGTCAAGCGCCAGTAGCCTTGTGAACTTATTGCCTGAGTCTGAGGTATTGGTAATGGGGACTGACAATGAAACCACAGTGGTTCATAGTGAAGGATCAACAGTGAAGACTAGTAAGAAGGACATGATTATCACAGTGAAGACTGGTTGAGGGACTGGAAAATCATGATGAGGATTGGAACCAAGATGGTTCATAGTGCAGTTGGAACCTAGGTGGTTCATGGTGTGGACTAGCTGATGGCCTGGAAAGGACTGGTTAATAGACTGGAAAGGACTGATTGATGGACTAGCTGATGGATGGGGAAGAGATAGCTGAAGTGCTGGAAGATCATGGCAAAGGACTAGCTGAAGAACCAGAAAATCTAGTGCAGGAATAGCTGAGAAACTGGAAATTGGCTTAGAAAGACTAGCTGGAATGAATACAGGAGCCAGGATGCTTGTTTTGGACTTTTGAAAGAGAAAATGATAAGAAAGAAGCAGTTAAAGAATTAATTAAGGCTGCCAAAAGATATGATAAAAGATTAAGTTAATTATCATATAATTAAAAAGAAAGGAAAGAATAAATTATTTACAGTGTTTGTAATTTAAATTTATTAAGAGTTGATTGAGTGGGCTGAAGCAAAAGAGGCCAGAAACAGGACAGAGAAACCGTTTGGACAAAGGCTGGAGTTTCACCAAAATGGTTGGAAAGGCAAGAAGCAAGTGACGGGCAAGTTCTAAGTGCTTAAATGCTGAGAAAATGAAGGGAAACTTGAAGAAACTTTGAAGAATTAAGGGCTCAAAAATCCCTTAAGTAAAACATATGTAGAAGCGTTTGAGTTTTGCCAGAGAAACGTGACTGGAAACACAGCAAAATTGTTTGAAACGTGGAGCAGTTGTTTATCCAGAGCAAGACAGTGCCAGGTTTGAACCATGGTCAAGAGCAAGTCATTTGGGTGAACAGTTTGGCAAAACCTTTGAATCTGAGTGTTTGATTGGCTGAAGATCAAAGTCTGTTTTATCACTCTTTTGAAGGCTTTAAATGAAGATTTTAAGCCTAAAAAATGAGGGAATGAAGCAGAAAACCCAGGGCTTTAATTGGCTGAAGTAATATAAAAGGTTTGATATATTTTAGAGAAGAAGAAACTGGATAGTTTAAGCTTTGAAAACCAAGATTTCTGAGAGGAAATCAGGACTGAAATAAGGAGCTATAAAAGAGGAAGCTATCTGAAGCTTTTCAGAGACTGATACAAGTGGATTACAAAGGCCACAAGGACTATACATAGGACTTAAGCCCAAGATAAAGGTGCAGAAGCTCAAAACAAAGGAGCTAGAGCTGGAGTTGGAGATAAAGAGTTGGAGCTAGAGCAAAATGCAGGAGCCCAAGTCTCAAGAGAAGGAGCCCAAGACCAGGAAAAAGGAGTCCAAGTACAAGGAGTCCAAGATATTGGTGAAGGACTCCAAGGTATTGGAAAACCCTTATTGTTTCCTAGACCCTCAGGAAAAATAACAGAAAGTTTCTAAGGGGATTTTCCTTCTGACCGTAAATAAAAGCCTATTATGACCCAGCAACCGCCAGAATTAACTCATTCCGCAAGTTGACTTACTATATGTTGATAATCAGAATTAAAAATACTTTAATGTCAACAGCATTGAAAAGTTAGAAATAAGTTTTAACTCATGCAGACTACTAAATGTTGACACTTTTTTAATAAGCAGAAACCTGTTTCCTGAACATTTTACTTAATAAATATTAAGCTTCAAGATACTTTTTAGGGTAATGTGACAACATGGATTTTAAAAAAGTCCATAAAAAATTATACATGAATATTAAAAAATTTCATAAAAATACACTTTTATTTTATTTTACTATGAAATTAGCTATCTTTACTATAATAAATTTTTTTCCACTTATAAAACAAAAATAATTCAATACACAAAAAGGTACTAGATAAAATTTCACGTATTATAGAAAAATATAGTAATCAGAAACAGTAATATAAAGTTTTTTTCTATATTGAAAACTACAAAAAACATATAAATTACTAGTAAAATACCAATATAGGCCATGTAATAGAGTCTAAAGCATCAAACTATCAATAGAAAATCAATGATTTTATAAAAATAGTATCAAAATTTATTAATGAGTTATTTAGAATAACTATTTATTTAAAAATATTATACTTAATATATATGAACTATATAAAAAATTAGGCAATACTCAATAAATTTAATTGAAAGCTAGACTGTAATAACCTGGTTGCCATTAAGAACTGTGGCAATCTTCTTGATGTATTCTTCAATCTCCGAAAGCTTATATTTGGCCTTGACAACGTCCTTGATTTTCTCTTGATACTGTTTCTCTTTGGTGGTTCTCTTCTTCTTATATGGGTGGTTCTCAATATCTCTGATGGATGCAGCAGTCTTCCCCTGTTGGGCTTTGAGATGCTTATAGAAGGTGTTGTATCTGGGCTTGATTCCAAAGGAGGACTTAAGATGCTTATGCCCGCCCTCTAAAGATGAACTAGTTTTCATCTCATCCTTAAGAACTGCCTGGTAGCAGTTCCAGTTGGCTTTGGCTCTGGGCTTGCTCCAGCGCTTAGTGACCTTACGTCCAATCCACTGTGGCTCATAATATTCAATGAAAGGGTAGAAGGCACCATCATGTTTCTTGGCATATGGATCCTGGCATAGGAGCTCAAAGGCTTGTCCAGCATGCTCTGGCTTTACAAAGACTAGTGCTACAAACTGCTGAATTAAGAACTTGCACTTTCCTGATGTATCTAGACGGTGGAGCTTGCTGAGAGCAGGTAGACCCTTTAGTTGCCTGTTGACAGCCTGTCTATAATGGAAAAAACACCCCTGTATCTCTCCATCAAAGGTATTTACAAAAGTGCCATACTGGGCAGTTTCATAGTCCATAATTATAGTTGAGGGTCCAAGTGCTTTATCTTGAGCTTCTTTTTCTGCAGCAAGGGTGGCTTCATCCTTTTCATCATCATCTGGATTGGCTCTAGTGTTATGGCCAGGGGGACTCTTTCTATTACTGGGTAGGGCTTTGATGCCCTCCTGAAGGATTATAAAGGCCCTTGTGTAGATCTCTTCTGTTGCCCCAGGAAGCAGAAAGTAGGCAAATGGGAGCACCTTGCCTTCAATAAGGGAATGTACAACCCATAGTTGGTAAAAAAGGCGGGGGCATACTGCAAAGGTACCATCACATAACCAGGTCTCTGAATCCCTCAACTGCTCCAGGTTCTGTTGTGTAGCATAGCATATAATTCTTGCCTCTGCTGTAGAACTATCATCATGTAAAAGGAATACCTCATCACCATTGAACATCTTTAACTCCTCTGTCAATACTAACTCTCCTTGAACCATGGCTGATTTCTTATGGGGGACTAGGTCACGGCGTTTGTCACATATTTACTTCACTAACTGGTTGTGGTCAGGGATGAGCTTCAGGTTCTCATTACTTAGGTGTGTAGTTGCCTTGACTGCCAGATCAGAAGCCTTGACATCTTTTAGACTGGGACCATTTGGTAGAGGTACCACTTTAGAAGCTTTTCAATAAGATTTATTGGAGCATTGCATGTGTGCTCTCCTTTTTCACTAGTGACTTTATCCCATCCTTCTGTATTGATTCTGGCAGCACAGCTTCTATCTTCACATACATAATGCTTGCTTCTTCCTGATCTCTTCTGATTGTTGCAATTGAAAACATAGCCATCACAGACTAAACTTGCACCTCCTTTGACAGACATTAGAGGGGAAAACCAAGGGAACTTCTTTGGGAGCTTAAACTCTCCTTTGATGTTACATATATTATGAACCTTTAGGGGATCCCATGGGCCAATTGGTGCTTGATGATAGTCAGACAGGTAATCATCAGGATCTTCTTTATTGATACTTGATGAGGAGGATGGAGGTGCAGATTTGTTGAGCAGTGGAGGGGAATTATCTGGAGTTGGATTCTTGTGCTTTCTGGACTGGGATGAGCTTGATTCCTTGGTACTTGATTCCTTTGAGCTTGATTCATCTGGGCTTGGCTGGGGTTCTGGACTCTTGGGTATCTTCTTTCTTCCTTGCTTGTTTAGTGGAACCTCATCTCCTTCTGATTGGTACCAGCTTGGAGAAGAGGAGGGGGCAGGGGAGGGCTCTTTGCTTTCAGGGTCTGGGGTCTTTTCCTTTGTCTTCTGTTTTGTTGAGGGCTCTTTGGCTGGTTTTTTGTTGGGGTAGGGACTTGGGGCCTTTCCAGAGGCTTTGGGTACTTTCTTGGTTGACCTGGGGTTATTTTGTGGCTTCTTGGAAGATTTGTCCTACAATAATTAGATTAGAGTTCATAAAGTAAGAATAATCATGTGAGACATGAATAAAATTAAATAATAATCACTTGTTTTAAATTTTATTATTAAGTAAATAGTTTATAAAAGTATAGAAAGTAATTTTAGAGCTATTTTATTATTAAAGAATAGAAAAAACCCATGTTTAAATAAAAAGTTAACATTCTGGTAGTCACAGTAGTCAAAAATATTTAATTTAGTTTGTCAGCATATAAAACGCTTTAATTTTGACGTTGACATACTGACAGTCAGCATTAAAGTGGAAAAACACTATGTAAATCACTTATAAAGCCTGGTTAATATTTTCTGGAGTTGGTTTTTTAAGGCCAAAATTGATTATTTTTAAATTTAAAAAAAATTAAAGAGTTGCATATGTAACTTATGAAAACTAAATAATAGGGATTGTAGAGGGAAGTCTGAAGTACAGCCCTGGGTACTTTGGTCTGAATTACCATACCATTGTATGTGTGCTTTTTGTTAAGTGGCAGTGTTTTACTAATAAATAAGTGAAGGTGTCAACATTCAGGCAGTCAGCATTCTTTTATAGCAACTCTCTATTAAATCTTGCTTAAATTATGTCACTTTGTTTGCTTAGCCAAACCCCTTTGTTGCAATTTAGGCGACGCGTCAATTTGACACAAAGTTGACATTATAATTACATATATAAATTCTAGTTTTAACATATGTGTGTTGGCTTAAGTGGACTTCCAGAAATAAGCTATAGTTTATCCAGTTAGTTTAAAATAACAGTAAATATCTAAATAATACAAAGAATGCTCTGAAAGTTGGCATATGTCTTTGTTCAATGCTTATCTTAATATATATTTAATAAAAAAAGTAGTATAAAATATAAAAAGTAGTTATTTTTAGAATATTGTGTATTTTATTAAGAAATTTATGGATTCTTATTTGGGGTTGACATCCAGATATTACTTACTGTAGTCAACCTTAATGTAAAAGTACAAAGAAACTTACATTTTCATAGTAAACTATATTAGTTTTTTGGCTTAAAATTAAGCCTTTGTTTAAATGATGTTGACATTATGTCTGTTCCTTTTTAATTTTGCAATTCTGACTTAATAATTCACTATGAAAAATTAGCTTAGTTTTGGAAATGCCCAATTCCGGCGGATAAATACCAAAATAATGTCAACTTACTGAATGTTGACAAATTGTTGACATTCAGTAAGTCAACTTGTGGAATGAGTTAATTCTGGAAGTTGCCTTATGACCCCTGCCCAAAGTTCTAAGTAGTATAGATAATCCCCATGAGTCAATTGCCCCACATCTTTTACCCTGGCCAAGGGGAAGAAGATACCTATTGTCAAAGTTGTAGAAGGTTTGCCACTAGTAAGACCTCTCAGGAAGAATGGGAGAGGTTAACTAGACACCTTGAAATGTCAGATAGGGGACAGGAGCTCATTGGGAATGAGTTTACTAGGTTGTTGAAAGACTGGTAAAGGCCTACAGAAGGTCTAGCATCAGCTGAAGTACAAGTGCATGGTGGGGATGCCCGCCTAGTAATAGGAAAATTATTGGAAGAGTTTGCATTAATGCAGCTCAGTATAAAATTCTAGCTAGCCAACACCCTCTACTAGGAAATGACAGCTCCTCCAAGCTGGTCCCTGGCTATGACCCAGGACACACTATGGGGACTGGTGAACAAGAACCCCACAGCATCATAGAAGATATCTGTTTCCTTCTTTCTAGCAAGGAAAAGCTCAGAAAAGCAATTGAACACATCCTTGTCTTCTTTAGTGCGTTCAGAGTTGACCAGTCCATGAAGATCAGAGCACTTTTGGAGGCAGTGGCAAAGGGCTTACCAGAAGTGAAAGTAGCATCCATGAGGGGGGCTCTTAATGACTTGAATAAAGGCATTTTTCTGAGCCTGTTCAAAGTCAACTACCAGACATGCATGGTAGGGCAAGCTCTCTAGCTTTTTGGGGGGGAGAATTTGTCTTTTTCTTGGTATTGAGTCTTCTTCTTGTGCCCTCTGGTCTCCTTAGGCTCCTCTTTTAATATGGGGAGGATCTCGTCCAACTTGTTCTTGAGAATGGTAAGATCACAAATATATTTGTCTTGCTTTTTTCTATGAAGGAATTAGAAAACCAAGAGAAGTACTAGATTTCCAACCTGCCCATGGATGTTCCAAAGCTGGACAAATAGCTTTAAACAGGTGAAGAAGGTTTCATCTGCAAGCCAGGTCTTGCATTTCAGGATGTTGCACAAATCCTGAGCAGCAACAAAGAAGATAATATGCTTCTTTGTGTTTGGTCTGTTTTCATGAAGAAATTGTTCATCACAACAAGATAGGTTTTATCAAAACAACAGGGTTGACCCCCCAGATAGGTTCCAGCTAAACAGGTTTGTGACCCACAATCCAACTTCCCAGTGACCCATAGCCAAATGTGGAAGTCAACTCAAATTCCCAGAAACAGCAACATGAGCAAATGGTGATCCCATACAGTGGATGCCTCAATTTAGTGCTTGACTCATTCTCAGGATCAAGCCACCCCCTAACCACCTAACCAAGTGATCACTACAAAGATGTTCCTGATATCCACAATTCACAACAACTATATAATAGTCATCTCTCAATAAAGAATATTATCTAGCTTCTAATCATTTTTCCCTGTGTAACTCTGCTAAAACATCACAGATACTACAGTTTTTTCCCTCTGTTAAGACCAATTGATCAATTAAGGTAGTACTGACGCCTTCAGTGCTTAGAGCATATCTCTTATCAGGGAGGTATCTCTGTAGTTTAGAGGCGTCATCAACAGAGGCAAGTTGGGAGCCATTAAGATTGAGGAAGGCATTGTTAACAACCTCAGTGGAGGTTTTATCTCTTGTGGTAGGGATAACCTGGTAAAGAAACCAGAAGATGAGTTGATACAGATGATCAAAAGGCTCATTGCAGTCATGGCCTACATTTAATGCCTCAAATCTTGTAAACCCATAGGCAGTTAGCCTTGTTGGGCAGCCAAGGGTATCACATTTGTAGTGATGTTAGAAGATAGGCTTCTTTTTGTTGTTACAGTTAAAGCTGTACTCTTTATACAAAAAACCAGCACCCCCTCTTTTTAGACATTATAGGGTAGCTTTCATACAAAGTGGTAGGCACTTCAAATGTGTCATTTCTGTTACAAATGTTTTGAACAGTGTTCATATCCCACAATTTGATTTAGCCATCTACCAATGCACCAGGCTCAGGTTTTTGATCATGCTCCTCCTCAGGCTCTGAGGTGGGGTCAGAGTGAAATTTAAAGTCAAAAACTTTTCTTGGGGGTCTGAAGAAGATTAGACAAAGGAGAGTGAGGAGAGGTGTCAGTATCACTCTTGACATAGCTCTGAATGAGGGTCAAAGCAAAAAAAATACGCACAGTCTAGTACAAAAGGGGAGACTTGCAAAACACCAGATTGAGATATCACTGCTTCATTAAGCATGATGTTATAATTGCATAGATGATGTAATTCATGCAACCATATGTCAGCCGCTAATTAATGTATGTCAATTCCCAACCCCACATTCAAGAGCTCTTGACAGCGCCTATGCTTTATCTTAATGGTTTAAGTCAGTTCAAAATGACCTATCAAGAGCTAACTTGAGCAAAAGTGATCCCCACTGCATGAAATCCTGCTTCATGAAATTATGTTATCCATGCAAGTGTATCTCAGCAAATAAGAAAGAAAAATGATTGATCAACCACTCATTTTAGATCTCTTAATACTTCTAGCATTGTTTGATAATGAATGAGTACCTGTTGAGAGCCCGCATCTTGCATAAAATTGACTGGAACACAAGACCTTGAATTAATGAACTGCAAGTTCATCAATACACTATACACCCATAGTTCACCTTAAATTCCTCCTCATTATTGATTTTACTAAAATAAACAGCCTTTTAATGTTTGATAGCTTAACTATCATTAAAGTTCTACCCAAGTTTGCTATATATTTTCCCCAATCCATTATAGAAAGTAAGTTCTGCTATGTCTACAAAGCTGGGCTTTACAAGGGGTCGGGCTTGTTTCCTCAGACTCTGATGAAGACATGGGTGACTTGGGCGAGCTTTAGCCTTATAAGGTTACTTCTTAGGAGTAATTTTAATCTTGTTGGCCTTGGGAGGATTGGTTTTGGACTTGGAGGCCTTAGACGCAGCTTTGGTGGTAGGCTTGGGAAGCATCTAAAATGAAATTAGTATCAAAATATGAGCAATTTGGGGCAGTTTTTAAAGAGAAAATGGGAATGTTTTAAATATAAAAGTATAGAATATTTTTACATAGAATTGTAGAAAAAGCTTAAAATATATACTGTAAAATTTTAATCCTTTCATTTTGTAAAAATAAATGTTTTATTAGTAGTGCAAGTATGCAAAACTTTGAGTTTTGACTGAAAACTTGCAGTCAAAATGGTGTATTCAAGATGTCCTAATCAAGATGCTGTAACTCAAAAGCACAAGGAATTTACATATTTTTATATTAAATTAATAAATTCATGGTAGAGCTACCTCAACCAGGCCAAAGAGTAAAACTTGAATATCTTTAAAACTAGCTTATACAACTGGGGATAAAAAGTACCCAGTTGTTTAGGGAAGACCAAAAGATAAATATTTGCAAAATTTCATATATTTTCTTACATTTTTTATATAAGTGGTTTTTAATGTGAAATAGTACTTTTTAAAAGCAGATAGCAAGGATTGCAATAGGGAAATCAATATAGCGTAGCCTGGCGTCATATGTAATTTCCCCTTATTTTCTCCTATTCATAATGTACATCAAACCAATTGGATGATATGAAACCCAGTGGAATTTGAAGTGCTGTAAATTGAAATGGCATAATTAACACTGTTCATATCAAAATCACTAATAAAATATTTTATTAAGGAAGCCCTTACCACTTTATCCATGTATAGATAAGTTATAAATTACATATAGCAAAAGTGTTTTTACCAGGCAATGATAATCACTACTGTAAATTCAGAACCTGAACGTAAAAATGCGGGATTTTCAAATCCTTGGTCCAAATTTTGAATCACTTTTGCGGGATAGCCTTTTTTAATTAAATTGATTTTTTTGAGTATTTATTTGAATTTTTAAAAATGCAGGAACTCATAGACACTTTACAAAGTTCAAGTCAAACTGCATATTTCCAATGGACAAAATGAATTAACTGGAATCAGATTTGAAGCGTTCAAATCCATCAACCATTTCCATTAAGTTTACTATGTTTTTTGGAATTGCGGGATTGTCAAATCCAAGAACCAAGTTTCAAATCACTTTTGAATGCCACTAGTAAACTCAAATAATAATTGCAGGAACTGGAATCCAAATTGAATGTACATTAAGTAACTAGGACAAATCAACCCAAATCAAGAAGCTCCACTCTGGATAAAAGCAAATGAAAAATCCAATCTAAACACCCATGTTTAGACATGAAATTAAGTGAAATGAAAAATTATCTAAACTGGAAATGATGTAATATTCTGCACTCTAAATCACTAATATAGCAACCATAAAACTATATAATGATTTATGAGCTACTCTCCTGATGACGCAGAAACTTTTAAAAAATTTCAAGGAAGAAGGAGAGGGGGAAAAGATACACCATTAGTTTACTAACTATGTATTCATGTATTGCTACTAAGGATACTTGATTATAGTAGATTTTAAAAAACGCTAATAATAAAGTAGAATTATATATTACAATCTATCTTATCATGTTGTCTTTCCTTTGGTGTGTTGATAATGTGCTTGCAATTAATTGGACAGCTTTATTTCCTATTGCCAAGGCAACTGGAGGTAAAGCTGTCCAATTAATTGCAAGCACATTATCAACACACCAAAGGAAAGACAACGTGATAAGATAGATTGTAATATATAATTATACTTTATTATTAGTGTTTTCTGAAATCTACTGTAATCAAGCATCTAAATTTTAGCCGTCCTAAAATGGAATAGGGTGATTTTTGAGAATGCCTATGATTCCTAAAAGAATTAGCACAAATCCACTCTATATCCTTTAGCATCCTTTTTGAGACACCAATAAATTATATTTATTTCAAATTCCTCACAATTATGATTTGAAATTTGGTTCTTGGATTTGACAATCCTGCAATTTCAGATTTTTTAATTTTTACATGATGTCCTTGATTTGATTGAAATACAGGAAATCTCAAATTGTACATTAGAATCCCGCATTTCTGATTCATGTATCCCGCATTTGTTTGCTGAGTTTTGTCTTTTGATAGTTGAGTTATCTGCTCAAGAGATTTGAAATTTGCCAATTTAAATAAACCAAAAACAATCAAAATAAATGGTTGATTTTATTAAATATTTTATTTTTCACTCAGCTGAGTTGCCCGCAAAAGTGATTCAAAATTTGGAACAAGGATTTGACAATCCCGCATTTTTACGTTCAGGTTCTGAATTTACAGTAGTAGAACTACCTTAGTGACGTTGTTTAAGGTTGATCTTATTATAATTGACTTGGATTAATAATATGGGAACATCTTCTGATTGTATACAACAGGCTTTAATTTAGTGCAAGAATTGACTTATTTTAGTTTGTGATAAATGGCATAAATTGAGATTTTGTAAATTTGAGATGGTGTAAACACGCCCCACACTAAGTGATTCTGTATTTAAATAAAGTTAGCAAAATAAGATTTAATTAATTTGACTCAAAATGATAAATCAAGATGGCGTACTTTTGAGACACCGCTTTATAAATCTATAAGTGAAATTTAACTGTTTCATTTTATTATATTTTATTTTTTTGTGATTCAAAATCACTAACACAAAAAATACCATCTCAAACTAAATTTGTGATGGTGTGTTGTACCTGCTGGTGTATTTGGACAATATCACTGTCTTTAGTGCCACCTTCACTGAGCACTTAGACCACCTGAAAGCTGTATTCCTCAATATACAAGAAGCTGGCCTCAGACTTAAGCCATACAAATGTTCTTTCTTCAAGGATTGTTTGGAGTTTCTGGGACATGAGGTTACACAAACAGGGATTCAACCTATTACCAATAAGGTGGATTCTATCAACAAAATTTTGCCCCCTAACAATATTCAAGAGGTACAGGTCTTCCTATGAATAATGAAATACTATTGGCAATACATTCATGATTTTGCAGAGATTGATGAGCTGTTAGTTCAGTTACTTAGAAGTGTACCTTTCAAGTGAACCAAGAGTCAGCAACAAGCCTTTGAAACTTTGAAGAAGAAACTCAAGGAAGTCCCCATAATGGTGTACCCTAATTACAACAAAGAGTTTATCATGTACACTGATGGTAGAAGGGTTGCTGGGGGAGCCATCCTGGCGCAACTAGACAATGAAGGGATATACCACCCTGTTGCTTACTTTTTTGAATCCTTGATAAGCATGAGAATAATTGTAGAGTTACCAAAAATGTGTTCTTATCTGTGTTCTTATGCTTTAAACAATTCTGAAACTACATCTATAGCACACACTTCACGGTGGTCACTGATAACTTGTCTCTTTGTTTCCTTCAGCAGCTAAAAGAACCTGAAGGACAACTAGTTTGCTGGGCCTTGTGTCATAAGGCTATGATTTTACTGTGGTTCATTGTCCTAGAGTTTAATGCCAAACCGCTGATGATCTGTTCCAAATGCCTATCTTAGCTCTACACCCTGCTGAGGCTGATTGGTTGTACAAGCTTATAGGCTATCCTTCCACATGGGAATCTGAACCTGAAAGTACCCTTCTGAATTTTTATAAATTATCTGTGACCACTGTAGTTAGGGATAATCAATTGTTTAAAGAAAATTGGGTCTCTGTATCTACCTTACGTCCGTTCAAGATTGCAAGTATCAGTTGTGTTACAGGCTCATCTAGACACCAGGCATGGTGATATATCCAAGTCTTATGACTGTGTTGCAAAATTGAAGCTGTGTTTTATTTGCCTTTGAGTCTGTCGCGCTTTTTGCATGACAGCGCAACAATTATTAGAGATTATAAGGCACAGGACATTTTCCAGAATACAGTCATATGTGAGGATATGATTAGTATTGTAGCAGAAGAGCCAGGATTGAGCAGGACCATGATTATTGCCCAGCAATGGCTTCTGATTGTGCAGAAGCACTTCAGTATTAGGATAAAGGTCAACCAGATTAAGGATAAAATAAATATGGTTCCAAAGATTCAATATTGATTTTATTGTAAATGATTAATTCTTCTTATACCTACTACAAGGGTAATCCCTGGGCTGCTAGCAATATCTTCTAGGACATTCTAACACGCCCCTAATTTGGGTAATTATTAATCTAGTTTTGGCGCTTCTTGCACGTCAACCAATAGAATATCTTCATCTTCACCCAGCACAGGTGATCCTTGCTAGAGTAGAATAATTTAGTTACTTCAGGATCACTTCCTGTTTTCTTAGCATACTGCAGCTTAATGCTTATTAATGTGACAATTAAGGGAATTTGAGACTATGAGGAATTGAACCCCGCGCCTCAGCGCTCAATGTAAAGGTAAGGCAATGCAGTGGCACCTGTAATATTTGCCAGGCGGCGCTTGCAATGATTTTCAGTTGGCGCGGCGGCGCTTGACGTAAAAGTAGTTTGGCGCCGCGGCGGCAAATCATGTGTCATTAATTGTCGCAGCAGCGCTTGTCATTGGCTAGTATTAGGCTTAGGTCAGCAGACTACTGCTAATCCAATTTGCATGTAGCTTATACTACCAATTTATGTTATTTGGTAGCTACAATTCATATCCGCGAGCTCTGTCATAATTAGTGTCATTGTATTTTGTACTACTAATTTATGAATTTGGTTGTAGCAATCCCAATCTGTGAGCTCTGTCGTAATTGGCATCATTGCTTGGTCAAAATTCCCAACAGATTCAATGGGATTTACACATTGATATTATTTGGCAATGGGCTACCAAAGTCAATTTACACTATCCAATTGCTATGACATCATGGAGCTGGATTATTCAGGCTTATTATCAACCCATATGAGTTTAATAAACACAGCTTTTAACCTTACACTTGACACATACTTTGATATTGCAATATTTAGCAGTTGAAGTTGGTGTTTAGTAAGCCTTAAATAGTTTAGCAATATTATTATATTTTATATATGGTTTAGTTAAGATAAACCTCAGCTTGTACAATTAGCTAGTTAGTATAGTCCAATTTTACAACAGACTGGCTGCCAAACACTATTACTGGGAGAACATGCACGTACTAGTCCCTGATTTTCTGGCCTCCTGCCATGACTGTCAGCTACAGCAACATTGTCTCACTTAGAACAAGTTTAAATTGGTGTTACCTAAAATGCCTTCCACATTGTCAGTGTGTGCGCTGTAGGTTACCTCCATTGCTCTTGTTCTGGATGTTGGTTTATCCTTATTGTATGGATTATTTCAGTAAATGGGTAGAGGCTAGGACTACCAAGGATATTACAGCAAAAGCTACAGCCACATTTTAACTGCAAGATGTATTTTACCGCCATAGCTGTCTTCAGATGCTCCTTTCTGATAATAGGACAAATTTCAACACTCAATTGATAACTTCATTGATGAAAGCTATGGGGACCCATCAATTCTTTGCCACAACTTACAACCCATATATCAATGGTACTGTAGAGCGTACCAATTTCACTGTGGTCTCTATCATGCACAAGTTAGCCCGTTACAATGCCTCTAATTGGTACTTATATCTGCTGGCTTCTCTATTTGCTTACTGCCTGAGTAAACACTGTATTGCTAGGGTTTTCCCATTTGCAGTGCTGTATAGACAGGAAGCCACTACCCCCTCAACCTTGGGACATACATTGGTTGTTCTAGATGCTGCACTTGATCCCAAACAACAAGTCTGAGAGTTAGTCAATAAGGTCATAGACATCCAGGCAACTGCCTATACTTCCGCTTACAAGACTAAGACCATGGAACTATCACCTTTCAATGCATCATGTGCCCCTGTCTCTCAATTCAGCATTGGAGATCAGGTCCTCTATTACCAACATTGAATAGATGGACGTGCTCATAAGCTTGACACTCTTTCTGGGTTAGCCCTCTTACTGTGATCTTTAAGAGGGTCCTGAGTGCACTGTGAAAGCCTTTGCTTTTGACCTGTAGAGTTCTCTTTACCCAAATACGGGTCGACATCAATATCCGAACCTTTCAGATCTTTATCAGCCTCTTGTCACTTGGGGCATCTCCACTAAGGCCGCTAGGATTGGATCTTTGGATTTAGGATTGAATGCCCCTTTGTCAATAAAATAAGTTCATCTTTGCTCATTAATTTTGACATTGAATCTTTGGCGCTCGTCTTCCCTTTGCTAGGAAGATATCGATCACCGTACTCAGACCAAACAGGCTTAAAGCCAGAACCCTAAGTCTTACGGATCTAAGACTTTTGCCCAAGTTCATTATTATGTCAAATAATAAAGCGCAACTCAGCAGCAACCAAAGGATTCTTGTGATTCCTTCAACTTTTTTATCAGCCCCTACTTATAGTGCTCTTTCCCCATTGTTTCTGCCTTCAGAATGGCTTTCTTCATAAGCTTATACTGTTGGGGCTCACTTTCTTCTGTAATAAAATAAGCTTACCCACTTGGTTCCTCAAAAGCTTAAAGTATTGTTTCTTTGTCTTTGCAATAGTGCTTTAAGCCTTTGTCTTCCAACCAATGATGTTCATCGGCAAATATGCCCTCAACTCTTCCTATGGTTGCAGCACTCAAAACTTCCTCGTTCCTGAGGTTTCCCTGTGATCCAACTTGGAAAACAATTCTCGCCGCTCAAAACGTTAAAACTTTGTGCACCAAGGTATAACCGGTTCCCTGTACCAGCACCAACCTTCCCTACTTTTGTTCTATTCTTTTAAATAACCCTTTATTTGCGCATTTTTTCCTCTTGATTTATTTATGTTTTGTATATTTTTCATTTCTCCAGCTGTTCTCTCTGTTTTTTATCTCATTTTTATCCTTTTCTCTTGTTCCTGAACCATCCAGGGTGACTTCCACCTAGTCTTTCTCATATTCCTTTCTATTGGCCACTATAGGTGCCTTACATCTAGACTTGCTATTTCTTCTCTATCGGTCACTATAGATGACTTACATCTAGGCTTTCTCTTTGTCTAGCCCCTACAGATGACTTCTATCTGGGTTATCTCTCTCTAGTTATTACAGATAACTTCCATCTGAGCTTTCTCTTTCTATTAGCTGCCATAGATGTCTTCCACCAAAGCTTTCAGAGATAAGCATCTACTCTCTTCCTGCCTTTTCTCCCTCCTCTTCGCTCATCAAGTGGTTAGCTTGGAAGTTTGCAGAGTCACCCACTTTACTTCCTGGACACCGCTCTGATCCCTGGGTTGAGCAGCTGCTTCTCTGGCCAGCTGCCCCATAGGTGTTTCAGGCCTCCTATGCTTGAACGTGGTAGTGAAACTCTCTCTTGAAACCATTCATAAGCCATGGGCCAAGGAACTCTTGGACCCTTTTGGGCAGGGGTGACCCTGCTGTACCCCTGCTCCAGCTGGTATCAGGGTTTCAGTGCTGCTTCAGCACTCCATCATCTTAGGGGCCACCAGCTGTATCATCCCTCAGACTGCTACCGCAAGGCTTTGTTTGATAGGAGACCTCTGCTCCAGCTTTTTGCTCTGCTGGGTTCCTCAAAGGCCTGAACCTTTCCGCTGTAACTTTGAGTTGCAGTCTGCAGGCCTCAGGTGAGATCCTTGGCTCCAACCTGGCTATGCGCCCTGGCCCTGCCCCGGTTCCTGCTGTCCAGCTTTTATGCAGAGCTGGGCTAACCATTGCAGCCTCTTCCCGTGCTGTATAGCAACTGGATCCCAGCATAGCAGTCCCACACCCCTACCTTTAATTCCAACCAGATCACAAGTACCTTCTTGGCCAAGAGAGGAGGGTCGGTTATGGTCCCGGTTTACCCAGCAAACCTCTTGAGGATAAACCCTGCCTGCCCCCAGTCCCGACAGGTAGGTCGAGGCTGTCTGGCTTGAGCTCTGTAGGTTCCAGTCGGGTTAAAGGCTTACTCGCCTCTGCTCTCTCTACGGGCTGGCTTCGTAGCTAGCTGTCCGGTAGCTATGGTCGGGGCTGCTTCAGCCAAGCCTGGGCAGCTGCAGCCAGTGGCTGGCTCCCCCGTTTCAAATATTTGCTATAGGTTTAGGTACTAAACAACTTTACCTTGGCTGTAGCCGCCCAAAGCTGGGAGCTACCTGGGGATGAACCAAAGCATCCTTGGCCATGATCCCCTTTGCGCATCACTTTCCCAGTTAGGTGGTATGTGCAGTGGCATCCAGGCCCTGGTGCGGGACAGGTCCACCTCAGCGGTCGGCTCTGCCAGGTATCCTGACCTGGGGAGCTAGCCCTTTAGACCTTTCCACCATGCTCAGGTATGGCAGCTAATTCAGTTTCTCTAGGTCTGATGGACTGTTCACGCCCCATTCTGACTCTCAAGATTTGTTGGGAGCTTCCATCAGAACGGTTTTACAGACCTTAGAAGCCTTTTTATACTTGGCCGATGTTAATCCTTGGGCCTTGAGGTATTCTATACACGGTCACCTTTCAACCGGCCTGCACCGGCCAGGGGATAGCTTTTCGAAAGGCGATGCTGGAGATGGCTACCCCTATCCCAAGAAAACTCGGAGTGGGTTAAGGGAGCTTACCCTAAGTTATTGGGGGGCCATTTCAACAAGGGAGTCCACCCGCCCAGAGGAGCCGTATCTTCTCCGGGGATACTTGCCACCTGTTGCTAGGGATGGATGATGTTTCCCCACATTGGAAATCCATCATGGAGAGGGAGAGGATTGGGCTACGGGAAGAGAAAGGCATGGCAGTGATAACTGAACGGTATGAAGATAAAGAGTTGCTAAGAACTGTGTTCGATCTAGCCTTTGTAAAATTTTCAAAAGTGAAGGTTGTAGTAAAAACAGTGCTTGCATCTATTTTAACTTGAGGAGGCTTAATAAAGCTCAGCTGCAGATTAATAATTTATGGTTCAAGTTTTCTAAAACGTCTTTATAGTTGGGATATGGGAAGGGTTGGGGGACATGTTTAATAAATATGTAGTTTAAAGCCTGTTTTAAATAAAAGAAGGGAGTAAATAGAGATACCTTTCTTTGATCAAATCAATTGAATTTTCCCTTACAAGTCAATATACATCCTAGACAGAGTACAGATGTTAATAAGTTGAAACAAGTACATTTCGTAAGGGGTACAGAATAGATGGTCTTGGAAGCTTAAAGGGCTGTAAGCAAATATCGGCAGTTATGCTGCAGGGGAGTAGTGAAACAAACTTGGGTATCAATTCAGAAAGGGTTTGATAAGCAGATTGATTTAGTAAATATAGACTATTGACACAGTTTTAAAGGAAAGCATCTATTAAAAGTAAAATGTTAAGGGAGAAGAGACAAGTTTCAAAGAGGATGGAAGCCTTTTCGAAAGTGAGTGCACTCTGATTTGAAGTGATTGGTGAAAGCATGAGATTTTAAAAATTAAAAAGGAAGCCTTACCTGAGACATTAAAGGCGTCTTATGGTGAATGCGCCGGATGAGCAAAGAGAATAGTTTGGGGGTTAAAAGACTTTAGTTTAAGGAAAAGGAAAACTGAAGTTAAAAAGGAATAATTTTAAGGGTGGGGGATTAGAATTTGAGGTCCCTGGGCTGCTCCCAGGTGAACTCCTCACGACCAAAGTGACCGTAGCATGCAGTTTTGCGGTATATGGGCTTGAACAGGTTAAGGTCCTGGACGATCTTGCCGGGGCGGAGATCAAAGTTGTTCTTGATGATTTCGAGCAGCTCCTCGTTAGTCTTGGTACCAGTGCCGTAGGTGTCGACAAAGATCGAGAGGGGTTCGGGTACACCAATGGCATAGGATAGCTGGACAAGTGCACGCTTGGCCAACTTGGCGTTGACGAGGGACTTGGCGATCCAGCGAGCAGTGTAAGCAGCGGAACGATCAACCTTTGACCAGTCCTTGCCAGAGAAAGCACCACCACCGTGGGCACCCCAGCCACCGTAGGTATCAACAATGATCTTGCGACCAGTGACACCAGCATCACCCTGAGGCCCGCCAATAACGAAGCGACCAGAAGGGTTCAAGTGGTAGACAGTGCGGTCGTCAAGGTACTTGGCAGGGATAACGGCATCGATGACCTTCTCCTTGAGCTCCTTGCGGATAGTCTCGTTATCAACATCGGGGGAGTGCTGGGTAGAGATAACAACGGTATCGACGCGGAGAGCGTTGAGGACGCCATTCTCGTTCTCGTACTCAACGGTAACCTGGGACTTGGAGTCAGGACGGAGCCAGCCGAGGACACCGTTACGGCGGAGCTCACTCATCTTGGAGTTCAGCTTGTGGGCCAAAACAATGGTCAAGGGCATCAACTCGGGGGTCTCATCAGAAGCATACCCGAACATGATACCCTGGTCACCAGCACCAATATCTTCGATGTTTTGGGAGATCTGGACAAGGCCTCCAGCGATCTCGGGGGACTGCTGTTCGATAGCAACAAGGACGTTGCAGGTCTTGTAATCGAACCCCTTCTCACTCGAGTCATAGCCAATCTCCTTGATGGTGTCGCGGATGACTTTCTGGTAGTCGATAACGGCACGGGTGGTGATCTCACCAAACACCATGATCATCCCAGTCTTGGCGGCGGTCTCGCAGGCAACCTTGGAGTATGGGTCCTGAGCCAGGCATGCATCGAGGATGGCATCGGAGACCTGGTCACAGATCTTGTCGGGGTGGCCCTCGCCAACAGATTCAGAGGTAAAGAGGAAACGTTCAATGGTGTTGGTCATGCTTGAGATTCTGCCAACCTTCTCAACATCCACGGTTATATACCGAAACCATCACGCCATTTCACGCAATTATCGCGCCATTTCCCACCCACCACTCAATCCAGCCTAATGCAAACTTTCTCAAGTCACAACCACCTCGATGATATACTTTATTTCTCCGTGGGCCAATCACGTTTCTACACACTACCAATCATATTCGCCGCTCGCCATTATTCCATTCCATTGGCCCATGAGCCCCCTGCCCTCTCCCATTGGGTAACTTTCAAGGCAGCTGTCAAAGCCCCCTACAACCTCCAAACAACATCAAAGGCATCTTGCATTAGAAAATATTAGCCAATGGCGAAACCCTTCCGTAAACATTCAATTTTACTGCTTTACTCACTAAAATAGAGGCTCTGAGGTAAGCTTGTGCATTTGACACGCCGGGCCGACTCGTTAATTAATTTGCCTTGAGCCTATGCCGAATTTGAAATCCCAAAGAAACGACCTTCCTTCACCTCCAATCCCAAAGAGACGCTTATGCTAAAGGCTTATGATTTCTAATCAGCATATCGATTCCATGACCATATGCACCTTTGGTTTGTTCTTGTACAAGGTTTGGAAGAGCCAAGCGCTTTTAATAAAATACTGTCTATTAAATATATTTCGAGTCTAAAGCTACGGGCTGAGCCCTGGCAAAGCGATTAGAAATGCTTGATTTAAAATAGCTGATGAACTGCTGACTGGCCAAGTGGTTCAAGGAAAGGGATGGCCTACTTGGGTGCCTGAGAGATCGCCCCATCTATTACATAGGGCTGATTTTAGCTTAGAATTTATCAGGTGACAGTGATTCTCTAAGAGCCCAAGGTCTTGAACAGTTTCTTATGCACCATATACTTTATGGCTAATTTATATAAAGGGAAATGATTGGGTACGGCTGCGTATTTGGATTACATTAAAACTTACAAGTTAAAGCGAATGGTTAATTTCATATTGGGAACCATTTATGCATAAATATTATTTTAAATTACTTTTCTCTATAAAGTGCTCTCTTGAACCCAGCCCAGCAGCCCCTAATAACAAGACAAGAAATAACCCCATAGCACCCTTAATGCTCCACATGCACAATAAAACATTGTCCAATCTTCACACAATCCTCCCAGAAACTTGGCCACTGCAAAAAAATCGTGGTTGGGATCCAAAATTACGAATCTCAAACAAGGATTTATAGCCCAACAATCGATCCTTATCAAATATCGTTGCTTATGAATAGCCCAGGGGCTCAGTACCACCAATCCACTCACTGATGAGAAGCTTCTGACCAATCATCTTTTTCCATCCCTTCTCCCAGTACCTCAAGCCACGGCTGGATAATCACCTCCCCTACTTTCACACAACATCCACTCCTGATCCACATAAATCCCTCGGCCTGAGCCTGAATGATTTTTCCCCATCTATATATACCCTAAATCAAATTTAAATGTAGTTAAGATATTGGCAACTAATTGTTTTAAATTGATCATTTTCAACCCGCTATTAGAACTATAATCAATACTTATAAATTAAACTATATACTCCCATTTATACATACCCTAAATCAAATTTAAATGTAGCAAAGATACTGGCAATTAATTGTTTTAAATTGATCATTTTCAACCCGCTATTAGAACTATAATCAATCCCCATAAATTAAATTATATACTCATCACAAATATGAATTAACTGTTCAATAAATCCACCAATATGAGTACATCTAATTCCAAAAATATATATTTATTTTCACCCTCTGCCACTACCTACCCTTCGCGATCCCGGCCAACTTTCCAACGAACCCTGTAAACAGCTTTAGCTAAGCGCCACTGACCCACTATCCGGGTAAGCGAAGAACGGCATTGACTGTTTACCCTTTGCTTGGATCGAAAACTCGGGCAAGCACCAATTCCAGTCCCGTCTGAGGAGCCGGTTCGCACCATCACCACCTGTATCGACGGATCCAGCTCTGGACCTTGCACCGACCGAACCACCCCTCCCGCCCCAATAAATTTCTAACCAAGCTCCCCCTGTTGCAGCGATGGCGTGGCTCATCCAAACCTGGATGGTTCCCACTTAACCTGAGCACCACCTCCTCCCTGACGTACCGCCGGTTTTTTCAACCCCGGGATGGACTTTTCCACGGGTTCAATCCCTGAACCCACCAAAACCTACCTCAGCTTAAGATCGAACTCGGTTGATCAACCCCACCAGTGCTGCTAGAATTTAGGCCATCGTCCATAAACCTAGCTGGCGGGAGCACCCAATCAAGCTAAACCCCTTACAAGAAGTATTCAAGGAGCCGGGGTCACCACAGATCTGCTGCAATAACCTGCTTTACAATAAAGCAGCTACCCAAGTAAATCATAGCCTTGCTTTTGCCGCTGGTGGAGGATATTTCAGATCCTATTATATACATCAATGGGTCGAACGAGCTCAGTTACACCTGATCTTTTAAATAAAATGAAAGTCTACAGAGTTCCAAATTCAAATCTTGCTTAAAACCTAAACTTTATTTAACCCCACATACAATATTTTCCAAACACCTGCCATGATTGCCACACCCAACAGTTTCAGCTAGATTTCTTCTCCCAATGCTAAGCAACCAGCACTAGACTCCCAAGGAACGGAAGCCTCTTGCTCACATCCGTTCCAAAAGGGTCAGATCACCAAGCTAGGGGATCCACAGTTCCAGAAAGGATCCAGCCTGGACACCTAAATCAAGGCAATCACTAGAACCGGCTCAGACTCCATCTCCCCAACCCTACAAGGAACCCCATCCAAGCCCCATCATCAGGTTAACTTCCTGGTCCACACGCAGGGCCCCATCATAGAGGAGCTACCTGTTTGGCAGGCCGTGGGGTCACCAACCTAACATCCCTGGTCCCCAAACTAATCTGTGACCATTCCTTCCCAGCTGATAACAAAATAGTTGACAAGATTAACTAATCAATCCACCATTTTGGATTGATTTACAATTACCAGTTATAGATCTCAGGCCCAGAGTCTCTGACCCGCCTGTAGCCATGCTGTTTCAACAGGGTTAACAAAAGCAGGATGATGCTTTCCCATACACCCTCTTTACTCAGGACAAAGGTACTTTATAGTATCTGTGATGGCATCCAGGATGTAAGCATTGCCGCTGTACTGTATCACAGATATTTTCATCTCATCCAGAATCACCGCCCTCGGAAATTTAACCATCAAAGAGTCAGGACCAAGAAAATGGCCCTGAACCATTAAGGGGCATCAACCAAGCAATCAGCCCGGAGCAAGCTATGGCCAAACATGTGAATATCCCAAAAAAGGTTGGGAAACAAGTCTAAACCCTTACCCCCAGAAACCAGGCAATCTGGTGTTTTTTGACCCCAGGATCAAAATATGACACCATGATCTTTTGGCTAATCCCAATGGCTAAGTTTCAAAAATCCTGTGACGGTGCAAGCCTTCCTCCCAAGCACTCATATGAGCGGGTAAAGAGCTCAGGGTAACAGAAATCAACATACATTAAGAAGAGGTCTCTATGTGGTGGGGAATAACCACTGAAAGCCATAGGGAGTTGACAATTAGCCACCACTAAAGCTTCAGATGTTGTTTAGTAAAATTTTCAAAACAAACACTGTGGTGCCACAGAGTGATCATACCCAACCAAAGGAGTCTCAGATGGATTGCCGGTGAAAGGATTAACATGTCTTTAGCATAGAACTCTGGACATTGAGAAGTCACAACTGTCACAGATTCAAGTTCCCCAGGAGGGATGCCAAGATTGGCAGGCATTGAGGCAAGGTTAGGAGGTACTGAAAATGACAAACCTAGGGCATGGCCCCATCTTCCAGTGATAATCCAGCTCAAGACCAAGTTATACAAATGTAGCGGGGTAGACCGGCTACTGGATGCCTTCTAAAATCAAGCTGGGCCAGGAGATGATTTTGATGAGGAGCAACTTTTTGGGGAAGCTTCGGATATGGGATTAAGAATACGGGAAGTGTATTTTATTGGATAATACTTTAGACTTATATATTCTGCAGTGGGGCTAAAATTTAAGTTGGATCAAAGATAAGGAAGATCATGTGCGGATTGGGTTTGAGTCACTGGATACCTGGACAAGCCATGTGATATCAGTTTGTTACCATTTCTGGCATGTCAAACTGAACATTGGATTGGCACCAAACTGGGAGATGACTGAATGTCAAGTGGGTTGGCGGTAGCCAGAATACTTGTACATTCAGCTTCTCAACACCCCCTTAAGAGATTGTTCTGGTACATCTGGAGAGGGCTTTATCTTGACAGCTGCCGCCTGATGTTCCTGGAGTTGTTTGCTAGTGAGCACTAGCCAAGTTGAGTGTTCTTCTTTGCTGAGGCAAAGGCGGGATCTGTGATACTTTTTGATGATAGGATTTTTAGCGCCTTGGAACTTGACCAGATAAGTGTTTCTGTCTGGTCTGTATCTGATGACTCTTCCTGGTCTCTTGTGTACTGAATCTGGCTTCTGTCTGTTTCCTGCCAGGACTCAGATGGGGGAGTTGATGGAGAGTGGTTTCTCTGTAGAGGTTACCTTTTGTGTTTTGAGCCTTTTTATTTCTGCTATTTTAGCTTTGAGGTGTATGTGTTGTAGAGTTGGTACTTGTTCTACTGTGGAGGGTTTTCCTGGGGGGATCTTTACGTATGGTTGATTGTTGCAGGTAACTATCTCTGGTTTGTATCTGTATGTTAGTTCAAATGGTGAGTATCTTGTATCTTGATTGGTGTGTATCCACAATACTGATAATGTATGTTTCATGTATAGTGGCCATGTGTCCTTGGCTTTACCATCCATTATTTTCTCAAGGGTCCTGATAAGGCTGCCGTTGAGGCATTTCACTCTGCCATTGGCCTGTGGTCTGTAGGGCAAGGTTGTAAAATGTTTGATGTTTTTGGATTTTAAATTGTTGTTTGCTATGTGACCTGATAACCTGGTTGCTCCATCAGTTATGATGTAGTCTGGAGTGCCATAGTCAGCTATAATTGCTTTGTTAATGAATCGGTTTATTGTTTCTGCCTTGTGGTTCTGTGTTGCCCAGCAGATGGGCCAGCGTGTAGCAAAGTCAATGGCTACAATTAGGAAGTGTTGTTTGGTTTTTGCTTCTAGGAAGGGCCTCACCATGTCCAGCCCCCAAACCTTAAATGGTTCAGGGTCCGTTACTGGATTAACTGTTGATTGTGAAGCCTTGGTGCTGGCGTATTTCTCATACATTGTGCACTTTTCAGAACGTCAATTATGTCTTGTTTAAGATTGGGCCACCATAATATCTCTTTTAAAGTGAGGTATAGATTGTTAGCCTTTATGTGACCTAGTAGGCGGTGATGTCTTAGGATAGTGTCAACTCTCTGTGCAAGTGGGATGTAGGGAACATCTTTGTATTTAACAATGTGATATACTGTACCATTTGATATGTGGAAATGATTTTCATTCCTTACTAATGTATCATGGGTTAGTTGATGTGTTGAGGGGTCTTTCCCTTTAGTCTTGTACTCAGTGTTATATAGGTTGGGCCAGTCAGGGTTCAGGTGGTCAGGATGATCCTCTCTTGGCTGACATAGCCTAGAGAGAGCATCAGCCGTGACCAGCTCTGCCCCTCTTTTATATTGGATGTCCAGATTGAGCTGCTCCAGTAGGGACATCCATTTGACTTGCCGTCTTGCGAGTGTGTTCTGAGTTTTGAAATAGATTAAAGATTTATGGTCAGTTAGTACTCAAAAGCTTAAATGTCCTTCTAGATAACGTCTCTATTTCTTGCATGCATGGTATATTTCTAGCAATTCCTTGCTGTGTATAGGGTACCTATTCTCAGTGTTAGTTAGTTTTTTACTTTTGTAACATAATGGCAGGAAGTCTTGCTGCCCTGGCTGGCAGATGCATAGTACTGCGCCAATGATGGGGTCACTGGCATTGGACTCAAGCTTGTAGCACCCGTTGTTATCAGGGTATTATAATATTGGTGCTTAATCAGAGCTTGTTTTTATAGTTGGAAATTCTTATTGCATTCTGGTGTCAAGAGAATTTCTTTTTGGCATTACCCTTGGTTAGGTCATTGATTGGTGCGGTTAGTTTCCCGCAGTGTCATGAATTAAATTTCAATACTTGTATTAAAACCCTGGGAATTGAAACCTGGGTCTCAGGGAAAGTCCTATGTTGACCATAGTGGACAGGGAACCGCCCAACTGCTAGTTGGGTCAAGCCCTGGACCACCAGAGATAGATGACCCCAAACAGGGGGAAGGGAAACCTGCCAACCTGCCAAGCGTCAATACTGGAGGTTTGAAATCAACATTGAAGACCCTGAAATTGAAACCTGACCCTCAAAATACTACTCAAGTCACAAAAAGTGGACAGAAACCCTTCAACCCATTAAATTGCAAACCCAAGTTGACAAGTTACTCCAAGACCTGCCAGTCTCCCAAGGTCAATTCCCCAAATGGTTGCCAGATTGCTGCCAACCTTGCGCCACCAAAGATCCAGACCTATGCAAAAGTTGTATCTTGCCTTAAGGAGGTTAAAACAAAACCTACTGGTAACCCTGCCAATGATCACCAGTAGCTGCCAGTCTTCCGTCCAGAATGGATAGTACAATTGAACTACTCAGGTGACGTGGTGAACAGTAGCAGCAGAACAAAGCATTGCCACTTCTATTCACCAGAGCAGGCAAAACCTGGATCTGCTGCCCTCAAGACTCTAAGCCAAGATCCATGCCCCACCAGTACCTTTTTTGTGAACCTGAACCCTTCAAAAATTGAAGAAGCAAAAACCCATGGTATAAAAGCCCGGCGGTATGGTGATGACCATATCGTCATTTTCAATAATAAAGTTTTATGAACCTTTGGTTTGAAAAAATCTTACCTTATCTAGTCTTAGTGATCTTCCATCTTAACTCCGGCCAAGTAGACCATCAGGCAACCACCCCCTCTGGAGACCAACCTGCTGACCCTCCCCAGGCACTATACTGTCCCCCAGGAGCCCCCTTTGGACCTGTGCATTTTACCAAATACCCGCCCAACCCTGCCTATGCAGAGTACAACTTGGAGAGCATCCTCATTGCCAATTCCTTGGCAAGAACTAGAGAAACTGAATACATAGGATGTGAAGGAAAGAGAATCAAGGTGTCGCCCTTATTCTTCAAAGACAAGTAAAATTATCTGCCTGTCTACTTCGTTCCCATGACTCCGCCCTTAACCCTGCGACCCGACCGCCCAATGAAGACCCCCACCACAGTTGAGACTACGTCCACCCAACTGTTTGGAGTACTCTACATTACTTTGACAGAAATGGTAGACACTATGATGCCCAATTCAGGGCCCTGGTCTTTGCTTGGGCAATCCATATCCTATATTATCAAGTTAGCACCCATCCTATGATGGGCATTACTTTCTGGCCCAGCTGTATTCCGTCCTGAGCTAACCAATGCCTCTACCTATGCCTGGCTTCCTAACACTCAGTCTTTGATGTATTTTCTTAGGTAAGCTACCATTATGGGAAAGCATCTAACTTGTTTGACAGAGGTGAGGTGTTGCATGTTATTTATGGCTTTTATCTTATCTGGATCTGCTTTGATGTCATTGTCAGAGAAAATGTGGCCTAAAAACAAGAGTTCCTTTTTCATAAATTAGCACTTGCTAGGCTTTGCATAGAGTTTATGCTTTGCAAGTCAATTGAGTGTCTTGCAGACATGTGTGAGGTGTTTCTCTTTTGTTTTTGAGAATATGCTGATATCATCAAGGTAGCATAATTTATTTGAGAGACTGTTTATTGCTTGGTTTATCATATTGAAAAATGTTGCAGGGGCGTTGGTCACTCCAAAGCTCATTACCCTACACTCAAAGGATCCAAATTGCGTACAGAACACAGTTTTTGATATGTCTTTTTCCTTTACTTCAACTTGGTTGTAACCTGAGGTGAGGTCAATTTTAGAGAAAAGTTTGGCTCCAGAGAGTCTTGCAAACAGATCCTCTATGAGTGGAAGGGATATTTATTCTTTACTGTGCTTGCATTGAGAGCTCTGTAGTCTGTTATTAAACATAGTGAGTCTTCCTTTTTCTTCACAAAGAGCACTGCTGCCCCCACAGGGATTCAGATGGGAAAATAAAGACTTTAGCTAGTTTATCCTCAATGTGACTTTTGAGGGTTTGTGTCTCCATGAGGGAGAGTCTGTAGAGGGGGTGCAGGTTTGAGCATGGCCTTGGACAGATCAATGCTATGTTTGACCTCCCATTCAGGGGTAGCTCTGTGAGCTCTTC